>QLSS01000067.1:160175-255381 GCA_024372645.1 Trichomalopsis sarcophagae
ATACCGCGCTGCAGCAGTCGACGCGTTTTGTTTTGCTTGGCAGAGCCAACGATGATCGCTCGTGCGGGTCGACGAACTTTTGGGAGGTGACGATTTTATTTATTTATTTTTTTTTTTTTTGTTTTTTTTGGGAACGAAAATCACAGCAACGAAGTCAAAGGCTTCGATTTCCTAAATCTCTTCCATCCAATCTTTCGTCTCGCCCGACTAATCACCCCGTCGCTTGTATACACACGTACACGATCCAAATGACGAATGATTTCCGTGCTCGCATAATCACCCGGCCAACTTTCATTAAAACTGAACTTGAGCTCGCTCTCTAAGCTATATTGCTTTGACATTGCGTGTGCTCTCTCTCTCTCTCTCTCTTTCTCTCTCGAAAAAAGTATATAAATCCGCCTAAAAATTCATCATCGAAAATTACGATCGCGAAGTATAACCTTATTCCACGACAGGGTAATTCCAGCTACCCCTTTTTTTTTTCAACGAGCCTAATCTCGATCGAGGAGGGCGAGATAATTTGTCAGCAGGCCGTGTGCGATTAAAAAAAAAAAAAAAAAAAAAAAAAAAAGTGACAATCTCGACGATCGCACGTGTGCAGCTCGTCTAAGGTCGATAGACGTCCTGTGCGGGGGTGTATAGAGGCGTTTTCGTCATATCGTGGTCGAGGTCATGTGGCGCGCGGTGAGTTTAATTTACGAGCAACTCTGTCCAGATATACGCTCGTCACCGTATTTCAGTTGTATTAGGCACGTGGGTTTACGAGCTGCAGCTTATTGCGCTGGATTTTCTACGAATTTGGTACTCGTAGGAAGAAAAAAAATACAAAATTGCTGAAAGTGACTCATTCTCGGATCGTTGAAATATACGCCTTCGGAGTACTTTAGCAAACGACGAGTGTTATATCAATTTTCAATTAAAAAAAAACTCACTGTCAGGCACGAAGATATTGAGAAACAGGCAGTCCTCGCTGAGTCCAGGATTAGGCAGGTTCTGAGGCAGAAGCTTGAGAAAGTTCCTCTCGTGAAGCTTGCGTCTCTCGCTGATCTGTGGACAGGACGGACCGAAAACCGTGGCATTTCTCACTCCAGTCCAGCTTGGCAAGGGATCCGTCACCGGTGCCGAGAAGCGCAATTGACCAATCGGTGGCTGGGCGTACGGTATCCCCAGGTACTGGATAACTCTCTGCGTCCTGCTCAGGAACACCTATGGAAGAGACATTTTTTTTTTTTTTTTTTTCAATTTTTATTTCGGACAGTTCTGGCGCGACCTCGATGTCTTAATCTACATCTCGCGGTAAAGTGGATTACGTCAAAAGTCTTATCGTCGACTGATCGTTACTTATAGCCTTCGTGTCCGGTGCTGGCTATTCCTTGGTGCACTCGATTGTACGGGTGATAGTGCGTGTGTGTGGGTTTGAAAGGGTGAGATTAGTCAAATATTGCAGCGTCAGCCGTATGCAGATTCTCGAGGTGATTTTCCGATGAGGAAAGAAAGAATTCAAAATCGAAGGTCGAGAGTTAACGACTATCTAATAGCGCCTCTTACAATCAATCATCCACATCCCATAGATACTTCGATTACCATACCTTATACACCCGATTTCATCCGAAAATGAAGCGAAAGATAGATCGAATCCATAAAAGGAACAAATCACCATCGCGATAAAAACTTCAACGTCCAAAACGATCAACCGCGCAAATTCATCGTCTAAACAGCACAGCCCCTTCGTGCTAGCAGAAACCTCTATGCACTTGGCTCTAGCAAATGCGTTAGTTCTCGGAACTCAACATATATACGTGGCTCGAATACCTTCCAAAGCTCTCACCCTCCCGTTGACAGGCGCAAAATTTTCCCTAGTTTTATTATTCGTGAAATACGCGAACTAACACGCGTATATTAAATTGTTAAAAGATCAGGCGCCACGGGTGTAAAAGAGCCCTTTGGAGAAATAAACCTTGGAGGCGGCTTTTACAAGGGCCGATGAGATCATTTTTAACGATCGAAGGTTGTAAAACCGTTTGTCGATTACCCGCTGATCGGTTGTAAAATGTAAATTAAAAAAAAAAAAACGTTTCATTCCGACTACTCGTCCAGATCTCCTCTCCAACGCCGTTGCGGAATAATTTTCGCACCTCAGCGAGCAAACATCTCTCGCCGTGCATAGATAGCAAGAAAAAAAAAAAAAGCGCCGATACGCGACGGAGCGAAAAGCCTGTCCCGTCGTTAAAATCACCCAGAGCATTTCGTTTCCCTGCTCGCTGAGATTTCGATTTTTTTTTTCTCTCTCTCTCTCTCTTCCACACCATCAATTTTTATAGCTTCCGTTTTTACTTTTTCGATTTCACGAGCTTTTCGGATTGTTAAACGCGGTACGACATTTCACGGCTCGTGTGTCTCCGTTATCAGGATAATTATTCGACTCGTAGTACAATCCAACTTTTAAATCGTTCTGTTGTACGGAGAAACTCAAGGCGCGACTCTCTTGAGAAATAACGTGTAAAAAACTATGTCACGCATGTGTACACGCGAAAATTATTCGGCGCACGATATCGTTGCTCTCGAGAGTTATTATTATTATACACATCATCATCAAATTAGATTTGCATATCGAGGGGGAAAAATTTTCTCAAAAATAGACCCACCTCCTTGCCGACGATGGTCCCCTGACTGGGCAACCTGACGGTGAGCAAGTCCCTTTGGTTGGAACCGCCCTGTCTGGCATGTGTCCTCTGAGCCTCGACCTCGAAAGCGAGAAGGAAGACGTTGACGACGAGAAGAAGAAGAAGAAGAAGACGCCTTGGACGCGTCCTGGTGTTGTAGTGGAGCCTCATAATCCGTGCACGACGTCCCGGCACCGACTGGTGGCTGCTCGCGTGACTGCTCGGATCCATACCCTTTTTCCGCGGAGGGAGAGTAGGGGTGTGGTTTCGTGCGCTGCTGCTGCTGCTGCTTGCTTGGCTGGGTCAGTACTGCTGTTGCTTACGCTAGCTCTTGGCTCTTTTGTCACAGTGAGCCTGTTCTTTCGATAGAGCTATAGTTTTGTTGGGAGTAGGGGGGGGGGTTGGGCTGGGGAGATAGTAGAAGCGCTGGTATAGAGATCCGCTAGTCTTTATTGAGGCAATTATTATTATAATATTTCCGTCTAATTTTTCATGCAGGACTCGTAAGTGGGCACGATGTACTTGATGTTGATGAACGAGTCCTCGCCGCCGTACTGCTCGAGGACCTCGAGGGTCTCCTGGATCAGGTCGGCTACGTTTTCACCCCGCTGCTGGGAGTAGTCTATTCCCTCGCCGCAGTTGACTGAAATTTTTCGCGTCATTTGGATGTGGCTTTGAAAATTCGATGATTTTTAGATTAATTACCGTTACGATCCTTGAGCAGGTTGAGAACCGGCAGGATCTGGCGGAAGTAGGGGACTAGAGCCTCGCCGATGCAGTTGCCACAGCGGACCAGTCGCTGGAGGACTCGCAGGGTTCTGCAGATGATCTCGGGGATCTTGGTGTCCAGAGCCTCTGAACGAAGAAAAAACAAAATTATTTTTAGTTTTTACGTTAATTGTATATATACGTCTCTCGTTAACCAGGCTGTTAACCTCGATGACTACATGGCTTGGAAAATTTTTAGATTCTGCGATAAGAACCGGATTATACCAGCGGAAATGTATCGTAAACGTAAAAAGCGGCAACTTACTCTTGATCGGTTTGATGAGCTGTGGCAACACCGGCAAAACCTTGACGCTCCCAGCCTGAAGCATATCAGCTATGGCCTGCTCGACGAGAAAGCTGTAAGGGGGTCGAGCCTCGGTGAGTCCATCGAAGAACAGAGGTAGATAAAAGTGGTAGTCCAGCTTGTCCAAAGCGACCTTCCAAGCGACCCTCTGCTGCTGCTGTTGAGGCTGGCCCTCGGGACCGGAGAGACCACCGCCACTTGTCTCCAGAGCGACCGGGAAGACTCCGCGTTCGTAATACCGACGGAAGGTCGACGATTTAGGGGGTCGCTCGTCGAAGAGACCGCATTTAGGGGGCTTGGCTACCACCGTGTTCTCCTGGTTAAGGAGGTTATTACTTTATCTCTGTGCGATAGGTTAGAATTTCTGCACTCACCTGAAGCGCCTGGATGGTGAACGCGGGCACGACTCTCGGCTTCTTGTGAGCCTCGTTAGGGGTCCTCTTACGCACCTCGGCCCAGAACTCGCTCTGGTTGACCATGTCCGTGTATAGGATTCAGCCGAAGCTTATTATCTCTCGAGCTATCGTCGGTGCGCGACTGCTGCATGCAGCAGTCGCGACGAGGCTCTACTCCAGCATTGTTGCTTTGTTTTCTTTTTTTTTCCTGGAATACTTATATCTCGCGCCGATGCGTATATACTCGGGGGGACGATACACTGCGGGAAGCCCAGGCCGGTTGTTGAGTTGCCTGGCAACCTAGAGGGTGATGGCTCCTCGGGCTGAGTGTAGGTATGTATAGGTATATGGGTGTCTATCGGTATGCGAGAAATGGAGATTTCATTGATAAAACTATAGGTATATTTTGGGGGGTATACGATCGACTTGCTTATTGTATCGCATTGATTTGCGCTACATTTTTCGCGCCTATTTTTAGGGAGATTCGAACACGCGAATCTAAAATATTTCAAAATAGCAAAAAAAGTGCCAAAATTTCACGTTAATACTCCGAAAAGTGCTTATTCAATAACCCAAACGACTATTAAGCGCGGTCGACAAGTCAGGAAATTTTCCTAACCGAAAAGCCCCCTATTAGCGCTGCGAGCAAGGTCGTCGTTCCTTACAGCCCAGCCCCCGATGACGACAGCTAAGGGGCAAGGATGCGTGAAAAAAAAAATCCACCTCCTGCGGAGCTCAATCGATATGCATAATAGCCGAGTAAAAGATCGACCCCCAGAGCAGCTTATGCACACCGCGCTACTGTGTTATACACGCTTAGTTAAAAAAAAAAGTGGTTATACGCTCATTAACATACGCCGGATTAATCGTTAAATTAATTCGTCCCGGGAGATCTTATCGGCCGAGCCGAGCTTTTCATATTAATGACCCCCTATGGAAATTATCATCGCGCGACCTCGTGTGTCTCTCTATCCTAGCACACGTATTCGTTTTCGAGAGCTGTAAATGCAGCTACGCCAATTTTACTTTAATTTCGAGAGAGCCTCTCTCTTGGCGCAGTGCGATTATACACACACACACACACACACACACACATATATATATATATATATACACACTCGACCTACATATTCTCGGATATTATTCTTATTATTACGTTGCGTGTGTGCAGTTTTCGGAAATGGAAATCGTTTTGAGGCTCGATGTCAGATTTTCAGCGATATGCAAATCACAACCGAAAAAACGTAGTAGTATCGTCGAGAAACATCTCCATCGTCACGCAACGATGAGAATGTCGACGTTTTGCGTATAATCTCTTACTATATAATCTCTGCTCTATAATCGCATATAAACGTTCGACGCTTATCAAGAATTAGCCTACACGACGTGATTGATTTCTTTCGCGACGAGGGAAACAGCTCGATTTTCCGCGATTCCTTCGAATCCGGGTTTAAGGGTGAATTTATATACATATGAGCTCCATCGCATTAAAGCCATTATTTATCAGCAGTCGTCGATGTATAAGAAAAAAGTTCCAGTTCCCGTGCATCCATATCCCGTGATATTGCCATACAATACAATAATACACGCGTATCGAGAATCCCAGGAATCCTATACATTCCTTTCTCTCTATGCGCTCCACACACACATATATATATATATATATATATAGGTATAGTCAACAGTATACTCGCACCGCAGCTGCATCGCGAGAAAAGAGTCCAGAGCGAGCCATGCGAGAAAAAGAGAGAGACAGCGAGAAATCGGTTTAACAACCTATACGTCGAAGGGGAGAAGGAAGGGGAAATGCAGCGGCCCCACAGTCGCGTCAGCGCGATGCGATAGCGCGCGTAACCGCGCCCTGTGTATACATACATATACATATATATATATATATATACATATACAGGTTGATACTTACATGTCCTTAGAATAAACAAAAACTGGCGACGACGTGCCTTGAGAAACTAAAGTGTCCTGCGCGATATCGTTCTATATTTTGTATACTATACACTGCAAGCGGATGCAAGTGGAATAAAGTGGCGCGTCCTAACCTTACCTAACCTGTCGTTGTTGTCATTTTCAAAACTGAAGCCTACTGCTGCCACTTGCTGACTCAGACGAGAATTTCATTGCACTTCCTCACACACACACGCCTCGATTAGTCGGCGACGATGCGCTGAGCGTGTACGTGCCTTTCAGGTGTGACACGGTGCAGTGCCTGGACAAGATGATGCTGATGTGGATACTGGCTTTTGGGTGTTTGGGCATTGTGGCAGGGCAGCAGAGCATAGGATGCTTCAAGAGCACCTCTCTGGAACCCGACCTGCCTGTGCTCGTGGCCAAGAGGGTCAATTCACCTGCCGAATGCGTGAGGGAGTGCAAGGCTCGATACTACATGTGAGTAGAGCTGGAATCATTTTAATGAAGGTGATTGTCATTTTCTAATTCAATTTGCTTTGCGTAGGTTTTCTGGTTTGATGAATGGTCATCAGTGCTACTGCGGCAGTCAGTACGGGAAATTTGGTCCATCTGACAGTTGCAAAACACCGTGCATCGAGGATCCCTCTATATTTTGTGGATCCGACGAAGCCATCAACGTATACTCTACTGGACAAAAAGGTAAATACTGATTTGGTTGGTCTGATCAAGCATTAGAAGTGTACTAAACTTTATTAATCGTTGTAGGACCCAGTCCTCCCAGAAGAGTGTCCATCGACAATTACAAGCAGGACTCGTTGGAAGTCATTTGGCAACCTCCAGACATACCCAATGGAAAAATAGTTTCTTATACTTTGAAAGCTACTGCTTTAGAATCATCAGCATCCTACCCACTGCCACCTATAGATTCAGAAGTGCAGGGCGAATTTTCCAATAAAACAACCATACTGGGCTTGCATCCTGGCACCAAGTACAATATCAGCATCTTTGCATCCAATGCCCAGGGATCCAGTGATCCGGCTTACACGATAGACTACACTCGAATTGGCCCACCCAACAAGCCAAGCACACCCAAGATTCTATATACGAGTGAGAAGACCATCACTATTGAGGTACCACAAGGCAGCAGTGAAAACGGACCTCTGAGTTACTACTACGTGGTTGTTGTACAACCTGGGACAGTTCCTCCTGCTGGCAGCAACATTTCCTATGAAAATGTTGACAGGGCAGCCAGAGAAGGTTTAGGCTACTATTTTACCGGAAAGTTTGAGGTTTCAAATTATGCCGAATACAAACGCTTCGAGGTGGGCGATGGAAGGATGATTGGCGGATATTATAACGCTCCATTGAACAAAGAGAACGGTCAACCCCAGGTAAGTTGTTAAGGATAGACATTTTTATCGATAAATATCGAGTCAATCATTTAATGCTGATCTCTCTTCTCAGATCGGAGTCGCTCTCGAGTCTAGGGTTGGCCGAGAAGTGCAGTACGCCTATTCAGACTTGACGACGGGTACCCACAAAATACAAATCCGCAATAGCCAAGACAACACTGCCAGTGCCGCCAATATCATACTCTGGGTTTTAATCGTACTACTCGGCCTTTTGCTTTTGACGTCGATGCTAATTTTCGTGATGTTACGCAAGAGATTCCAAAACGTTCGCATGAGACGTTTGCCGGAGCAGCAAGAGCTGACGCTCCAGGGACCATTGTACGAGGTGGACAACATGGGCTACATTCCCGAGGATGTGCCGGAAAGAGCCAATCACTACCAAGACTTGAAGAGCAAAGTGTGGAGCATACCGAGGAACTTCTTGAATTTCGATCCGAATCCCGTTCGTCACGGTCGCTTCGGCAGCGTGCACATGGGTACGGTTCAGAGAGACGCGATTCCCGTTGCGGTGTCGGTTCATAAGATATCGGACACGCTGCTGAAAGGTTCAGAGAAGAGGTAACTTGGGAAGCTTATATTTAATCGATGTTACTCTATTGAAAGAAAACCGATCAATAATTTTTATGAAAATAGGAAAATGCTGCGCGAGCTGGACGTTTGCATAAAAGCAGGAACTTCCAAGTATCTGGCTAGTTTGGTGGGTAACTGCGAGACACCCGACACACTTTTTGTCGCGTTGGAGATGCCACCACAGAGTCTCAAAATGAGGCTTCTAGCCGCCAGATCCGGAGAACACTTCCCTCACGAGCAAATCCTGCGGATCGGTGCCTGCGTGGCTGACGCTCTACGCCATCTCGAGAGTCTCAAGATCCTCCACACCCGCGTCTGCGCCAGAAGCGTTGGTCTCACCAACGACTGGTCGCCCAAACTTATGGGACACGGTAAGCGTCGCATTTTCTTTATCTTCGTTAATATCAGTAATGAGCAGAGTGAATATTCATTTGCATGTTACCTCTTTGTGTACAGGCATATCAAAATACGCGCTGGAAGACGTAAAGTATGCGCGCTGGACGGCGATCGAGTGCTTCGACAATCAGAAGAAACACAATCCGGGAGTGGTATGGGCATTTGGTGTATTGCTCTGGGAGATGTTCAGCATGGGTGGTACGCCTTACTCCAACTTGGAAATGGATAGCGACGTCGAGGAAGCCCTGACTCAGGGCTACAGACTCGAGCAACTCAGAGACGTACCCGACCCCATCCACGAGGTCATGAGCTCCTGCTGGTACGTCGATCCCGAAGAGAGACCCACCTTTGACGAGCTCGTTCGTCTGGTAAAGCTCGATTTCTGTTTTATACATTCGTTATATTATCGATTAATTCATCAAACTCAACTTTCGTATTATTTTTCTAGGATACGTTGTCGATGGTTCCTATCACCTCGATAACTGAACCGTACAGGCCGGAATTGGAATTAAACTGAATTCATATATTTGCTTCCACACCGACAACTCAGTACTTAAGAAAAACTCAAGTCAATCGTATGAAACAGCTCTTCAATAGCATTTGCACTTTATTTTAAGGTATTTGTTTTTACGAAGGGCAAAACTTTGTCTTAGTTACCAAGTCAGATTGTGACCCAAATGAGATAAGTTTTGCCACGAATCTTTTTTTTTTTTTTTTTTTTTTAACATTTTATACTTTTTTGTTTTTATCGTGCATCAACCTCATTTTTGAGGTTTTATAATATGATCAGGGGGACTCTTTTAAAGGTCACCTTTTTATTAAGAAAATCGAAGAATCTCAGCAAACGCGACGAAAGGAAACTTTCGATGACGTTTCCGTCCATTTTTATACAAATAAGCTATCGTAGGAATTTTTTATGGCATATTTATGTTTGATTTTTTATTTTAATTTTAAGTTTTACTGCAGATCAAATTTGAAGAAGAATTATTCATAGACTGATTTATATTTCGAAAGACGTACTGTTAGGCAATGTTATTCTTTTGGATAACCAAAACTATTCGTAGATATTAACGATGCATTTGTACAATACGGCAGCTTCTGCTATATTTTTAAAAATATTCAAAATAGCTACAAATTTTTATACTTGACAATTATCGACTAATAATGATCACGTTTCCTAATGAAACATCGACAGTATTTTTCGCCAATCGAGACTTTGCTGTTGAACTACAATTTTAAACTTGAAGGGACAAATGATGAGTGAAATCAATGTGCATTAAGAAATATAATCTCTGTATTTTAGATCGATTAGTATCATCGATGCCTTAATGATAATTAAAAACTTTCGGTGACTTTGTCACGCAATTATACATATACATCCGACGGAGCCACGAAAGTACAAAATAGAAAAATATCAGTGATTTACAATAGATGGATTATTATCATAGAGCAATCGTACCACAATTCATGCGCAGAACAAATAGTACAATTACATTTGAGCTTTGGCGTTGGATACAAAGATCGAAAGAAGAACTGTCGTAGACACGCGACAAGAAAGCCTTTGAATTTGTAAATAGATCAAAGCACTTATCAGAACCAATGTATTTTTACTCTCACATGTGTAAATAACGATGCATTCGTCGTTCGCCTACGGTGAATTGATACAAACTACTAATGTGAAATATTTCTGTTTACATGTACAATTAATTAATGCATTAAAATTTACATTATTATTCGTAAAAACAAAGTTTCGATCCTTCTCATCTTTGATCCGATGATTCTCTACCGGGTTTATACTTTGGCATAAAGTGACACCTTGGTTAATTGACTGAGTTTTCAGAGGTAATAAATACGTACATAATAAACAAACTACTAAAACTTTGACACGTCTAGATAAAAAGTCAGCTTAAGAAGTAAAAAAATTTACACGAGCGTCCATAACTATTTTTACAACGACCTGGTGAGTCAGCTAGTATCAAAAGTGTAAAAAAAGTCGTAACAGTAGGTAAAAACTCGTCGCCGCTGAAGCAACTACGAAAGCAATGACTCGTGATCTCTCTCTCTCTCTCTCTCTCTCTCTCTCTCTCTCTCTCACGCATACGTACACAAGCGCATGTATCATCACGCGAGTCCGAAATTCAGGCGCTGGGCGTAAAAAGCACACTACATCGTCGTCTTTTGGAACGACTAAAGTCGATCAGCAGCGCAGCGAAATTTCCCCGCAACAAGTCCTAATTGTTTCAATCAAGCGATCGAGCCGGATCCTCTCGACTCTACTGAGAAAGCTCCAATTGCTTCGTTTCGAGCCGCTTCTCCGTACACGCGCGGATGAGAAAAAAGGTGAGTGTAAAAAGCCTATACATAGCGTGTCACGCTTCGATGCAGAGAGCTTAACTTGACAACTCTTTGCAGATGATCGTAGCAGAAGATGCGTTCCCGGAAACTCAAGTGGGCTGCGAAGACATCTTGCTGGAGTGCGAGTGAATTGCTCTGCCCTGGCCGCCGCCGTTGATGGGACCGCCGATTTTCCCGTTCTTGCTGTTCTTCGAGCCGCAACAAAGCAACTGTCTGTACGCCTCGCGGTAAAGTTTGTTCGTTCCAGCGTAGATGAAAGGATTGACGACCGAGGAAGCCCAGGCTAAAAGGGACGCCACCACGTGGAGGACTGGGATCTTGATCTGGTCGTCGATGACGTTGGCCAGCATGAGAGGCAGAAAGCACAGGAGGAAGCAGAGGAATATCGTGAGCATGAGCCTGGTGACCCTCGAGTCTTCCCTACGCTGAAAGCCCGTCTTCTTGCGTTTGGCTACACCGGTGTGCGCCTCGAGGTTCTTGCGACTGGTGCGGACCTTCCAGTAGATGCAGAGATACGAGACGATGATGACGAGGCAGGGAACGAGGAAGCCCACGACGAATAGCAGCTTCTTCGGACTCTTGCCGTTCTTCTTGAGGATCGTGCAGGAGAACGTCGCCGGATCCAGTCCCAAGGTGCCCCAGACTCCCAGGAGAGGCGGGATCAGGAGGGAGAAGCTCAGCGTCCAGATGGCGATGAGCATGAGGGTGATCCCTCGACGGGTGTAGATCTGCGCGTAGATCTCCGCTCGTGAGATCAAGACGTACCTGGAACAGACAGTCGCGCTTGTGAGTCATCGATGAAATTTACGACCGACGTCAAGTGCGCTCCGGAGCGCACTCGAGAAGAAGGGTCAAAGAGTCGACTTGTCCCGATGATTCACTCGAGAGAAGGAGAGATAAGAGGCAAAAATCTAAGGCACTCGAGAACAAAAAAAAAAAAAAAAAAATGAAGCTTGGAATTCACTCCGTATATTTTTAACGGTGTATATACTGACCTATTAATGGTGATGGCGACCATGCTGAGCAGCGAGACAGCAACGTTGCCGTAGAAAAAGAGCGGGAATACCTGGCACAGAGTCTCGCCCAGGACCCAGGCCTCGTTGAGGTATCGGCTAGCGGTGAGAGGCAGGTTAACGGCGGCGAAGATCAGGTCCGAGACGCTGAGGCTTATTACGAAAGCCGTCGTGGCGTGCCGCCTCAACCGGGCGTACCGCAACAAGGCTATCACTGTTACGAGGTTGCCTGACAGAGGGAGAATCGTGCGCTTATTAATAAAAGGGACAAAAAGTCGAGCAAAAGCTGCATCAAAGTGCCTCTTTATGCAGCTTCTCGTGAAAGATTCTTTGATCGGGCTCGTGTTTTGAAACGTTATACGTAAACAGAAATTCCAAGGGGTTTTTGGTCTCCTCGTTATAATTTATATAGTTTTACATTATTTCGCAAAGTATCCGAAGCAAGCCATTATATAACTCGCCTTATCAGCCCGCGGCGGAATTTCAATACCGCCTCTATATTCCAACTGAATTTTTTCAAAGGGAGCGTCACGACGCCTAATACATCCTCCCACGCGTCTCATCGACAACGACGACTATTAGACCGGCGTAAATTCGTCACGCCTCTTCTCATCTAGCGCGCGGATGACGTATTTTTCTCTTCTCGTCTCGCTTTTCCCAAAGCGAAATCCGCATACAGCGAATTAAGCGTCGGGCGCAAAGGTTAAACGGCCTCCGGAGATGGGAAAGTCGAGTGTCTCTCTCTCTCTCTCTCTCTCTCTTAACGCCGGGAAGTGAAGTGGCGCGTAATTTATTACAGGAGTCAATTAGCCGGACTGATTTGTTTCAATTTCAGAAAAGAGTTTTCTTGATATTTAAATTTCGGCGGTATACAGCGTGTGTTGTATTTAGGAAGCGGCAATTAGATTCAACGAAAGTTGGCCTCAACACGGATATCCCAATTTTCTCTAATATAAACTTATTAAATTCTTCGGGCGCCGTCGTTGAAATCAGAGTGAGACGCCGCCGAAAAGGAATATAAAAAACAAAGCCCAATGGCTAGATAGCCCTTGAGTCACACATCAGAGAACTCTACGGCATTTTTTCCATCGCGCGGAATCTCATTAAGCTCGTTAACGCTCCCCGCATCGCCTCGTGTATGTACTTTAATTATGACTTCATCGCAGCGCATAAGCCGCGAGATATCAATTCTTCTTCGGCTCTCTGTCCCCCTTCTTCTTGTCTTTTTAATTGCCCTCGACGCGTCGTGTGTGTGTGTGTGTGTGAGATGCTCCAGATGCGCTGATTTGTGGCTGCGTCGTTTATTTTTCTCTCTTCGCAATATTCGAGTGCGATAATTTAAAAGCAAACGTTTATACCGAATCAGGAGAGAATCTCCAGAGCGACAGCAGATGATAATATTCACGAAACCCGCGAGTGGCTGACGCGTTCAAATAGATGGTCTATATCTAATCTACCACATCCCTGCGAGCATCTGAATATATGTATATAGCATACGGCATCTGGCTAATTGACATGTGCAAGCCCGATGATTTATGGGCTTTTGATCGAATTTATCGCGCGCAGATTCGATCGTTCAATTTTGACGCTTATATAGAACGAGTCTAAAAGGCTCTTACCGACTACGCCGACGATGCTGAAGAGTATGGCACAGGCGGCGGCGAAAATCGTCACCGACCGAGGGAATTGGATCGGGTGATCCGTTGCCTGGATTAGAAGGATCGTGTCGTTACCCGTTCGGTCATCCATCTTTAGTTTTTCGTTCGTTCGTTTATATTCTTGAAATTCTCGTTGGCTCACCTTTCCGACATTTTGCCTGAAAAAGAAAAAAAAAAATAATAATAATAACTCGTCAATCTTATCGCATCGTTCGAGGGTGATCCAGACGGTTCCGGGCGGCGGCATTATAATCGTCACCTCCAGTGAGAACCGGAGCCTATTTTCGGTGCAGTGCATCGCTAGGAAACAAAACAACCGGATAGAGAGTGAGAGCCGACAGTAATAACCGGGCACTATTTTCGATGCCGAGTATAAGCCTCTCGAGTTCATGCGCGTCGCTCGATATGGGGAATTATAAGGAGGTCCTCGTTCTATAATTGTTGATATCGTTTAAAAGTCGAAATTTTCATGAATGAACGTGCACTACAAAAAAAAAAAAAAAAAGAAGAAGCTTCGCCCTCTCGACTCATCCCCGAGTCTCCTCCGCTGTACTCGTTTGTATATATACATGTTGTAGCCAAAATAGACATTGCGTGTATGTGTGTCGGAGGGATTTTATACTTGTCACGCGTTCGCGCTCTTTTTTAAAATAAGATACGAAGAAAAAAAAGAAACGAGCCCAGAAAGACGATTCACTCTGTACCTTCGATTTATACATAGGCGTATAAAAATATACCTAAAAGCTGTGTTACGTTACAAACACATGTATACACCTATATACATGCGTGGGAACGACTGCATTTCGCGGACTACATCTGGCCGGCAGATTTTTACCGGCTTGTGTCTGCTGCGAGAGACGACGTCAAGGATTAGACGAACCTGTTTTCGACACTCCATTATCGCGTGTGCAAAAAAAAAGGATCGCGGAAACGTTCGTTCGAAATTACGAGTATAGAAGCTTGTTTTTTTTTTTTTTTTTCGTTGATTTTTGAGTAGTATGCAGTGTGCACTGCGCGAAACTGAAAATTATCTCTCGATCTCGAGGCGATAAGTGTAATAAGAGCCTCTATTTTTACTCTCGCGCATCGCGTGCTTTATAAAAAAAAAGCGACACACTCATCAGCGTAAACGTCCGTGTAATTAAAAAGTCAATATTCGTTATTAACGCTTTCGATCTAATTAATTAACCGTGGGTAGAATTTGAAAAACACGAGCTCTTTTATTACCCTGTCTCTTTCTCTTATATGAAAATCGTGCAAAGCGCTCGTCTCGAAAGATAACAATTTCTCGCTGTCTCTTCCCTTCCAAAGACGACGTAGTAAGTTGGACGTCATCGTCGCTTCGTTGTGTTCGACTATATTAAGTGAGCGAATTGAAAAATTCGATCGCGAGAGCTTATGCGTAATTCGATTTTTGTTTTACACGCTACTATCACTCGATTTAAATTTAAATCGTATATATATATATACGCTTTGGAAAATCTCGGTAGCAGGGTACGTTGAACCGCTCTGGCTCGTATAAAATCCGAAATTCGAGTAGCCTCTGATTTGAAAAGCTAATGGCCGGTTGTTTATACGCACACTCGCAAACGAACCATCGACACTTTGTCACCATTGTAAAACTTTGCCGAAAACGTATTGTATCGAAAGAAAATTTACCACTTTGTCACGCAAACAGCGACGAACTTCGCACTCGGCGAATAAACGAGGGAGTAACTGTGAAAAGTTTCCAACTGTGCATAATAATATTCAAACGACCGATGCAGCCGTTTCGGCGCTGTTGCCTCGCACGCGGTCGCACGCCGACTATCGCCTATATACTGTCGTGACTCGTCCCTACTATACTCGCTACGGCTGCGCTTATACGTATGCGTTTGTGTGTGCGTGCGTGAGCTCGACGCTCCGCGTTCGGCGACGAGCTTTACTTACACTTTGTGATTTTAGGAAAGACACTGAGTCACTTGCAGTGCGCGCATGGCGACGCGGTTGAAGGGCTCGGGACGATGCCGAATGAATTGTTTTATTAATAAGGTATAACAGTTACGAATCTTCGTAGAATCTACGATTTCGCATCGCTCAATCGTATTCGATGTCCCATCCTGTCCTCGACTCATCGTTCGATAAACTTAAATAACTTTTAATAACTCATAAACGTACATCCCTAGGTCCTTATAGCGCAACAATTTTTTAACATATCCATTGCTATTCCACAACCGATTCGGTCTCGATCGTTTCCGCCTCGTGTTCTCCCATATAAGCCTCACCTCCTCCTCGGGGATAGCAGCACGTCAGATATTCGCTACGCCGTAGGAATACAATAAACACAAGCGCTGCACACGATGCTATATACAGCTATATATATATATATATATATATATATATATATATATGCTTTTCGCGCTCGCGCGCAAAGCTGCATCGGCAGCTGTGCGGCTCCGGAGCCAGAGTCAAGAAAGAGAAAATCGGTTGTATAGGAAACTAAGTAGGGTCTAAACGAGAGCCGGCTGTCGCTGACGAGAAAATTGTGGCTAACGAGTAGGTGAGCGGAAAATTTTTTTTTTTTTTTTTTATTTATTTCGAAGAACGCGTAGACCGTGGTATAGGCATCGTCGAATAAAGCTTCCCAATCGATATCGCGTCTACGTAAGGTCGTGAGTCATGAGAGATGTATGGGCGCGGGGATGATGATTTTACGGATTTTCGCGTCGCCAGATCGATGATACAGTTTTTACGCGAGTACGAGTCGATCACCGATAAAACACACTTATCTTTCGCGCGTCAAGTTATAGCGAATATAAATAGGAGAAACGATGGAATATAATCGAGGAAAACAAACAATCCCAATAATAGCTCCCATTTCTGTCACAGCAGCAGCCGCCACACCTCCAATACGGCAGACATCCCATCTAATTCCCCTCATCTCTCTCTCTCTCTCTCTCTCTCTCTCTCTCGTACGTGTCAACAGGCTTAATTACACAGGCGAACAGCCCGGCTATACGTTCCTCGAGCGAAAACGGCTTAATTCACGTACGGGCATATCAAGAAGTCAGCGGGGGGAGACAGCTGCAATCGGACAGTGCAAATAGCGAAATCTCCGATCGTGTGTACACTGCACGTGCCATCGGCTCGAATATTGCTCCGCTCAATTTTCCCCTTACTCTCTCGTTCGAGCGTAGCTTCGATTCATCGTCAAAAAAAAAAATAAATAAATAAATCAACCGGTATATCGCTATTATAAGAGTACATAAATTACAAAACCAGAAGGAACAAGTTATCGTGTAGGAGGAAAAAAAAGTCACCGCGGCCGTTTCTTCCGATAGCGACGCGCGGAAGCGAAGTTTGCGGCCGGCGATAGTAGCGCCTATGTGTATTTATAACGCGGTTGCGCTTATCCTTCGCCTATGTATTTTTTTTTTTTTTTTTATTTTTCGAAAAACACCAACGAGGGTTCTGGAATTCGAACGTGAATTTTTCTTCTCATGCTAATTCTCGCGGTTGCTTTACGTATGCTAATCGCGCCCATTGTACCCTCGACTTTCACTATATATACCTTGTACATAATCGGGTATACGTATACATATAAAAGGCATTAGAAAGCACTCGATATTTCATCGCAGCATAAAAAACTATTCGTTGATTTGGAAGCTCGCGGGCATACGCGTATTATATGCGCTCGTACAACAAGAGGCGTCGTAACGACAGGACGACTCCCCCGTCGCGGGGTTGAAAGCGACAGCCTGACGCTGTACGGTGAATGGATAGCATTGTTAGCGAGGCTCGACACAGAGCTGTGCATTGAGGCTGACGAAGGGCGAGAGACTCGCTGATGATGGGAACGTTGCCCGTACATAGTCGAGACACCCTATTGTACATACATACGTGCGCCGAGGCAATTTTTCGCGCTGAGGTTTCCGGGTTATTGTGAGCTGTGCGCAATTTTTTTTTTTTTAACGATGGAGTATTTCGACCACATGTGAATTCTTCAAAGAGTCTAGTGCGAGAGTTTGAATTTTTAAATAAATTTTTAAGCAAATGAATAATCTAGCACACATTTTTCTCATTTCCCTAAAATTTCCTCTGCACTTCTACAAAGGCGGACTACAATGCCTAAACTCTTTTAATAATACGCTCCGTTTCCTATAGACACCAGAGACGCAGCTCTGAATTCCCATCCTCGGAAAAAATAGGAGAAGGGAAAGCTCCGACCCCTTAACGAGCCACAACAAACAGAAAATTCCGCCTCTGCCCCCGAACCCGAAACGCATTAGCCTCACTCGTCGCTGCTGCAGCGGCGCATAAATAAACACGAGCTCGCAGGTGCGCAGCACGTGGCGAGTCTCTTCTCTTTTTCTATCGCTCGAGACTCGAAGCAGATTCTCCGCCGAGATAAGCTGTTTATCCTATCCGCCCAGAGAAGAAGTCCTTTCGTTGCTATACATCATATTATACGATACCGATTCGATTCTCCGAAGGATGTCGCACCGATAAGGCTGATTCTTGCGAGTCGGCGCATTTTCGCGATTACAGCTCGCAAGAGAGATTACATGTGGGTCAGTCGAGTGAGCGTGTACGGTTTACAACATGCGAGTTTTAGGACCTTTATCCGCATGTGTGCTTTTACAATCTTGCAGCGCTGCGAGAGGACTATTATTAAATCGTTGTGTAAGCGCGAGAGAGTGAGTCAGTTGCAGATAATTGCCGAACGATAAAGTACGCACAAAGAAAACTGGCTTTGATGTCTTTTTTTTTTTTTTTTATTAACTAGTTTATTCTGTGGTTTTCTTTTCCTATACAATATAGTATTCTCGCTAAGCATACAATCATATTATAACAAAGTATTAAATATATAAAAAATTTAAGGCTTTTGGTTTAAGCATCCTACATGTATAATATATAGTTATTATTGCATCATTTAGTTCATAGTATGCGCTACATAAAGGTCGAGAACAAAATCGAGGTGCTTTTAAAATACTTCGCTAATGTGTTAGAAACGAACTTTGGTCCAGATTATAGCCAATATGCACGGGTTCTTCGACCGCGCGATCCTGTTGAACATTATTTTTATTTTCATTTTACCAATTTATATTTTTTTCTTCTACCCGATCGTGTATATAGGATATGTATTCTCTAAATTAATAAACTATGTTCATTGTTAAGTTCATGCTAACCTCTTGTATTAAAATCTATATCATGTACGTAAAAGCGTACTTTCAAAAACTTGTACTCTAAAGCCTACTTTGATAACGCTAAAAAGTATATATTTGTTCGATAAAAAAAAAACACGAGATTGTCATCATTAATTGTATATTTACAGCCTCGTATGCTAAAAAAAGATTCTGTCCTTTCCTTACTTTTGCCTCTTTACGCTCTTGAGCGTTTACAGCATCCTTCGATAAATCTTAATTTTCTTTTACATCGTCTTATATGGCACTTTCGTAGAAGAATCGCCGATAAAAACACATTGACGAGTCTTCGTTACGTTTTTTTTCTTCATTTTTGATATGTTTCGAGATAGTTAAGTATACAATCGTTAAGTAACTGCGATCGATATCGTGTAATCGTCCAAACGACACGAGATACAAAAAAATGCTTTACTGGTATAAAGAATGATGCTGAGACACGATAAAGAGATTGGTATGAAAGTAAGCATTTGCCAAATCGTTTTCAACTAAAAACTAGGGGGGAAAATCTCTACGTGGCACTGGAGCTACCGAGCACAGAAAAAGCCGAGCTCTGTATATTACAGCTAAGTACGAGCGTGAAGTTGATCGAAATTCCGTTAGCGCCGTTCAGGTATCCTCATCGAGGACATGTATCATCGCGACGCGAGCGAGGCAGTGTTATACGTCATTGTCATATATATTTGTCTACATCGCAGAGCCTAGGCCTAACACTGCCTGAGCTGCTGAGCCTTGGACTCGAACTCGGCCAGATGTTGGTTCATCAAGGCGTTTAGTTGGTCGACCTCCTCCATAAGATCACGCAGCAGTCTGTCATTGTCCTTGTAGACGCTCTCCATGCCCTCGATGTCCTTGAACTTGTCGACGGTGTCGGCCGTCAGCTCGGACGCCCTCTTGAGCAGACCCTTGGCACGGCCGATGTCGTCCTTGCTCTTGTCCACGCGTTGGTTCAACGACAGCTCTACGTTCTTGTACTCCTGGCTCAGCTTCTTCGCGTTCGCTTGTACTCGACGCGCTTCCTCCGAGATGTTACTCGCCTGCGCTTGGATCTCTTGCTTGATTACGAAGTCGTTCTTCACCGATTCGGCCTGCAGCTGTAGCAGCCTGTTTTCTGTATTCAACGAAAAAAGCATCGTTCTTTTAGTCATTGTCATACAATGGTATTGAAGGTGTATAAGGTTGTTCAAGTTTCAACTTACCCAAGTCGTTGACCGAATTCGTGGTGTCATCAGCCTTCTGCTTAGCCTGTTTGGTGATCTGCGAGATTTCGTCGAGGTCGTGCTTCGACAGGTCGATGTCAGCCTCGGCCTTGCTAATAGCTTCCTGAGCCATTTCCTGGGATCCCTGGGTCTCCATTAGCAGTTCGACTACTTTGCCAGCTAAAGCCTCCTTTTCCTGGGCGATCTTCTTGGTGTAGTTGGCCCGTTCCCTCAGTTCCTTGGCCAGTTGCAGATCGTCCGAGGTCTCGCGAAGAATGAGCTCGGGGTTGTTGAGCGAGCCGACGATATTGGCGATCTTGTCTGCCAAGCCCTTGATTTCTTCGGGCGTGAGAGTGATCTTTTCGTTGAGCACCTCCTTGGCGAGGTCGCGTACCTCCGCTGGTGTCGGCTGCTCGGCCTTCAGCAGATCCCAGATCTTCTTGTTGACGTTGCTCAAATCCTTGGTCAGTTTATCCGACTGGTTACGCGCAGCTGAGGCCAGATCGAAGGCCTCCTGCGCGTTGGAGCGAGCTCCAGAGGCGTTGTCCTTTAGACGAATCAACTGAAAGGAAGAATAAAAAAAAAATGAGTTATCCCGTGCTATCTGGAAAAGTTTAACAATTTTCACTAAGTATGTACTCACGTTTCTTAGAAGCTGCTCGGCCTCGTCCTTGTGTTCCTTGATCATAGTAGACTGCTTCTTTGCGACGTCGAGTGCCTGCGTGGCCTTAGTCATAGCGCCAGCATCACAAGACAATCCACCACAGTGCCCACATCCGGCACCTCCACAGACGGAGTCGCAGTCGGTGACGTTTCTGCCGCACATGTCCTGGTTGAGTTGTGGCATGTGACTCTTGAGCGTGTCCAGCTTTTCGTTGAGTCGTTCGAGCGAGTCCTTGTTTTTCTGACGGTTCTCCTCGACGTTGGCACTGCTCTTGGCCAGCAGGTTCTCCGTGTTCTTCTTGTAACGTTCGGCGTCGAGCAGAACATTATTGGTCTCTGCGGCCATCTTCTCAGCGAGACGTGACTGGTCGGCCATCTGCTGGGTCACATTCAGCGCGCCCTGAACGTTGGACTCTTGGAGGTGGTTGGCGTTTTCGCGCAGCTTCGCCGCGCCCTCGTGCAGAGCGTCCGTACGGTTCTTGAAGCGTTTCAATTGAGCGTCGGCTAAGGTAACGCGTTGCGTAACGTTCTCCAGTTGGTTCTCCAGATCTTGCAGGATGGTAGCCGAGTTGTCGATGTCTTTGTCCAAGTTAGTGGCCAACTGGTTCAGCTCGTCGAGGTCCTGGCTCTTCACGGATGAGCTTTCGAGCATAGTGTTGATCTGCAGAGTCAAAGAACCATAAATTACGTCGTCACATCATAACGCATTATAGAGCTAAGAAAATCGTGTCTTACCTGAGCAATCGAGTTGTCAATGTCTTCGAACTCCTGGCTGTAGATACCGGTGGTACCGACTTTCTGAATGTTCGAAGCCTCGTCGATGACGTAGAGCGTCTTGTTCCTCAGTCCGTCGAGGATGCCGTCCCAGTTGTCGAAGCACTCGCCGCATGGCGTACAGCTGGGTGCGGTACCGATGTAGCTGCGGTCGCACTGGTCACATTTTTCACCGCCTATACCCTCGTGACAGACGCAGACGCCAGTCTCGCGGTCGCACTGAGCGCTAGCCGAACCGATGACGTCGCACTCGCAAGGATAGCACTGCACATTCGGGTTACCCCAGTAGTTAGCCTGGCACTCGTTACAGCGCCGGCCACCGAAACCGGGTTTGCACTCACAGGTCCCTTCGTACGGGTTGCATCTGAGAATATCATTCATTTCATTAGAGTTGAAAAACACGTTTTTTAGGAATGGATAGGTTACCTATCTTAACTTACCTATCAGACACACTACCAACAACGTCGCACTCGCAAGGATCGCAGCCCTCTCCACTGGCGATTCTCCAGTGGTTCTCCTCGCAGGTGTCGCAGAGCTGTCCGATGACGTGGGGAAGACAGGGACACTGTCCGGTCCTGTGGTCGCACGGTCCAGCTTTGGCGTCGGTACCGAGGATGTTGCACTGACAGGACTGGCAGTTCTGCTGAAGAGCGTCACCGTAGAAATCGGCTTTGCAGACCTGGCAGTTGAAACCGTCGGTGTTCCAAAGGCACTGCAGGCACTTGCCGGTCTGTGGATCGCAGTTGCCTGGCCGGTTGACATCGGTGTTGTTACTGCACTCGCAAGATTGGCACTTGCCACCGGGAGTCTCGGGATTGCCATAGAAATTATCGGCACAGGTGTCGCATCGTGGACCAGCGTAGCCCTGGTAGCACTCGCAGATGACGTCGTGACTGACGGGGTCGAGGGAGCAGCTATCGGCATAAGCGTGGCCGCTTTCCAAGGTTCCCGGACAGGGACATGGTCTGCAGGGGATGTCGACGCCGATGCGGGGGTCACCATAGAACGCCTCGATACAGCGGTCGCAGTTGTGCCCAGTGGTCGAGTCCCGACAAGACTGGCAAGCACCGGTTTTGGAGTCACAGCTGTCCGCGTGACCGTTGCACTCGCAGCGCCGGCAGTGCGGGAAGTTCCAGAAGCCAGGCTCGCACTGACCGCAGCTTCGTCCGTAGGTGTTGGGTCGACACTTGCAGCGGCCGGTCTCTGCGTCACAGAAGTTATCCAGGGCACCAACGCCATCGCAGTCGCAGGGCACGCAACCCTCGGGGCCAAAGCCGTAGGTACCAGGAGCGCAGTGGTCGCAACTGCGACCTACCACGTTGGGCTTACACTGGCAATTGCCGCCGTAGTTCGAGCAGATCAAACTGTGGGATCCGGTTGGATTGCACTCGCAGGCTGAGGACATAAACGTGGTTCAACGAGTGACTTGCCAGATTTTTTTTTCTATATCTGAGTATCTAGTACTTACAGTGTGCTCCGTCAAAGACGTAGAGACCGATGCTGTTCTGGTACTTGGTGCAAATATCGCGGATGTCACTGCGGTTCTCGTAGATCGAGTAATACTCGTATATGTTGTTGAAGTAGTCCTGGCAGCGGAATCTCTCGTACTCCTGAAGACGAATCTCGCCGGGGCCGCCGGTGAAGAACGGTATATTCTCCAGCCTTGGGCTCAGAACGATCTGTAATCCCGAATGCATAAGAGATTAATTTCTTTTTCTACTTTCATCGGCATTTTTGTATGCAACTGAAATAGCACTCACCGAATCAATGAGGATCGAGGCAGTGGGTGCATCAGGCGGTCTAGCGAACTTCCTCAGCTGTAATAGGACAGTGTAGACCTTTCCAGCTTCCAGACAAACCGGCGGCGAAGCAACGGAGCTTCTCTGGTTGGTAGGTAGTTGCACCCAGAGTCGATCTTCCTCGGGTTGCCATTTACCGCAAGGTCCTTCGCTGTCGGGTGGACCATCGCGCTCGATGATGATCTCGGCATCATCCCAGGTACCGGAGTACTTGGGCTCGTAGCGAACAACGATATCGTACCACATGGATCGGCGCACACCGTCCACCGTGAAGTTCAGCACCGAGTCTTCGATCGCGCTCATAAAGCCCAGACCCGTCCAGCTGTTGTTGCGACCGTCGCGGTACGGCTCACGGATCACCACTTGGCAGTTCTGGAGAGAATCAATGAATTAAAAAATAAACATATGCTCAAGTCTTAAATTGAATTTATCATCAAACTCACGTCAGTTCCCTTGGCGTACTCTCCCTCGTAAATGAGATAGTCGATCCATCCGGTGTAGTAGTTCTGCTCAGGAACATTACAGGACCTTCCGCTAACGTGTGGTCTGCAGTGGCACTGTCCGGTATATGCATCACAGCTGTTGTTGTAAGCACCACCGAGATCGCAATCACAGGGTTTGCAACCCTCTTGGTCGTCAGACAGTCCCCAGTACTCTGGCAGACACTGGTTGCAGTCGCGGCCTATCACGTACCGCTTGCAGGTACACTCTCCGGTCACCATGTTGCAACCCTGATTGTTGATCGTACCCTGAGTGTTGCAGGTACAGGCTTGACATCCCTCGGGATTGAGCTCGGTAAAGTTCCAGAATCCGTTCTGGCAGCGATCGCAGCGTCTGCCCTCGACGTTGGCCTTACAGTGACAACGTCCAGACTCGTCCCCGCTGAGCGGGTCGGTACGCGAATCGCAGATACCTTCGTCGAGAGATCCTCGCGGGTCACAATCACAAGCTGTGATAAAAAGAAAAAAAATTGATTTCTCTTTGTTTACTTCAAACAATCAGGCGAGGGGCCTATAATCGAAAACTCACGTTGACAAGCCTCGGGATCGGTAATGTCTTTCGACGAGTCGTGATAGAAGAACGGCTTGCAGAGCTCGCAGTTTTGTCCTCTGGTATTATGCTGACAGTCGTCGCAGACACCTCCGGATACCCTACCGCTTCTCTCGTAAACAGCTTCGTCAAAGTGACAGCTGGTCGAGTGACCGTTGCAATTACACATGCGACAGGCATTGGTCTGTTTGCCGACGGCTGGTTTCCAGGGCAAGTCGTTGAAGAAGTCCTCGCACTTCTCGCAGTTGCGACCCTTGGTGTTGTGGGTACAGTTACATCGGCCGTGGACCATGTCCTCTTCGTTATCGACGCCGTCAAGAGGAAGACAGTGAGAAGCGTGACCGTAGCACGAGCAGGAACCTCTGATAACCATCTCCTTGATAGCGTAGTAGTATTTCTCACGGATCTCGCGACGGTTGTCCAGCAGATCGTCACCGAGAGTGTGCAGACGTGTGAAGTTGATACGGAAGTTGGTCATCTTTAACAGATTCTGGACTTCCTTCGAGTAGGGGTTCTCGATCGGCAGGTTGCTCGGTAAAACTCTGTCGTTTGAGACAATGAATATTATTAATTTACTTTCGTGTAAAGCATCGCACTCTGCATGAAGAGGACAAATTTTCATAAAGCTACAACTCTAGGGGCAACACGAACACGACATCGATATGACCATGTTAATCAAATCTTACGTAGCTTCCACCTCTGCGAGGCTGCATTAATAACAAAAAAAAAAACGCATAATTCTCTGCGTGAATAATCAATCCAATCAATGTCGATCAAACTCACCTGAAGATAATCTCACCATCGGCCGAGGGCTCAACATTGGAATACCGCGAGTCACAAATGACGTCGGTAAGCTTCGTCGGTTGATGAGTCGGAACACCGGGGAAGGATCCCTTGCAGTCGTGGGCGAAATACCGGTAGACCTGCCAGGTGTTACCGAAATCGTACGATCTCTCGATCAACATAGCCGCGGGTCGGAAGGTCTGGAAGTGGATGATGATGTGAGTGAAGTGAAACTCGGCTTCCAAATCGAACGTGATCGTCACGTTCTCCATTCCGTTCTCCGCCTGCCACCAGGTCCTGTGTGGCGTTCTGTCATCCAAAACTCATAAACGATTAATCTCTCTCTCTCTCTCTCTCATATATAGTACTACATCGCGTTTGCAAAGTAAACGATATCACGTACCCACTGACGATGTTCTCGATGTTGTGCTGCTGTCGAGGGTTGGACGCATCGCAGAAGAAGCACTTCTTGCGGTCCTTCAGATGGGACACGATGCAGTAACGCTCGGGTCCGTTCAGACCACATGTCGACGAGGCGTGCAACTGCTTTCTTCGGCCGATCAGCAAATTACCGGTAGCCGGGTAACAGGAACCCTGCTCACAAGGGTGAATCCGCTGCACGTGCAGACCTGACGACAGTTTTTTCTTTAGTAGATATCTTTTAATTTTTAGTATTCTTATATTATAATACTCGTGTTGTAGAGTGCGTTTGTGACTAAGAGTTATCCGCGATGAAAAAGTTTATAATAGTGTGCGAGAAGAGATACACGAGTATTGCGAGTTACATCAACCAGTTACACTATAGGGTATACATGTTACACACTATCACCTACTATTGCGTATACGACGTTTCTTTTTTTTCGTATGGATTTTCTTAATCGCACTTTAATCGTACGCTTGAGAAAACAATCTTAAGAAACGTCATGTATCTCGAGTGTTATCGTCCAAATATATACTCGAGAGAGTTAAACGCGTCTTCTTGTATAATATCTTGTCGTTATTTCTACTCCTCGTTGTATATCCATAAGTACATAATTAGTGGAGTACAGAGACGAGTCAGAAATAGTAAAAGTGAGTTAATAATCGAAATGAACCTCCAACCAACAGAATTACAGAGTTAAAAGAAGTGCTACTTCGAGTGCACGATTTTGTTTCGATCATTCATTTTGCTACCTTTCGGTCGCAAGTAGTTCAGCCACGACCAGTCGAACCGCGAATTCGTGCCGTCGTCGGCTGTAATGTCTCCTCGTTGAAAGCTGCCTATATAAAACACACATATCACCACCGACCTCTTGCGTATATGCACTGGCGCAAAATTTACTCGCGTCCGTATTTTATAAACTTTACTTTCTCGACGAGGATACAAAAAAAAAAAAAAAAATGACGGAGATTTTTCTTACCTCTCGCCGGCGCTCTCGTCCGGTTTCTCTCATAATCTCTAGCTGCGTCGGAGTAATCTGCAGAAAAAAAAAATTAATCAAATTATAATCGAGTTCTCGGAAAAAGGGTCTGTATTTAAATTCTCGTTAACAATCTCACCTCGTCCGGGTCCTCTCGACAAGTTTCGGTTGTAGTCTTTAGCTGCTTCGGTAGAATCTAGAATCGCTGGGAGAAAAGAAAAATTTCACATCGTTACTTCATCCCAATTAACGCATCGCAATCTA
Source organism: Trichomalopsis sarcophagae (assembly GCA_024372645.1). Taxonomy (NCBI): domain Eukaryota; kingdom Metazoa; phylum Arthropoda; class Insecta; order Hymenoptera; family Pteromalidae; genus Trichomalopsis; species Trichomalopsis sarcophagae. Next base: position 186,745 of record QLSS01000067.1, read on the forward strand.
TGAGTCACAAAGTCGCCGCCGCGTTTTCATTCAACTTCACCGATCAAAGGATCGGCTGTGCTTGCAAGTATATGGCATAGTGTCAATGATCGGTACTATATATTTTACGAGACGAAGGAAAGAGAGATATATTTTTCGGAGAAAAGCCGTAGAACGTTATCGCGGCTGCCCCGGCAGATTATCAGCAAGGGACAGTCGTAACGGATGTTTACGAGTATCTTATTGGAATGAGTAAAAAAACTCGACTACACTATCGTTTCGAGAGCGAGTCAGAGCTCCAGTTGCGCTGCTCGAGAATTTGAATTTTTGTACCGATTAGGAAACGAGTTTAAGATCCCATAATTTATCTACGTTTAATTCGTTCAATTTTTCACGGTAAACCAGATACAATTTTAGAGACGAGCCGATAGCAAAGACTACCGAACCCGAAGTTCACATGTGTCGCCCGGCGGGAGAGCAAGAAATTTCGGAGTATAAGTATATACATGTATATAAGCGAGGGTCGCCGGGGTCAGCGGGACGGTAATATCTAATCGTATCCGGATAAAAGGCCTCTTTTCCCATCTCGCGCGGACGTCGGTGTCGCCACGCACTCGAAAATAGTCTGTCCCCATCGCGTTATACATATCAGGAGAAAAACGTTGAACTCTTCGGCACATCCTAAATCTTCTTACGTAAAAATCTCGGTCTCGTTTTCCTTCCGATATAAAAATAAAAAAAAAAATAAAAAAAAAAAAAAAAAATGTTCGACGAGACACTCTCGATGCGGCGAATTTACCAAGTCTTGTTTTCCAAGAAAAACCAGTAGCGTCGGCAGCAGCACGTGCGCTTTATAATATGCATTCTTGCGCGCGAGGGTGTAGCATTACACTGTACCGGTGTACAATTCCATCCGAACGGACGATATAGGACTATACTAGCGTCGACACAATTCCGGAATTCAAACACGAATCTATTTTTCTTCCTACTGTTAACGAGAGAGAGAGAGACACGAGTTATTCAATTATTGTTTCAACGAGTTTATATACCTGTCGAGTACAGCAATAGGATGCCGATGAGCGCCGCGAGTTTGCCGGTCATCTTGGCTCTGGTTTGTCTCTCGGTCGTCGTCGGTGTCGAATTCGTGGGAGCACACAGCTCAGTCCCGAGACTCCATCATCTGTTGCACATAATAATATTACCTATTAGTTGTATTGTCATCGACTCTCGCATGCAGCTATACAGATATACACCCTCGAAATAGAACCAACGAATTCTAGGAGCTACGAGCTTTTTTCCACGCACGTTCGCGATCTATTTCTAAAACTGAAAACCTCCTTTCGAAAGAACAAACACATCACTGCCGTACTTAGAAAATATCTCCGTCTCCCATCGTCAACGACGTGCGTTATACGGGCAGAGCAGTAGCTGAAAAATCTCGGGCGCAACTAATACACACAGATGTTTCCTGCGTCAACGCTGGGCGCGACCCGAACTCTCTTTCTCTCTCGACTCTCCCCGCGCGCGGTGAGCACTGCAGCAGCAGTATAACAGCAACGCGAGAGACGATTCCTCGAACTTGGCCGCCGCCGCCGCCGCCGCTGCTGCTGCGGCCCTAAAAGGCACGAGGCATCCGCAGCGGACGTTAACAGCGTGTTTTTTAGATTTTTCGATAGACGACAGTATACGGCCAGTACGTCCGCGAGCTTTTTTTACCCTAACTCGGACAAGTGTCTTCTGTACCGAGTGTACGAGTAATACCCACAGATCGAGGATCCAGCGATCGATATTCGTGTATGTATTAAGTATCTCACAGCGCACGCACTATACACACGTCGATGGATATATCTATATACCTGCGACAACACTGCACACTTCGATTATCTCTCCTTCGGTTCTGGCGCAGTATAGTGATATGTAATAATAAACCTCGAAGACGCTGGCGTCGCTTTTCTTCACCGTGAGCGCGCTGTGCCGCTACTGATGCAGCTGTAAAAGACTCGCGGCGGCGCTCTCTCTCTCTCTCTCTCTCTCTCTCTCTCTCTCTCTCTCTCCCACGGACACACACACACACACACACACACACAGCATCCAGACTGTACAGCGCTCGAGATGAGGGGAGGAAGAGGAGAGGGGAAAAAAAGAGTCGGAGGAGGGAGAATTGCCGTGATTTTGAAGAGGAGGTGAAAGGGAGGAATATTTTCCTTTTACGGAGCAATTGGAAAATCGTACAGTAGGTTGATTTTTATACTGCCTCGGTACGAACGGCTTGTATCTCGCTGATGCGTAATGCAGGGTTATAGAGAAGAGCTATAAACACAGCTCAGTCTCCCTACTTCCTTTCCTCTCTTTCTTCCTATTTCTGTCTGCGGTTGTATGTCTCTATACGTATACACGTGTGTGTGTGTGTGTGTGTGTGTGTACTCCACCGAGCCGTTCCGCGTCTATATAGCTTTTCTCTGCGTGCATATTATTGGGGGCACGTTTCTTCGGTTGTTGTGTACTATAGGCTATATATAGGCATACGGAAGCATAAAGCTATTCGTAATCGCAAGGTAGATGCGATGCGAATATTCGATTGAAAAATAAAAATGAAAATTCGAGTTGTTTACGTCGGAGAAAGAAAGCGACGATTCCGATCCTATATAAGGACAATTTTCGAATTACGCTCAAGTGCGTACCAGATGTACCAGATCGAAGCTCACGGATACGCGCGATATACAGCTGACGGCTCTTAGGCAGTTTTTTCTTCGATATACTCTATATACATCCGATCGCGCGGATTATCGGACTTTCCCGTATCTTGTTAAAAACGAATCGCGGAAAAGCCAAGGTTTTTCCAGCGAATTTTTCGTGACGCGCACGAGTCGATCTTATAAAGACGTTGGACGCTCTGATGCGATACCGATATCGGGATGTACAGCCGCGTCGTATGCTCGTCTCTGCTGCTGCTTCGGATCGTCTCGTTCGCTCGTGAGTAGAGGTTAAAAATCGTCAATTTTTTTCGTTAACCGCTACAAAAAAAAACGCTCGATTACTTTACAGACGCGCAGTGTTCGGTGCCGACGAACGTCGCCTTACACCAGCGTTCGCCGGTGTTTCTGGGCTTCGACAATTTTTTCAAGTACCCGAACGCCAAGAGCACGAAGGTGCTGAGCTTCGATTGGTACGAAGACCGTCTGCTCTACTGTCCGGGAGGTATACTCGGTATGACCATAACCGGTCAACCGGATGTATCCCTTAACCCGGTAGATTCGGATCCGTATCTCCTGCCACCTGTAGTGCGTTGCTTGGCTGGCGACAAGTTCATCCTTCAGACCGAGAACGGTTACGAGCAAAAGGTAACCCTGGATCAATTCAAGTGCTCGGAGTACCCGGTAGCGATATCCTACTACCACTTCGAGGGCAACAGTCCCAAGCAGTGCTCCAACGTGAACGGCAACATCGGTGTAATCGTGAATCTTGGCTTCGTCATCGACGCGCCCGCGGAAAAGTCACTGGCAGTGATCCAGGTTTGCTACGAGGATGCCCGCGCCACCACGATCTGGTCCCATCACATCTTGTCACCGGCTGCAACAGGACGCGTGGTCTTCAAAACTTCGAAAAACGAGCCGAGTTAGCTATATAAGTTGATCCGCTGATACGCACAAAAGAAGCCGAAGATCGAAGCAATTTTTTATACTTTACAACTTTTTCAGTCCGCTGGGACTTCAAGCCCGGCCATGTCTTCGAAGGTCTGAAAATGAAGAACGTATACAAAGCCTGCGAGGAGGCCGAAGCCTTCGGCAGGCTATTGAAAGGCCCTGTGATGGAACAACTGGAGTTCAAAGATTATTACGGCAATCCGATCACTGATGAGCGGCTGCTGCAACCCAGCCAAATCGAGGAACTCAATGGTGAACTCAAAGTTGCAGTCGAACGGTACATATACTGGAACAGTGAGTACATCTCTTGCGCCATACCTGATCAGGTCGGGTTCAGGTCGATATAATCGGATAACCCGATTCTTCCAGCTACGAACCACGCGGACAACACGATGTTGGTCAAGGGACACCTGGCTCCGAGAGCGGACTTTTTCTACCTAGTCGAGGAGAGGTCGACCTTCTTCTTCTCGAACGCCTTACCCATGTGGCACACCATTAACGGCGGCCACTGGGTAGAGATGGAGAAATGGCTGCGCGAATTGGCGAACAAGAAGGAGTGCTTCTTGGACGTCTGGACCGGTGGTCTGAGAACCATGAAAATCCACGGAAAATTGGTAAACCTTGGACAACGGTTCACCGACCGAAATATGGGCCCGAGTGCAAGCGTGATACCCGTCGTTCCGGTACCGGAGATACTCTTCAAGATCGTGAGATGCCAAGCGTTGAACGAGGCGATCGTTTTCCTCACGATCAATGATCCTCTGCTCGAACTCGATGGAATGGATGCGGAGGAGCCCATCCATTGTATAAAAGACTACCAACTCTGCAGGCAGTTGAAAGCCCACTGGTACCTGCCGGATAACACTCGCAGAGGTTTTACCTACTGTTGCGAGTATCACGATTTCATCAGTCATCCACTGGCTCAAGAAATAAGCATACCCATTGAGCATATGCGTCCCGACGTCCAGCCGTTGATACGCGATGCGTCGGACCTCTTATAATATCTCTCTGTCATGTATAAATGCTTCTTATTGACACTTTCCCCAAACTTGCTTCAACGCAAAACCGATTTTTGACAATTGTATTTTTATATATACTTTATATACGGCAAATAAACGATCAATAAACTCGACTATTATCCTCCTCTATGCTCAGCGCACGTAGATATAGACATATCTCCCACGTGCTCCATCCTCTTACCACGATAATCCGCGAGAGCTGTATATACATCTATATATCTCGTTATCACGCTTACGTGAACTCTGGCCTCGCTGAGACGCACTTAGACTGCTGATGCCGTCGCGTTATAGAGAGTCAAGCGCAATATACACTTGATAGACCTAAGCGAGACGTAAGAGATTCAGGAGAAGAGTCATCAGTTGCTCGTACACCCGACATGGCCGTGATGCAGGCCGACCGTTTCGCGATTCTCATTCTACTCGCGGCGGCGCACTGTATCCGCGGTAAGTATCTACGTAATATATTACACTGAAGCAATTATCCTGCGATTACTATTTTTTTACCGATTTCACAAAATACACCTCGAAATCGCAGCTGAGGCGAAATGTACGATCGACCTGAACAAGGACGTCACCGCGAGCTCGCCGCTCTTCTTGAGCATCGGTTCCCTCGAGCCGATCTATCCGGAGCGAAGCTCGCCTCAGTTGCTGACCTTCAACTCTGGCCAGAAGCATCTGCTCTACTGTCCAGGTGGTCAGATAACCCGATTCGATCACACCACCAACTCCAGCACCGAACTGTCCAAGTGCCTGGATGGCAAGAGCTTTTCCAGTGTGCCCTACCACAACCTTGAATACTCGTTCGATCAGGTCGCCTGCTCCAAGAATCCATCACCCGTGACCAGGTCGAACTCCAGACACAAGTGCAGTAGTGACGGTGTGTTGGTGGAGATCGGCTACCAGGTGAAGGACAGCGGCTTTCAAAGAACCATCCAAGTGTGCCACTCGAGAAACCTAGCGACTACCAGCTGGGCTCACTCCACGATTCGCGGGGCTATAGGTGGTAGTAAGGTTTTCAGGGATGCGGGAGCGCCGACTTTCAGCAAGGGACAGTTCTTCGAGAACGTCGTGATGAACAAGGTATATCCGCGGAATCATCAGGTCGCGACCTTTGCCAACATTTTCAATCAGGACAAGAGCTTGGTCGAGCGATACCTTCCGTCCACAGGTATGTCGATCATACAGGTATATATGAATGGTTGTTGCCCAGGAAATTTAAGATTATACCTCGCGCATTTTAGGTCTGTCGAAGAACTACCTAGTTCGCGGCCATCTGGTCGCTCGCGCCGACCAGCTCTACTACGCGGAGCAGTACTCGACCTATTCATACCTGAACGTTCTGCCGATGTGGCAGAGCGTGAACAACGGCAACTGGAAGAGCGTCGAGTCGACGGTTCGCCGCACGGCCAGCGTGATCGGCGACCTAGAGGTATACACCGGCGGTTTAGGTATACTCCAATTATCCGGCAAAGAAATCTACCTGTCCCACGACCGACACGACAGTTCGAAACTTTTGGTGCCGGTGCCGAAACTCCTGTTCAAACTCGCCTACAGTCCAACCTTACACCAAGCCCTGGTCTTCGTAACCGTCAACAATCCCTACCTTACCGACTCGGACATACGGTCCAACGACCTTAGGATCTGCCGTCAGGAACACCAGAGCTGTAGATCGACTCAGTTCGACAAGACGAACGAGGGTTTCACCTACTGCTGTTTGCACGAAGACTTTGTCTCTAGCGACGCCGCGAAGCTCCTGAATCTGCCGCTGACATTGAGAAACGTCGCGCCGTTGAGACTTTACTGAGAAGACACCCGGTATATCCATCTATATATGTGGGGCGGACGTGTGTTTTTCCCTTTTTAACACGTGCGGCGCACTCGCAAGCCACTTTTAAAAGCCCCCTTTTCAAGCGCGCATGTATATATCTCTGTTTTTCTTTTCCTCCCACGAGCTGTTTAGTATACACTCAATCTCGGTGTACGAGTCGAGCAGCCATGAATGAATAGGAAAATATACTCGTTCGAATTTTCAAAAGCGTCTTCTATAATAAAATATCCGCGATATATGATTTACTGTTAATTAGCGGACGATCTTGTATACTCGGAGAAATATGTATATATAGCGTAGCTGTTTTTCTAAAAAACGATGGCGAAGGCTACGATTTCCTGGAATCCTCGATAATTTTATCTGAATGAAGCAGCTATAACGACGTGACCGGGGAGAGAGAGCCGCCTCGTGATTTGGTCACACACACACACACATTTCTCGTATCTCGCTTTTTTTACGCTCTTTTACCCATTCATCGCGACCTTTAGCTCGCGACGCCTCGTCAAAGACGATCTATTAAACGCTTACGCCATATATAAATATTCAAATACGCACGTTCCTATTTTTATTTAATTAACGCTTTGCTATTTGCGATCGCTTCTGAACTTCAACTCGTATTACATCGAACGCGCAAATTAAGAAAAAAAAAAAATGTATGTACACGTATCGCATAAATAAAATGGTATAAATTGAGAATAAATAAAATGAAAACACTTACCTACAAGTGACTCCCGAAAGAAAAAAAAAAAAAAAAAAAAAAATGAGCGTGCAGCAGGGCGAAATTGTTGTAGAGAGCGAAGAGGAACCGGCGTCGAGCTGTATACTCTCCGTTGGCAGTCAGAAGAGCTGCGAACGCGTGTAATCGTCCCGGAGGAAGGAAGAAGCGCGTGGGTCGTTATCTCCCTTGAACTCCGGTCCCGATAGCGACCGTATACTGAGATTTACGCGCTTCTCTCTCTCTCTCTGTTTTTTCTCTTCGTCGCCCTCGATCTTTCTCTCTTTCGTCGACGACGTGATTTTCACTTCAGTAATTTTGCTTTTTCGAAATGCGTTTTCATTAATTCATTTATTCCACGTTGCGTGTTTACTTGAAAATTCAAAGACGGGCTGGTGTGCTTTGCGTCTTCTTTATTGACATTATACTGCGATTCATCGCGTAAGAATGTATAAAATAAAATATCTTTTCATAGCAAAGAACTTACAAACTCTAAGCGTCGTTTAGAATTGTGCATTAAATTATTCATTGCGATATAATTCTGCATCTAAAATATGGCAAAAACATCTGATATTGAATATTCGCGCCGAAACACGAGACTTACCAATAAAATTCTAACTTAACGACAGAGTCGAAAAAGAGCGCCCTCTATTCTCCAACTTCCGTTTTCCCGTATCCCGCGCAAACTGTACAAATCCCCGCCGGACCAGACTGTACAATCCACTCCATTCCGTTCCGGCCGGTGCTTCGGCCACCATTTTTACACCTCCGCAGCTTGAACAAGCGAAGCGAGTGTGAATGGCCGACGACGACGCCGAAGTCCAGTGCGATAATCCGCAAGCATCGCCTCGGTTCCTCACGATGTCCTCGTAAAATCAGGTAATTCACCTTCTTTGACTCGATTCGACCAACTTGCGACTAGTCGTTTTTCGAACGGCGCGTGCTTTTTCGCCTATAATAGGCGGACGTGGCTCACAGATCTCCAAGCGACCGGCGTCGATTTTTTATCCAAGAGTTTTGAATTTTTGCTCGTGAATTTCGACAATTTTTCAAAAAAATCCACGCGCGCTCCGAAAATTACAGTTACCATTGATAATCATTCGTTTGGCTGGAGTTACGTAATCAATAAATTTCTAACCAATCTGGAATTTTCCAGTGAGACACCAGACATTCCAGCCAGACTGAACAAGCCCAGGAGTAAAAAGGCGAGAAACCTTACTGTGATAATCCAAAGCAGCCAAGATGTATCTGTACAACTTGACTCTACAGCGTGCCACCGGCATCACCCATGCCGTGCATGGAAACTTCTCCGGCACCAAGATGCAGGAGATTCTGGTCTCCAGAGGCAAGTCCCTGGAGCTTCTCAGGCCGGATCCTAACACTGGCAAGGTCCATACCATGCTAACTGTGGAGGTCTTTGGCATCGTCAGATCTCTCATGGCCTTCAGGCTCACCGGTGGAACCAAAGACTACATAGTGGTTGGATCTGATTCTGGACGAATTGTCATTCTGGAGTATGTTCCAGCTAAGAATGTCTTTGAAAAGGTTCACCAAGAGACCTTTGGCAAGAGTGGATGCAGGAGAATTGTTCCTGGACAGTATTTGGCCATTGATCCTAAAGGGCGTGCTGTTATGATTGGTAAGAATTTTGACTATTTTTTTTTTTTGTCAATTAGTTAGGCTGATGGTTTTTCAAATGATTATTTTTATCAGTCCGTGTTTCACCTGAAAGCATTGATTACAAAACCTGATTATGATGAAAAACAAGAAAGAAAGGATTCAAAATGAATGATCAAATTCAACAATTAACTGATGCATTATTTCTGTATTACAGGGGCCATAGAGAAGCAGAAATTAGTCTACATTTTAAACAGAGATCCAGAGGCACGTTTAACTATCTCCTCACCCCTCGAAGCCCACAAAAGTAACACTCTTGTTTATCACATGGTGGGTGTAGATGTGGGTTTCGAAAATCCTATGTTTGCTTGCCTGGAAATCGATTATGAAGAAGCCGATACTGATCCCACGGGAGAAGCGGCGATAAAGACGCAGCAGACCCTGACATTCTACGAATTGGATTTGGGTCTGAATCACGTCGTGCGTAAATACAGTGAACCACTGGAAGAGGTAAGAATATGTCAAATTGAATTTTGTTGATATGAGACTACGTTAAACTAAATGATGACAATATCACACTAACTGCTCACTGATGATAACCCTGCAGTGCTGACTTGCCTAAAATTTAGATATATAAATCAACATGTTGGAAAACCAAATTCTAACAAGAACCTCTTTCTGTAGCACGCCAACTTCCTGGTTTCCGTTCCGGGAGGTAACGATGGTCCCAGTGGTGTGCTTATCTGCTCCGAGAATTACCTAACTTACAAGAACTTGGGAGATCAACCCGACATCCGTTGCCCGATTCCGAGACGCAGGAACGATCTCGATGATCCCGAGCGTGGCATGATCTTTGTCTGCTCAGCCACTCATAAGACCAAGAGCATGTTCTTTTTCTTGGCTCAGACTGAGCAGGGTGATATTTTCAAAATCACGCTGGAAACAGACGAGGATGTTGTTACAGAGATTAAGCTCAAGTATTTTGATACCGTTCCCGTAGCCAACAGCATGTGCGTTCTTAAAACTGGTTTTCTCTTCGTAGCTTCTGAATTTGGCAATCAGTAAGTACCTAAATCTTAATCCCTGAAGCTGCATACATATTTCTTATTTCGATTTGTTGTTCATTTTTTCCAATCTTATTTTAGCTACCTGTACCAAATCGCTCACTTGGGCGATGACGACGACGAACCAGAGTTCAGCTCTGCAATGCCTCTGGAAGAGGGTGACACTTTCTTCTTTGCACCAAGACCGTTAAGAAATCTCGTTCTCGTTGACGAAATGGACAGTCTTTCACCCATCATGGCCTGTCAGGTAAAAATTTATCCTTGCATCTTGAAAATTTCAGCACTCACAAGTAGAGAAAGGATGATAACCCAAGTTCTTTCTCTGTGACGAGTGCTAGAGTAACTATCCTTTGTCGCCTTCGACTTGTTATTGCATGTCGAAGTGAATCAAAGAATCACAGAAAACCTTCATTAATGAAAATATTGACTTCAATGTGAAAAATCCGATTTATATTAAAATGTAATCGTGTTTAAATTTCAGGTTGCCGATTTGGCCAACGAAGACACACCTCAGCTGTACATAGCCTGTGGACGCGGACCCCGATCTACGCTACGTGTACTACGTCACGGTCTGGAGGTATCTGAAATGGCCGTGAGCGAACTGCCCGGCAACCCAAATGCCGTGTGGACAGTGAAAAGACGAATTGACGGTTAGTTACTCATAGATTTTGCATGCCTGGCGTACAACGCTATCTTTTATTATTTGTTATCGTTTTTCGGTAGCGTAGAGACTTTTTAAAATGCTAAATAACGTAAGGTTCAATCCACGCAGACGGTTATATGTTTCTTGTGTCACCTTTATGTTATTTATTGTAATCTGTAGTCAAAATGCGTTACGTCGAGTATAGCTTCATATTATCTTTCAAAGTACGCTCGCTGATTTTTAAGTAGAAAAAAAAAATAAGACATTGAACTCTTGATTTTTACTTTACCAATATTTTTTCTACTTTGAAATTGGAAGAAGTCGTGATTCTCGTTTTTCACGAATCGCAAATAAAAGCAAAGATAATTGAAGCCTGGTGGTTTGATACACTCTTATCAAACACCAGTTCTCTCCTTTCAGGCTGTCAGCAAGGGATGATTGGTCGTTTGAAACCTGGCAGTTGAGTTCGAAAGGTAAGACAAGCTTGCGCGTGTGGGAATCAATCCACCGGACAACACACGCGTTCAGGTGTAGAAAAAATTTTTTTAAAGAAACTCGTTAAAACCGCAGATGATGCAATTTGCTTTTCTTGTATCATCAAGCACTCACAAGTAGAGAAGAGATGCCTTTTAAGTTTTTTCTCTGTGACGAGTGCAAGAGCAAAAATTCTTTGTCACCTTTGACTCGTTATTGCAAGTCGAAATGAATCGAAGTATGACAGATTGCTTCATACGAATAATCTTATCTTGCATATTTAAATTTACCTATCGAAGTACAAAGCGGTCGGTCATAACGAATCGGTAGAGAGGAATAAAATTTGCCGTAGCTATTGTTGGTTGGAACTATTGTATAAAAGGCAGTTAAACCAGACGAGTTGTTATGATTTTGGTTACAGAGGAATTCGACGCTTATATCATAGTATCCTTCGTCAATGCTACTCTGGTTCTCAGCATTGGTGAGACCGTCGAGGAAGTCACGGATTCCGGCTTCCTTGGCACGACGCCCACGCTGAGCTGTTCGGCCTTGGGAGAAGATGCCCTCGTACAGGTAATTTGAATTTGTGATATTTTTCTTGATAATACGCACTGCGGTATCTCCGACACCTGGATACACCCCACGTATCGGTCGCAAAATAGTGCAAGATCGAATTGGGCTTTCGCATCGTTGGTGTGCTTGCACTTTCCGAGAGTACTCCTGGTAATCAAGGCCAAACAATTCGAATATAAAATGCTCAATTTTCCTTCAATTATAAAATAGAGTAAATTTTAATGATTTCTATTCACTATTTTAGGTATATCCCGATGGCATTCGTCATATCCGAGCTGACAAACGTGTAAACGAGTGGAAGGCACCGGGTAAGAAAACTATCATCAAGTGCGCCGTAAATCAGCGGCAGGTCGTCATCGCCCTCACCGGTGGAGAACTCGTCTATTTCGAAATGGACCCTGTAAGTTACTATCTTCAAAACATCCACTATTTTTATTTGCATTTATCGCGTCTTGTTCGCTGCGAGTTGTCCCGTATACTCGAAGATGTAAGAGTCGCGAAGAGCAAACTGAAACATATCCCATCTTCAACTCGTCACTATTGCTTGTTGAAGTCGTTATGGATCAGACAACTAAATAAATTAAAATAACATATGTTATGGAAAAGAAATCTTTCATCAAAGCTCTAACATAACTGTTTCTCGTTACAGACTGGTCAATTGAACGAGTACACGGAACGTAAAAAGATGCCATCTGAGGTAATGTGCATGGCGCTGGGCAACGTGGCGGCAGGCGAACAGCGTTCTTGGTTTTTGGCTGTAGGTTTACAAGACAACACAGTCCGTATAATCTCTCTAGATCCGTCTGATTGCCTTGCGCCTAGGAGTATGCAAGCGTTGCCAGCCGCAGCAGAAAGTTTATGCATAGTAGAAATGGGAATCAAAGACGACACCAGCGAGGACAGCAACCAGATGCAGTCGACCCTGCATCTCAATATCGGTACGTTCTATTTTCAATTTTAATTTTTCATCGCGTTATTACAATTAAAAAAAAAAGTCTAAATGATTATTTTATCAAGTCCGTGTTTCAACTGATAAGCATTGATTATAACCCTCTTTGATAATGATAGCAAAATTAACTTAATAAATGTATTTATGTTTGATTAGTTGTAATCGATCTAATAACATTCTTTGAACTTTACAGGTCTGCAAAACGGAGTATTGCTGAGGACGGTCCTCGATCCAATATCGGGAGACCTGTCGGACACGCGAACGCGATACCTTGGATCGCGACCCGTCAAGCTTTTCCGCATCAGAATGCAGGGCAACCAAGCTGTCCTTGCCATGAGCAGTCGATCTTGGTTATCTTATTATTATCAAAATCGATTCCACCTTACGCCGTTATCGTATGAAAGTCTCGAATTCGCATCTGGATTCAGCTCCGAGCAGTGTCCCGAGGGTATCGTAGCCATCTCTACAAATACCTTGAGGTGAGTTAACAAAAAATATATAAACGTAAATTAGCACTACGGTATCTCCGGTTCGTGGATTTTTACCCAAGTATCGGTCGTTAAACAGTGCAAGATCAATTGGACTATCGCATCGTTGGTGTGCTTGAATTAATAAAGCCCTCCTGGTTAACGAGGCCAAACAATTTTTTTAAATGATTATTATTTTTGGTTAACAAAATAATTACATTACATTTTAATCAATCAAAAATAATGTAAACATAATCTTTCTCAGAATTTTGGCGCTGGAAAAACTCGGTGCTGTCTTCAATCAAGTCAGTTTTCCTTTCGAGTACACGCCTCGTAAGTTTGTAATCCACAACGAATCAGCCCACGTATTGCTTATCGAGACCGAGCATAATGCCTATACCGAGGAAACGAAACAGCAGCGTCGCTTACAAATGGCCGAAGAGATGCAGGAAGCGGCTGGTTCCGACGAGGCTGCGGTAGCGCGTGAACTTGCCGAAGCTTTTCTGTCAGAAGAGCCGAACGAGCAGGTCTTCGGTGCTCCGAGAGCCGGACCCGGACTCTGGGCCTCGCTAATTAGAGTCATGGCGCCTACTACTGGTACAACTTTCCAAGTCCACAGGCTAGAGCAGAATTTGGCTGCGCTATGGTATGTTAATTTTTTGTAAATTACGTCGCGTTTCGTTCTCTGCAAGTGTTTTTTATTCAATTGTGGGATGCAGAAACGCGAATAGTAATGTGTCGCTATATCCCATCTTCAGCCTGTAGTTATTGCTGGCTGAAGTCGTAAGTGGGCCGACAATTCTCAAGCAGAAATTATATTATTGATTTAGAGTGTTAATGGTAAATTTATTTTTAGCTTGGCGCTTGTGAAATTCGCGAACCAAGGAGACCAGCAATTCTTGATTGTTGGAGTAGCAAAGGAATACCAGTTAAATCCAAGGATTAGCAATGGTGGATTCTTATATACCTACAAGTAAGTTATTCACAAATTCATGAGAAACACTGATACTCGTTTAAATAAAAAAAATCGAATGATGACAATATCACACTAACTGCCTACTGATGATACCCCTGCAGTGCTGACTTTTAATAAAAATCAACCATATGTTTTAAGTTCGCAAGATTTGTTCTAAAGTGAAATATTTGTTTGATTACAGAGTAAGTTCCGACTGCACCAGCATCGAATTAATGCACCGAACAACGCTCGATGAAATACCTCTAGCAATTTGCCCGTATCAAGGTCGTGTACTCGTTGGTGTAGGAAAAATGTTACGGCTTTACGACATGGGCAAGAAAAAACTACTGCGTAAGTGCGAGAATAAGCACATACCAAATGCTGTAATTTGTATCAACGCCATTGGTCAGCGAATCTACGTAAGCGACGTACAAGAGTCCGTGTATGCGGTCAGATATAAGAGACAAGAAAATCAGCTCATCGTTTTTGCTGACGACACACATCCGAGGTGGATCACCACTACCTGTGTTTTAGATTATGACACCGTTGCAACGGCCGACAAGTTTGGAAATATCGCTGTGGTTAGTATAACATTCATACATACCAATGTTATCGCGTTTCGTTCTCTGCAAGTGTACTCATTGGTTTGCGGAAGCAATAGCGCGAAGATCAAAGTGCTTATTCTATCCCATCTTCAGATTGTAACTTTATTGCTCGCTGAAGTCGTAATTAAGCAAATAGAACAGCCCTTAATTAATCCTTATTACCAGAAAAAAATTTATATACATTTTAATTTTAATCGCTTATGATTTTTTATTTACAGATTCGACTCGCTAATTCTATCAACGATGATGTTGATGAGGATCCAACGGGCAACAAAGCTCTGTGGGACCGCGGACTACTAAACGGCGCCTCGCAAAAGGCTGATACCGTGGCCTGTTTCCATGTAGGTGAGACCGTAATGTCACTGCAGAAAGCGACGTTGATTCCCGGTGGCAGCGAATCATTGGTCTATACGACGCTTAGTGGAACCGTAGGCGTGCTCGTACCGTTCACTAGCCACGAAGACCATGATTTCTTTCAGCATCTGGAGATGCACATGCGCGCTGAACACCCACCCCTCTGTGGTCGGGATCATTTGAGCTTCAGAAGTTATTACTATCCTGTCAAAAACGTCATTGACGGCGATCTTTGTGAACAGTTCAACAGTATAGAGCCGGGAAAGCAAAAGAGCATTTCCGGTGATTTGGAAAGGACACCATCAGAAGTATCAAAGAAACTGGAAGATATCCGAACTAGATACGCATTCTAATTCGAAGATACATGTGGGTTCTTCCAAGAGTTTGGAATACTTTTCTTCTTTTCTATTCTAAGTGAATTTGTAAATAGATTTTTATATTACGATTATTGATAACATTGTATTTATTGTCAAATAAATTGCGTTTTTTTTTTAATAAACTTTTTTTAAAGTTTTAAGTTCACTACCAAAACTGTAGATGTCGGAAAAATAAAATTATTGAATCTGAAAACAATATTATAGCATATATTCTTTTGCTTAATTTTATAAATCAAGTTGAGAACTATACCGTCGCACTGTTAGGTTACCGGACGTGTCTATACTAAAAGATAAAAATAATAGCTTGTTTCGAAGTGATTAACTTGAGTATCTGCGCTATATACAGATTATTACATTCAAATTCATAAGTAAAAACAACTGCTCTGGAATGTGATCATTGTATAAAATCAAGAAATTGTTTTATATTGATGATTAAGGTAAAGAGAAAACATTTCATACGATGGATTCAAGTTTTTTTAATGTGAATCAAATTATAATAGAGAGAAATTTATTTTTATCTTCCTTTATTGTATAGTTTATATAAAATGTACTTTTACTTATTTTTTTTTTTTTTTTTTTAAACTAGGTGAACTCTGATACGTATGTACGTTCCAATAATTTGATAACGACTCTTGTTATTTTATAGATGATCGATTGAATTGAATTCTTAAACTTTATATCATATACGAGCGAAAAAGAAAAGCGATAGCTCATTACCTGTTCATGTAAAAATAGCACCCAGATTTTTGACATCTGAAAATTTCTTTTTCTTTTAGATTAAATTTAATGTGATTGTTTCCTTTCTTTTGTGATTCATAAGATTTTTCGATTCATATAACACTTTGTTTTTCGCTCTTATTTATTTTTTTTTTTCTTGTATTTATTCTACAGAAACGTGTCCATTTATAATACAATATATTTTGTAATCTCATACATTCATCACGTATTTTTCGTGTATTACACATATAGATATTATATTAAAAAAAAACACCGCAATTCATTCATTTCATTATCGCTTTCGCATTCATGCTCATACATTGTACGAAATCCATTGATATATTGATACACTAATTTTAAACCTTGTTTCTTAATAGGTGAACGTTAAATGCAGTAATAATATATAGTGGAATTTTCGTATAATTCCTTATAAACAACTTTCCTAATTCTTTCGATTAGCTCTCTTAACTGAACCAATCATCTAAATTCTCACTTTTGTCAATGTAACCACATGATTCGCTATTAAAAAGAATCTAATTTTGTGCTATATCGTTTAATTTAAATACGCAACTAAAAACAGCCATTTCTGGCCATGCGCTGACACGTTTCAGCTAACAAAATTAATTTTAAAACAAAAAATATACCTTCGAAAATTCGTTGTGAAGTGAATATTAATTCTGTAATAATTATTATTAATTCTGTAATAAGAAACTCAGCAGAAAACTTATTTTACATGAAGAAATAGTGCAATACGTTATGTCCCGTTTTTTTAACACGGCAGCATGGGCGGCATATTTTTCGTTATCCGTAAAAATTAATGCATTGGCAAAAATTATAAATTAAAAAATCTTAATCGCGAGCTGTCGACTATACAACGGACGTGTGATGTTTGGAACCGACTTAATGCTCTAACATTTCGTACACACGTAAAATGCAAAAACTCGACGGTAAAGAATGGTACGAATTATTTGATAATGATAGAGAACTAACAATAACAATATAAAATTAGAGAGAATTATATGCACAGAGTATTTATATAACTATAATTTGTCAGCGTCGTCATACTGCGACCCTTAGTCAAGAACTGCAGAGATACTGCCCTTTCTCAAGACGCCATTTTCTGCATCATTTACACACACTTTATCAACAGTAATTGCAGTAGCAATAGACACCACCATTTATTATTTTTTGAAAATTGAAATACAGTTAAACATACATTTTTGCCGAAAACGTTCATTTCAATTTCCCGAAGTTTGTAAAAACAGTTCAAAATACAGCACGAATAAACAATTGAAGTAAAAAATGTTTACCTATACTAATCAATACTCGGACAAATATTCAAAAGGGTTTGGCAATTAAATATGGCATAATTCATTTCATTTTACAAAATGGCTGGATTAAATATTCAAAGAAACGCGCAATCAGAATATTGTACCGCAGTTGTCAAATTTTACATGATGCAATGATACATATGGTCAGTTAATTGGCAGTAGAGATTTTGTTAATTTTACAATTAGTAAGAACAAAAATGATTAATGTCATAAATATAAATAAACAATAATATAATTGAAGGAATAAGGCAACAGTTTAACTTCAGTCAGAGTAGAGTATTGCTTGAACACGAAAAAGAGGAATACCTATGCTCGAAACGACTCGTCATTCGTGTTTATCGAAATCGATCTTTGTTCATTAGTCGTGTTACGCTATGAGTTGAAATAACATTGTCTCGAAAAATCAGAGCTTTGGCATATTTAACGGACCTCGTAGGATGAAAAAACCTCTCTGAAATTTCACCAAGAAAACAATTAAACTGATGATAATTATTTTGAACATATGAAAACGTTTTGATTAAAGTCGCCCTTGAATCGAGCAAAAAATACTTAATACACCCAAGTAAATGCAAGTGCTCACAAATACATCGCAATATAGTCAAAGTCAGAGAAATCGTTTCACCTTATCGGTAGCTGAATTCTATGCGTCTTTGTTGTTCACGGACCGTGTCTGAATTACGCTGAGTGTTGAATTCTCTCTTCCACATCGCGACGTAAGATTTCATAATGATATAATACATAGGCTCGCCTCCCGTAGAACTCTCATTAGCCTTTAACAAGCTATTTTTATCAGCCGTTAGCCTTTTAATAATATAATATTAATCGTGTTAGTCTTTTTCGATCCTATAAATACTCCGATACCGAGAAATCTCTTTTTTCTCCTGCAACCCTGAGATCAGTCTTACATCGAGAGTCTACCGGAATCACTTTCTCGTCTCAATTCCAAATCTTCGCCAACTTAGATAAGAAAAAGAAGAAATCCCCTCTTTAAAAACAAAAAAAAAAAAAATCAAAAAACTCTGCATAGTTCAGAAACAGTCCCGTGTTCGTGCATATGGCGACGAATCGCATCGTTCGATGTACATCGTTCATAATCTCCGTACAGCTTCGTGCGCGTGAAATACAAGCTGTGTTTGTCACAGCGGTTAGAGCAGGCGGAGCATATGGAAGCTCCGTGTGTGTGATGACGGGTGTCCATGTGGGGGGGGCATCCTGTGCGCGCGCGCGCGCGGGGGGGAAATTGGAATATGTCCGTGGCATGTCGGCGTGTCTGTGTGTTTGTATGCGTGGGAGAATAGCTTAGACGTACTCCCGTTTGCTCTTCTTGCCGAGGTTTCTTCTGTAGCTGCGAGTCAGGCTGTGCATCGCCGCAGTGCTCAGCGCTGTCTTCGTACATGCCACGGTACTCATGTTCTAATTTCTGTCCCTGGAATAAAAAATAAGCAGACGAGTTATACGATGAGATTGTAAAGACGAATAGCGTTGCAAGCGCGCTCGACAGAGCAAAACGTTGACGCGACGACGTCTTAGTCACTGTTAACAATTTTGACAGAAGCATCGAAAGCTTACCCTGGCCCAGGATAGTAATAAGGAGGAGGTCGCTCGTATTCGGTGCTCAGCGGGGGTGCGACTGCAGCCGGCACGTACCTCGGCGGGCCACCATTCGGAAAGTCCCAATTCCTGGCGACCCAACAGCAAAATTTCGTACTTTTAGTTTTCTTTCGGTATTGCGTTGCTTTTTACATATACGAATCATCGAAATTAACGCTTGTCCTACATTTTTATACCTCGCGAACTTTTTTTTTTTTTCAACAATAAAAAGGATTTTTCAGTGAGGAAAGATTTGAACGAATTGTCGAAACTTTACTCAGATTCGCGACATGGTCGACTGGCCGAACAGAGAAAAAAGAGATAAGGTGTAAAATCTATCATCACATCTGAGTTGCAGAGGCAAGGATGCGGTTTTTCAAGCAAATGACACGCACAGAGAGTGAAACAAGAGAAAATCTGGGACGAGTAGAACATGATGACGATTGCGTACGATGATTACAGGTGGCAGGATACAGAGATGTTTGGCGGACGGGCAATACAAGAACGGGACTATAGTATCAACACGAATTATTATAGTTTAACACAAAGAGGTAGAAGATGTGTATACTTAATCCTAAACGTATATAGATATAAGCTATAAGACGAACGACGAAGAAGAGATATATAAGAGAGATTTGTAAATCCTTGCGACTTACGTGTGAAGGTGTATCGAGAGTCGCGAGGAGTTGCCCCCCCGCAAGGTTCCCACTCACCTGCAAATAGCCGGGATAAACATTGTGAACAGACAGCTACAGTTCACGTGGCACATTAACCGTTTCTTTTTTTTTTTGCATATCATAGATTTTTTATGGTAAAGTATAGCTATACTTCAATACACCCACACTAATCGTTCTAGTCTTCGAAATAAATTAAAAAAAAAAAAAAAAAAAAAAAAAAACGTAGAACAGAGGAAAAAGTAAAGAATTGGTGATGAGTGGGAACCCTGGCGATAACGGTAAAACAAAAGCAGAAATAATTCTCGGCCTCTTCCCTTGCGGACGACGAACGGAAGCGTGACAAATCTTTTGCCCATTGTTCGAAAGCGTACTCTTGTAAAATCAATGTCGAGGTAAAAGACTTACTGCGGTATACCGTGCGATATGCTAAATACTTTAGTGCGATTTTTCAGTTTGGCGGAAGGCACTTTGAGCGCTTGTTGGCTCAAACTGTAAGACAAATTAAAGAGAAATAAAAGCGTGGAAAAATAAAAAAAAAAAACCAACTGAGGAACCAAGGAGAAGCTCAATTGTTTCTCAAAGTAATCAAAAATGAGAAAAAAAAATAATATCCTAATAATAGTTTCAACCATAATCGTAATGCACAGCGGCGTGTAAAAGCGACTCACTTGGGCGCAAGGTCCGAGTATCGGGAATCATGATGTGATGTGCTCTGGTGAGCATCGTTGATCCTCTCCCGGTCGGAGTAGCCCATTGCAGGGCCGTCGTAGCTCTCGGGATATCCGCCTCCCGGATGATGATGATGGCCGTGTCTGCCGTGAGCAACGTACTTTTTGTCGTGGATGCTGAAAATGCGATAAATCAAATTAGGGAAACGGATGTCGTTTGCGTATAGCACTGAGTCACGTGGGTATTCCTGGGTATATATTGCCATGCTAGCGCTGAAGGAACGTAAATAGGATTGCGATATGTGTATTTACAAGAGCGTTTGTTCGGTATTGACGTGAGTGTGCTTTGAAAGCGCGTGTTATACTTGGCAGTGTGGTTTTGTGTTAGTATAGTCGCGTTGATCAAGAATGAGAACACAAGTATGGAAGCATCTAAAAAAAGAAACGCTTGATCAATGTTAACCAAGGAAGAGGTATAATAGATCGCGTGAGTTCGAGTGATTCTTTGAAGCGTGTCGATATATGAACATCTCAGTTTGCCGGTGTTGGTAGCGGTGTCGTTGACGTGAATCTTCCACGTGTGTTACAGGAATAGCTCGTTTTTCAATGTGATTTGAATGGTATTACCGGTGGAAATGAATGACAGAGCATAGTCCTGAACAGACAGGTGGAAAATATTTTTCTTTAACTAAAAATAAAAAATGAATGCACAATCCCTCATGCTTGGTTGCGGTATATGTACACGCTATAGTGAGCTGGCGAACTATTTTCGTCGTTTGTGGTGTCGAGTACTTACTGAGCGAGGGGCACGTTATCCCTGTCCGCATATGCGTCATATAAATATTCACTGGAACGGAGCGTTTGAGAGCAGTTTAATGACATGATTTCAATTATAACATGAACGTGAACGAAAAATGTTTCGGGGAAGCCGTGAAAGAAATCAAAATAAAATCGTTACGTAATAAAGTGATCGGACATGCCGTTTGATATGAGAAATAAAGAACATCTATTGCGAGGCTAAGACATACTGCAACATTTTTGTAAATTAGAGTTTTGCCTTTTTTAATGTTGAACAGATTAAAATTAAACATTAGTAGACTACCATTACCTATTATTAAACAACGTATACAAGAATAAGCAGATGAGACAGAAAAGGAAAAGAATTAAAGTTAATTGACAGTAATTGAAACATTGCTTTTCTAAACTTCAGAATACGTTAAAACAGAAATTTGCTAGTCCAGATAAGTACGTAATATTTTCATCAAACAAAGGGGAAACGAGTTAATTAAAATTCTCATTAATTAAAGAAATTAGTACTTACGCTTCGACTAAAGGGCCAGGGTAAGGGTCCGATTTCTGGTACAGTGCACTTAATTTCACACAAAGAACAATTGTGGGAATGAAGAGAATCAAGCACCATCCAACACTTGCCCAAAACCCATTCTGCACAAGTAATTTAATCGTTGATATTTATAATTTGCGATAATTAAAATGGTAATCGCCAAAGACACAAGAAATACTCACGAATGGATCCAGAATTTTATTGCAACTAGCAACAATCGTTGCGTTATAAGCGTTTGATATTGGCCCACATTTACCGACGTCTTTTAAGATAGCTTCTATCACATTATCGAGGTAGTTATTGACTTCATGTATGAAAGCCTTTCCAAACTCTGAAGCAAGCTGTGCAACGAATTCATTTATGAACGTGAATTTGTTTAATTATTGACTGTATTTGATTTTAGGGATACGAAGAATGAGTGATCTACATACCGTTTTTACATGTTGACTTCCTTGTTTGTTAATGAATTTCTGAGCATTGTCGACCTTTGTAACCAAATCGTGAATAGCCTCAGCCATGGAGGAATGGTTAAACTTAATGTGCTCCTCTAGTTCTATGGCACTGTTGCTCAGCTGATTGCTCCAGTTGGTCATGGGAATAACAATGTCCCGATGATAACCCTCGAGGTCGTACGCGTTTTTCAGCAGATCCTCCTTTATTTCCTCGTGATCGCTCGACAATCTTCCGGCAAGTTCTCGCAGCTTGGTGGCGAGATTTTCGAGATTGATGTTGGTGATGTTGTCTTTCAAGTTCTCGGTGTACTGATAGAATTTCAGATCGCTCAGTCCGCTTTGAGCCAAAGCGTTGAGTTTGTCTCTGGCCGTTTCACTAATGATCTGGTACTCCTTATGATTCGACAGACTGATTTTCTCTTCCAGCTTCTGGATCGTCTTGTTGATATCGTAACGATCGATGTAGCTTCTCAAAACGTTGACGTCGATGATGTAGTTTAGCTTTAGAACCTCGTATATCGTTTGATTCTTGTGACAAGAGCTGTAACGAGTATCATTGATTAACATCGACTAAACACGATAAACCCGGCAATAGTAATAAAAATTGTGTCTTACTTAAGTATATGGCTCATGTTAATGTCGGCATTCGGGTTCTTGGGGTATAGAATCTTTTTGATCTGCAGAAGCTCGTCGACGAATTCGAACATTCGATTGTCGTTTGGATTTTTGAGGGGTTCGCATATGGCTCGTTCTGCCAGGACACCGGTGATCATGTGCGCGACCGTTATGATCATCAATATGCTTGTCAAGAGGAAGATGATCCAGACAGCCCTAAGATGAAAAATACGAAGCAACATGATTATACAAGTCTGAAACTCGAAGAATACCTGCCAAAACAAGTGCACTTACATCATGAGGAATCGAGCACCCGATCCCTTATTACAGCAATCATCGCCATAGCCGTCGGGCCTCTTGCCACAGATGCCGCACAGAAGACCAAAAGTCAAGAAAGTCAGAACGATCAGGAGAATACCCGAAATTCCTAAGCCCAAGTAGTATCTGTACGGCGAAAATTGGTCTATGTGTCGTTTGGCAAGGTCGAGCTGAGGCATATAATTCCTGTCGATGTCCCTCTGGATGCGGTCAATCAGCTGGACGACTTCGCTGTCGAGTCCAGCAATGGACTTGCCCGCGCGCTGAATCGCATCCTTTACTATGGGTATGGTCTCATTAACCGCGTGCTGAATCTCCTTCTGGATGTTCATAAACTGATCCATGCCTTTGCGCACCTCCTCTACGATATTTGCATCCAGCAGGTAGCTGATGTTGCGAAGCGCGTCCGTCACTTCGTTATCCGGCAACTAGATTACAAGGTAACGATAACGTTAATACGAATTCGCCAGATTAGCGGTTGGAATGTTGATGTAAGCGAGCATGATTTTTTTTTTTTTTTTTTTTTTGAATGAGCATGCAGAAGAAGAAGGAGATAGAATAGTAAACACATAACATGTATAATGTATATGTACATATATATATGCATAGGGTACCTTGGGAAAGTAGCGGTCCATGTACTGCATGGAAAACGAAGAAACGCATTTGTTTATTGCACATAGTGGGAAGCACATGATATCTCAATGATTAGTTTAAACACAAAATCAGAATGGTCGTCAAAAAAACTCACCCTGTCGAAATCGACCTGGACCGTCATCTCGTTGATCTTGTATTTGTGCATGACGTCCTTGCAGTCCTGCGTGTTACAGTTGGTGAGCGTCTGCAGCAGGTTGGCCTTGACTTTGCGCACGACTGTGACAGACGGAAATTGCGTAACGTCAGTGAACAGGCGTATCTCCAGTTACTCGTTTATTTCCCAGTGAGATCTGATTTCTCTTAATTCGTTTATACTCCAACAACTCTGACTTTACTTTTACCAGAAAATTAGCCCTTGAATCTACTAATAAATCGCGTGGCCTCGAGACAGAAGGACGTAGTAATGATTTAAAAACACGAATTCAAAGATGAATTTTACAACTCGTTGATTGGATTCGCAAATAAATGACGGATTACGCTCCAAAAATGAACAGCGAGGTTGGATAAGTCCATAATTTCCGGCATCATAACGACGTCTAACGGTAACTAGATGGCAATATTATATATTAACTCATCCGGTTCGTTCGTACCTTACAGGCGAGTTGAAACATAAAACTCTCTCTTTTTTCTCCAAAGCTCGAATAGTGGAGCAGCCACATTAGCCAAGGAATAAAAAAAAAAATCACTCACGAATCTCCAGGTGCGCCGCGTTGTTCCTCAGCTCCTTGGTAACGTCGTTCATCATCTTCAAATCGGCCCTGATACTATCCAAGCCCTGAACGATATCGTTCAAATTCATCAAGCTCACAGCGTGCGACGACTCGGCCAGCTGTTCGGTGACGATCTTCCCGCTGGCCTGAAGTATCCTGTCGAGGGCCTGGGCGAGTTCGTCATAGTTGACCTTCAAAAGAATCTCGATCTGCGACCTGGTGTTCTTCAGGTAGAGCTTCAGGTCTTGCAAACTGATCTGCGCTGCCTGAGGCAGTTCCTTGGTTCCCTCGTGCATGCGCTCGTTGGTGACGAAAGCGCAGACGACGCCGAAGAGGAGGATAGTGGCGAAGCCGATGAGGAGGAAGCTCAGCATGACTTTGCGGCAGTGGTCGTGCTTCTTGTCGAAGGGCTCGCTCCGGGCGCCGCAGTGGCCGGCGCAACGACAGCAGCAGAAGAAGAGTCCGATGCAGGGAAGAAGAGCTGCCAGAAGGAGACCACTGAGTCCTAGACCCGCGAGACCGCCGTAGTGGCGGATTATCATGCGCCATTCGGTTGCTGGATCGGCTAGGACTGGTTCCCCGTTTTCGAGGTGGATCATTCCTGGAATTATAGAGGTTTTCTCTTATCCGTCGGTTGCAGGTGAAAAAAAAACGCGTGAATTGTAAAACAAAAGGAGTGATATCGCGCGCAGAGATTAATCATACGATTTCGTCATTGCTTTATTTTCATCGTTACTCATCCGTCGCTGCGCATACGAGAATGCTTTAAAAAACAAATAATTTTTAAAAACTTTCATCGCTTACAGAAGATTCCATTCCAATCGCAAATCAAAACCACCACTATACTTTCAACGACGCTACACCGATCCATTCGCGCAACCGCATTGCCGATCTTCATTTGCATATTCGATCGGTCCAAAAGGAGAGCAATCTGTCAGCGGCGAAGATTTAGCTCGCAGCCTACATATTCAAACCGGAGACACCGAGACACACTCGAAGCCATACAAAACCCATCCGCAAATCTAGCGCACGACCCCGCATCAGCTGATTCCGATCATTACCCCTTATTTTCAGATTCATTCAAAATCGCATACGATAATTTTTTCTTTACAAAAAAAAAAGATTGACTTTCCGCGTAATATCCCAGCGAGCTTCCACCGGATACGAAAATAGCGCGTAGGCGCGCGCGCTTTCAATTGCGACCGTCCACGCGCTCGAGCTTTGCTCTCAATTACTACGCACAAGGCCGTGTATACAGACAAGCGAGGAGAGTAACATCAGCTTTCCGATAAGCTCAACGGCTTTTCTCTTGTGATTTTTCGGGTGGATCGTTATTTTAATTTTTTTTTGTTTGTCCCAAGCGCGCATTTCGGTTATCGACGTTTTCGAGATAGCATGGAAAGATTCGTTGTTGGACGCTCGAGAACGAAAGCAGGTTTTACAGCGCGTAGATTACTACTTGTTTTAAGTGTCGCGCCCGGCGAGATAAAGTCCGGCTTTTACTGCCGCAGCGCTTATTGTGCTTTTTGATAAAAACAATTTCAAAGTACAAGCCTAGCTCTCCATCTAATCAATCCTCCTATAGTACGTCGCAGTTGCGTTTAAACGCAGACTCGTTCAGAGTCAATGTCGCTCGCGCGAGCGCGATTCACAGTCCAACGAGCATCACCCGCGTCCCTAGTAAAAAAAAAAAAAAAAAAAAAAAAAAAAATTTCATCTAGCGTATATCCCCGCATGAAAGTATATTTTATTTTTTCCGTTCCATCGCCGCGCGCGTGTACAAAGAACGCTCGCGTCTCCCCTCGGGCGTGAACGGAACAATGGAAAAAGAGATCCATACGGCATCGCAACGAGGCTCTATATTCAACTCTTGTTTTTCCTAATCAGTCGATTCGCGCGTCGAGTAGAAAGGTATCATTAGATACGACAGGCTTATCGCTCGGTGGCAAGTCGATCGCGCGGATTGGAGAATTTTTTTCCGTTTCGCATTATCCGCGCGTCATCGACTGTATAAAGTTTTATATTGCAGCCGCTTTGGAATAATCCCTGAAATAGATAAGCAAGTGAATCAGCCGTTGTATAAGGCGCATCGATGCGGAGTCTTTCTATTCTTCTATGCATATATGTATATATGACCCTCTCGTGTCAAAGAACCTCCGACGCGAGAGCGCGGGTCGACCCCGAAAGCGGGTCACGAAACTCTTCTCGGGTGTATAGATATATAGACACGTGCGAGGGATCGACAAAAAATAGTATACAGAGAGAGAGACACACGACTTTCCTCTCGGCTTTACCCGGAAACGAATATTATGCAGCTATATACGATCGTGTATTTGCTCCTAATTCCGCGCGCGAGTGAGCTATACCGAGAATCAGCACATCGAGGAGACGGGAAACGTTTTTATGAATTTATTGCACGCCGCGCGCGTTACTTATCTCCCGCGTTATCGGGGGGGGGGCGATACATTTTTTTTTTTTTTTCATCCTCTTCATCAGAAGTGGACTGTACACACGCAGTGTGCTCCGTTTTCATAACAACGCAAAAAGTTTTGCTCTTTTGGTCAGCTGATTGCGGCCCCGAGTGTTACCAGCCATATACAGAGGATCGATTAAAAATTCGTCGGGGACATACTCGCACGCATAAACAAAGGACCCTCGCGTGTATGTACGATACAGTATAGAGAACGTCGACCAATCGCAATCGATTCGCAGTCGAGCAACAAGCCAGTATGCGCTTGCGCGCGATGAAAGTAACACTCTTTCCTCGACTGTTTAATAACAGCAGCAGCAGCAGCGGTTCCCTCCGCTGTCCCGCGTAACAACGGGATCCGTTGTTATAATAGCCGCTTGGCAGCATAACTTGCGAGAGACGCTGTGTTAAGAAACTCGTCGTCGTCCGACGCTTAATCATCTTTTCGTATTGCAGCGTATACATCCGAGACGCTTCGAAAAATTTTTC
Organism: Trichomalopsis sarcophagae; assembly: GCA_024372645.1. NCBI lineage: Eukaryota > Metazoa > Arthropoda > Insecta > Hymenoptera > Pteromalidae > Trichomalopsis > Trichomalopsis sarcophagae. The sequence continues at coordinate 214,041 of QLSS01000067.1, forward strand.
ACGACGGCCGAGAGAGCATTGCGTATACCCACAGTCCTTTTTTGTCGCGCGCGATCGATGGATGACGTTCTCGGAGTTCCTTATATTTTTTTCCTGGAATGCATCGCGCGTTCTTAATCCGGCCTCGGTGTGTGTGTGTGTAACGGATATTAGCGACGATCGAGGATATTTATACGATTCGACGAGTACAGGTCGTTCCGAGAACGCGAAGCGTCACATCTCCGCAGGGCATACGCGGCGACACTTCCTGTCATGGTGTACACCCATGTATAGGTGCGTACACACGCGAGAGTACAGCGTGAAAGAGAGAACGAGAGAGCCGAGAGAGCAGGTGAAGGTGCAGACGACCTCGAATGAGCGCTCTCCGATGCTGGTGCAGTGCGGCGACACAAAGAGCGTATCCCATTCTATAAAGCGAAGCTACACGGCCAAGCTTTTTGCCGGCGGGGAATTCACCGTTACCGCTCTTCCCTTTTTTTTCGTCTCTCCCGCGCTCGAGCGTTCTCTCTGACTCACACTACCTACAGGTCGATCCGCAGCGGCGCCTGCTCTCGTTTCTAACGACGCCTAGTGCTCGTGTCTTCGAGCGCGAGTCCGACCGGGTTAACGATCAATGAACCGAAGCAGAGAGAGAGAGAGAGAGAGAGAGAGAGGGAGTATTTTTTCTCGCCGTTCCCTTACCTTCGGGATAGGCCTGTTTCGGCTGGATAAAGTCGATGAACATGTTGGTGACGTTGTAGAGCTGTCCCATGCCCTTGGGGTTGAAAGCCGTGGAGGCCGTGTAGTTAGGCCGGCCCGTGCTGTTGAGCGGCGTGTATCTCACCGAGTGCTCGGACATGGTCTCGTTGAGTTTACGCTCGAGGCTCTCGCTCAGTTGCTCGCTACTGAGGGCACCCGTACCCAGCAGCAGCCCTAGCAACAGGCCACTCGCCAACAGAAGCCTCATTTTCACTTAATTTTTTTTTTTTTTTTTTTTTCTCTTGCTCCGAGTCCTCTATATACAATACGCAAGCCCTCAGAGCTCGCGCATTTATATATAGGGACCGACACAACACACGAGACACAACACACGCACGGTCAGTTCGTTGCGGGAGGAGAGAGAAGAGATGAGCTTCTTCTTCAGGCCAAACGACGCGCCGACGGCGGCACCCAGCACAGCAACGACTGCGGCTGCAGCAGCTACTACACACACGCCACGGCAACTGCTGCGGGAGATCGTCGCTCGCGCTGCTGCTCTCCTCCCCTTCTCTCTCGCGCTCTGATCTCGGTATATTGGCCCCTATACTATATACTCTGACTCGTGCGTATATACACGCGGACAAGGAGTCGGCCTGACGCTAGCTCTGTTATCGGACGACTGGCGACATCTGTTGTGATTTTCGAGCTGAAGCAAGTGCACTTATATCGAGAGGTTATAGTTTGATGGGAGAGCTTTTGCGATCGAGAGGAGTATTTGGATGATGTGTATCGCGATCTTCCGAAACGTCGACTGATGCCGTTGACCGAGTCGGCGACGTTTTTGTAGGCCCATGTTTGAGAGATACCGATAATCAGGATAACAGTGAGTGTTGACACGCATACGTCGTTGCTGCTTGGATGTAGATATAGTATAGTTCGTTGTTTTTGGTTATGTGGCTGTTTCGTTAATTTGTTTTGAAAAAGGGAAGGAGAAGCAAAGATGAAGTACTCCACTTCTCCACCGATGAGCAGATGTGCTTCGCCAATGTCCATGAGGTCCAGCTCGTCTCTTCCCATGCCAGTCGCTTATAGGTATGATTTATTCTTTAGTTTCTCCTGCATAGAGTGAGTACCGCGTTTTACGCGACGTTGCACCACTTTTAGGCAGGATTGCTTTGGAGCAGCTACCAAATGCTACAAGTACCTGAGGAAGCTCTTGAAGTTCGAGCAGATGGATTTTGAGTTCGCGGTATGGCAAATGGTCTATTTGTTTACTTCGCCACAAAAAGTCTACAGGAACTTTCAGAGCCGAAAACGTATGTGCAGGTATACTTGCTTTTTCAGTCCTCTGTTAAGAAGTAACCAATTATTTATTGATACTTGCAGAGACCAAGTCACAATTTGCAAGGGATGATCCTGCCTTCTTGGTCCTGTTTTCCTGCTGGCTCTGTGTTTCGTCACTGGGATTCGCTGTGGTTTTGGGTCTGGGATTCCTGCAGTTCTTGAAATTTCTTCTATACGTAGTTTTCGTTGACTGCATTGGCATGGGGGTTGCAGTGGCTTCCATATTCTGGTAATTTTCTTAATAATCATCTTTCAGTACCTTCAATGTGGCAAGATATATCTCAGACTTAATAATTGCATTCTTTCAGGTTTATAACTAATAGATATCTACGCAATGATCGTTCCCAAGATGTAGAGTGGGGATACGCATTTGATATCCACTTGAATGCTTTCTTTCCTCCACTAGTTATTTTGCATTTTGTACAGCTGTTTTTGTATAAAAGTGAGTTCTAGTTTCACAAATATTGAAAATTTTGTGTCCCAATGACATTAATTTGTTCCTTTATTTTCAGTCCTAATTAGTCATGATTACTTTCTCTCGCGCTTTGTTGGAAACACATTTTGGCTTATTGCAGTCAGCTACTATATTTATATTACATTCTTAGGATATGCGAGTAAGTATTAAAGTGCATTGCTGAGGTTTGATTTTGTTTCTAATCTACTTGTTTTTGCATCAAGGTGTCGATATTCTTCATAAAACACACGTGATACTTCAAGCAGCAGTGCCAATTGTTTTGCTTACATATGTTGTCACATTAGCAGCCGGTATCAACGTGAGTCAGGAAGTAATGCAATTCTACCACGAGCGGGTCGTGTGAGGCTGATTTTTCTACAGAAACTGTGAATTGACCAGGAACTAATTTAAACTTTCAATTGTAAATACGAGGAAACTTTGTTTTTCTAGTTATTCGTGATGACGAGTCGTGAGCATCTTGTTAAAAATATGTTTATTTCACAATCCTTTTTCAGTGTATAAATTAATACATTATGTATGTAACATTATGTGTAAATACTTCTATATTACTGTATGCGCAGGTTTGATATAAAGCAAGGTTTTTAATATTAAATTACAAATTGCGTTTCTTCTATACCAATCATCATTTTATAAATGTATACTTTTAATGATATTCCTATACTTATATACAGTATTATTATTGCTATACCTCCAATCATGCTGGCTATCTGGTGGCATGATTATCAATGATAAAACTGAAAAACAGCAAAAAAATGCCTTGCTTTTAATACATATAATCGGTCAAATTACGGGGCTCTCTTTCGTTCGAGCCATGCATATTAAACATTACACGGATATGACATCATTTGTATAAAAAAATTATTTGAAGTAAACCTTCAATCCCGAAGAACTCTTACATAAGAAAAGTAAATTTCAAGAAAAGACCTTGAACAATTTTATCGCACATGGAATTACTAAAGAGTAAATCTGTACAAGAAAATAAATCAGCATGCATAATTCTATTTTTATATGGCTCAAATTTATACTCATCGCAAAAAACGATTTTTTTCGCAAAACTATCAATAAATCTGGCAGCTTGAATTGTAAATTTTATAAATAAAATTATTTCGTTCAACAAGAGTTAAAACTAAGCAAAGATCTGAACAATTCAATTGTATAAATTTAAATAGATTTTCAGTTTTATAAAGCCCAAGCACCAAGTTTTTTTTTTCAACGTCAGTTGATATTAACTACAATAGAGAAAAAGATTGTAATTTTAGCAAAAGACTTACAACCTTTTTCTTGCTTATAAGGATAAAATAGGCACAGATGCGTCTCGCATACACATTCAACTAGGAACGTAAAAGCTGCTGGAAGAGTCCGTTTCGTATTACGTTTCTCAATCATTCAATGGGTAAATAGACGCGCGAAAAGCAATTGATCTATAAATTGCACAAAAGTTCACGTTAATGAAATGCAAGAAAAGATTTCTGCAGCGAATACGTCGCCCATTTCGAAAAACAGACAATTTAAAGTGACAGCACGTTGGAAGTCGTTGAAACTGAAAATCATATTGCCTACTCAAATATTACGCGTGACTCCTATTCGCTCGATAATTTTTAGTTCGTTAGTTTCGTCGTTTTTCCTTAAAACCTACACAGATAATGTCCTCTCGACTGCTTTGATAACAGAAATCAATAACAACTTTATAAAATATAACATAAAATTTTGGCATTATCAAGTTTGGTACTCGATTGCCATTGCGTCTACGTTTCGTAATTCCGTTCGAAGAATCAGTCCAACAACCTAAATCCTATATTCTATTATCGTGATGAAAAATTTCATCTTTCTTTATGTCGTAGGAAGTTATTATCTAATTTTAATACCACTTCCTGTTAGAATTCATTAAAATCGGTTAGTGTCTATCAATGCATCCATAATTGCATTCCGTTTGATCGAAATTAATTTCTCTTTCCTAATATATTTAAGAATATATATAAACATTCTCACATTTCATAGATCCCGTTCATTGGTTCAGAAAAATGTCGTATTACAGGATTATTATACTCGAGACACAAAACATTTTTCATCTCACGCACGTAATTGAATCTATGGAAACCAAATACTAGAATCCTACTATAAGGCATCGACTTATGCAATTGATTCGTCCCTGGGAATAAAAAAAATTGCAAACTCTATGTACAACCCTACGCTGCTTGCTTCTTCGGTGTATTGAGCAGTCTTTCGCGTTCTTCCTCCTCTTCGGTGAAGAATATCCTAGTAATAACTATGTCCCCGGTGCTGAGAGTCTGGCAAGCAGCCTCTTTGCGCTGTATCTTATTCTCGTTCTGAAATACGTTTTTATTGCCTTGGCACATGCACGAGCACTTGGTCGGCGACGACCTAGTACTTTCGGAGGTCTCTGTCTCGTTCGAGGTTCCTGTCACTGCCGATAAAATAGCCTCTATTCGTTCGATCTTCTCGAAGCCGTCCATCTGTCCGTCCGACAGAATTTCATCGACCATCTGCATGGATTCCGTCAAACTGGGTGGTTCCAAATTTCTCGGTGACACTATTCCACCTGAAAAAATGAAGTACATCACGTTCACGAAGTCGTTTTTTTTTGTTCGTTGCGAATACAACGATTGCAATCAATAGTTACCAGAGTGAGAATTTTCCGATGTATAGCTGTCCAAACTCGGGTACTCGGTATCGTCGTTTTTATCATCGTCGTCGTCCTCGTCGCTGCTGTCATTCTTTTCCTGACCCATGCTCTCCAATTTTTCGAGCTTTTTAGCTACTTTGTAGCTGCCTTTCAATTTCTCCTTCTCTTCCTTGGTAAGCTCTAGATATCGCAAAAGTCGAATTTCTCTGTTACTGAGCACGATGTTCTTTCCGATGGTCTCGTCCATTTTTCTGCGCAAGTCCGCCACTTCAGTTTCGATTTTTCGTTGCTTCTTGCGTACTTTAACTTCGTTAGGATTGATGTGCATCAGTATCTGCTCTTCGCACAATTCGTTAAAGAGTTTCTGCATCTCTGGTTTTATCAGCCTGAAAATAATTATGTTAATAGAGCTGTAGTTTGGCGAGCGAGAATAATAACGATGAAAAATATGAGACATACTTAGACATAGCATTATAAATTAAGGGTACAAGACTTTGGACGTCACTGCTAGCGTATACTATCATATCTCGAGTCAGCGGCCTTCGAGCCCAATAACGTTGATCTCTCCTGTAAATGTTTTTCAGTTGCTCTTTTAAAACATTCGAGGGTGCGCCGTACAAATCGCAGAGAGTATTTAAATTGGCATTTTTCACTTTGTATACTGGTTTTCCAGTATTTTGGTATTCTATGACACTATGGGCAGCCTGAAGAGCAAAAGCGTTTTTAGTATAGTCGATTAAAAGCTGTACATGGTAACTGTTTGAAAATCAAACAAATGAGTTTTACCTGTGTATCAAATATGTTTACTAGAGTAATTCCAAATTGATGGAATAAATTAGCACTGTCGTTCTTGCAGTCGTGAATCACCTGAAATACAAAGGGTACAGTTATTTTCTTTATACAATAACTGATTGTTGAAGTGAAGGTCATATATAAGAACGCACTTTGATAACGTTGTCACTCTCTAGAAGCTTTTGCAGTCCGCCTGCTTGTAAAATAGTCGGGCACGTGATCAGGTCAAAGATATAGATCAGTCCGGACATAGTACCAATTTGTAAAAGAGTCAGTCTGCCTTTGGGTCCAACATTAATTCCTTCGCAGTCAAATGAGACGACCGATTTTCCATCAGCAGTTGATTTTCTGGGATATAGAATTTCATCTACTATTTGCAAACAATCTCTCACACTAACAATAACCTTAGTTTGCTGTGAGACTTTAGACTTTAGAGCTTCACCTATCACAGCATTTTGTAAATACCTATCTCTTTCTGTATTTTCAGCCAGAGTCTTCATTAGCAAACTATTGATTCGTTGTTTCAAAGTCTGTTGCTGAATGCTGACAGTGGGAGAGACCGAGTTGTTGACTTCAACGCTGTTGGAGGTCAACGAATTTGGCTGTGTAGAAGAATTATTGGAAGTCAGGCTATCAGGTTGGGAACTTGGCTGTATGGGTGCTTGGCGATTGAAAGATATATGATTATTCTGACTCTTCTCTATCTCCTCTTTAGGCTTCTTCTTTTTATTCTTATCGTCGTCGTTCTCCGAACTTTTATCCTTCTGCTCAAAAGGCTTCGGCTTTCCTATCAACGTCACGAGATTGCTTTGCACGTGGAAAGCATCTGGAGTCATTTTCAAAAATGTGGAAAGATCCTGTTGAGTCTGGAACATTGTACTGCCTTCTGGGAATTTCTCAGTGACTAAATTGAACAACTGATCTACCAAAATGACACCTTTCTGTACAATACATTGCTCCAAAAAGTCCAAAAGTCTGGCTGTCACTTCTGGGTCGATGGAAATGTCAGGCTCTGTAAAGAAGAAAAAAGTTAAATTCATTCAGAGTACTTATCATTGCAAAGTGTCAAACAAATAACCATGCAATCTTACCCAATTCCTTGAATGGTTCAGCTTTCATGCCTTCGTACTGCTTCAGTATGACATTGTCCTCAATAACAACAAATGCATCTGGATACTTTGACAAGAAGTCCTTAAACTCACGAAAGTGTTGCCCTGAAATGTGTCTGACTTCCGGTGAAGCCTGAGACCTGTGACCCAGCAGACTCTTGATCGGTACTTCAGTTCCCACGCCGTATTGTATCAGCTTATTAGAGAAATACTCCACTGCTTCCTGGGCATAGTCCCTCTTCTTCAACAATTTTGTACCGTCGTCCTCCTCCACCACCGGTGAGAATGTATTAACGCAAACATAGTCTCCATCGATGCTGAACAAGGCTGGATACTGCGCTAGGAATTTCTTAAGGCCACTTTGAGAACCACCCGCAATCTGTCTCATTTCTTTGGTGAATCCCTTAGCACCGAACTGACAGCTCAGGTCGTGCAGGGACCTTGGACCTCCCTTGTCCATCAGTCGTTCGAAGAAGAAGAGCAGCGTCATGTTCCTCACCAACTCGTACTCCGAGCTATCCATTCTTTGGGACTTTCAGCGATGGTAGCCTGCAAGAAAAATGGATGAAATTATTCACAAGAATATCATATAGCCTTTATTCCCCGGACACACAAAAGAAAACATCCAAAAATAAAAGAAACTATAATCAGCTCCTAACCAAAAGATATACGCGGCAGACCGTGAGAATTCTTTTTAGAAATCACGCCGACAGAGAGACTAAAATACGGACATGGCGAGAATTCAACGACGGAATTCTTAATTAACTTTCTTCCAAAATGTCACTGCGCCCACGGCGAACTTGCACAGAGAGAGAGAGAGAGAGAGAGAGAGAGAGACAACGCAGGAATCCACTGTAACCGCACAGGCGCGAACAGAGAGAGAGAGAGAGAAGAGGTCACTCGCCCGTTTGCTCCGTTTTTCTTCCCAAACAATCGGAGTAAATATTTATATCCCAATGTGGCAAACCGAACAACACACGTATACATATGTACTCACTTTCGAGACGACGCGATTTCCTATCGCCGTGTTTTCCTCTCGGAGCTCTCGCAAGTGCGTGCGCGAGCGGGCGAGAGAGCCAAGTGTGTGCCCCCGGAGAGAAAGTGAGAGAGAGAGAGAGAGAGAGAGAAAAATTTCGAAAATAAGTATGCGAGGAATTAGCTTGTATGGGGCATCGAGCAGCTCGTGTCTCTTCTCACTTCCTGCAGATCTTCCCGATCATCTCCTCGACGAGAAGAGATAATCGCACATCGTCGCGATGTTTATGCGGACGACTGGACGAGAGAGTAGGAGCTGGCTCTTACTCTTGGGCTGGACGTGGAGCCATCGCGGCAGCACTGGCTGCTATGCTGATGGCCATGTGTGTAACTGTATATGCACGCACACACCGCGGCACACTGCCTACCTATATACATATTTTCTATCTCTCCCTCTATACTCTTATTCGATTCTACAAGCATGCGAATATATATAGGCGTATACGTATATACCTATACTTGCGGCGTGAAGAATAAACGCGTTATCGACGATGTTGTCACGGGACGCGAAGGATGGAACGATATGAGTTATGTGTTAGCCCGGTATCATCGCTTGATATCGTCGCGATATACATGTAATAATGATGTAATTACGCGAGAAGGGGTTAAGTCGGCCGAGGGAGTAGGGAGAGAGAGAGAGAGAGCGGCAGCACATACGCGTGACATTATTATATATATTCTGGCTCGGAAAATCGGGTTATTTTTAAAAGGTTAGGTATAATAATAATCCCCGGGGAGCTAGAGAGAAAGCCGTCCGTGTGTGTGATTTTACCACACGCCTGCCGCTGTCAAGACGAATATCTTTTCGTTCGAGGATCTATGTATAAATACGAGGCAAAAAATTAAGCTTTTTCGCGCTAAAAGGTACCCGGGAGAGATGCAGATATGTCGGAATGTTTTCTGCTATCGGACGCTTTTTGGACATCTGCGCGGGGGATGCGCGCGCGTGATGTCGTATATATACGGTATATATATAACTCCGCGGACAGTTATTCCGAATTACAGTGATTATCGCACGCGAAACCTGGAAACGCACTTTTGCATATATAACGATGACGTACCGAGCATAAAATTCAAATTTGCATACGCATTAAGAACGATCTAGACGTATACCAGTTCTCGACCGGTTATATACTCAATAATCCGTCACAATCGGCTGTACAAATAAATCCATGAATGATCCCGGCACTATCGCTACGTCATACTCGCACCATTCAAGCTTTCTCCTCTGCGAAACTTGAAAGCTTTTGAGGGACAAACTTGTGTCCATAGTCCGACATATAAAAGAAAAAGAAGAAGAAAAAAGCGATCCCATCAGACTCTATTGCCGGTCAACGCGACAAAAAAGCTCGCTCTATATATATATATATATATATATATCTATAATACACACGTGCACTATATACGCTCCCTTTGTCGAAGAAAAAAGCCGGGCGAGTAAAAAAAAAAGAAAACAAGTCGCCCGCGCATTCTTCGCCATATTGGGAGTACAGACGCTCGTGTGCGTATATAGGTATGTCTTATGTGCGTGTTTGTCGTGTCGCTCCTCCAGATTCCAGCGGTTTATGCGCGGAATATCTTAAAAAACATTGCGTATACGGTCTCGCCGCAGCTCCTTATGTTTGTCCGCCGCTAGATGTCGCCCGGACTGATTTTATACATCGCGGACAGTTGAACCGCCCCGATTTTGTGTCCCCAAATGTGTCGCCCCTCGACTCTTCAATCGCTCGAATTCTCCAGCGCTCTACACATGCTTATCACCTCTACGTTAACGTGTGTCTAACGGGTACACATACGCGTGAGTACACAATATGTGTACAAAGCGAACAAAGTTACATATCGGGACAAACATTCGGCTCATCTTTATATATCCGCGGAAAAAGATCGATGGTTTACGCGTGCGCCCAGCGTTACACGCACACGAGAGAGAGAGAGAGAGAGAGAGAGAGAGAGAGATGCCTGGCGTCGCGACGTCGGCGGCGGTGGCGGTGGCCAGTCGGGGGCCGAACGTCGCGACGCCTGGATCGCGCCCTCCGAGAGAGAGCTTACGCGCCGCGCCGCCGTTCCCTTTTCTCTCTCTCTCTCTCTCTCTCTCTTTCTCTCTATCTCTTCTTCTTCTCTTCCTCCATCTCTCTGTCCTGTCCGTACCTGTTTCTTCTTTTCCCTCGTCTTCCGTTCGTTATTCCCTTCCGTACAACAACAACAACAACACAGGCTCGCAATATATAAGCACTTGATCTTCATCGGAGGAGTTTTCATCGAGTCCCTTTAGTTTTTCATCATTAGCCCCTATGTCCAGCTGTGAGCGAGTATACATCACGAGGGACGGGAGAGATCCCCGTTTCTTTCGCGAAACGACAATATAATCCCGTCGTTTCTTCTTCTTCTTCTTCTTCTTCTTCTTCCGTATATATAAAATATACCCAATTGCAGCCGTCGAGAGAGTTAGAAAGAGCACACACACAAGACTGCGTGAAATAATGCAACTTACACGTAAGCTGTCATGCCGCTGTCACTGCTGTATCTTCATCACCGCAATGTATATAATAAATGTCTCGCTATTGTCACATGCACCGCATTTTTCATCCAATTATTTTCTTTATTTTTCTTCATTTTCTCATCTCTTAAAACGTTACATCACGGACACCTGCGTATCGTCGTCGACTGTGTCGTGTGTACAGCTATATATACGCGGCATATTCTCGGAAGAGAAGCCGCCACCGGGAGGGATATTGCATTCCGCGGGATGTCGTGTATTATCGACACACGCGGGGGAACATTTCCAAATAGCTCTCCGCGCGCGATATGGCAATGGGACGCGTATCAAAGCCAGCCCGCGAGCGACCGATATCTCCTGACAGACTCATTTACATCTATCGATTGCACTTTAATGTATTGCCTGCCGATACGTCCATGTGCGTAGGTGTATACTCTGTGTGTGCGTGTGTGTGTGTGTGTGTGTAGCACGCTCGATTGGTCATCACAGCCGCGCGCGGCGGCTCCGTTTGTGCAATAAACTTTAACGAGCGCATATGCTTAGCGTAATAGTCTATAGATTTCCCGCACGTCACCGAATGCGCAGAGGCGAAATAATACGGAAAAATGAGACACACGCATAAGAGGCGAGAAACAATTTGCAGACGCGCGCGCGTGTGTGTGTAGTACTTCCATCCACTATATATACACTCTCGTCCGCTGCTGCTCTGCAGCGACGGCGGCGGCTGTGTGTACGTCACGCGCAGAACACGGGGCGATATTGGATTTGTCGTGATTTACGTGACAACGAGAGAAAAATCAAGGAAGCTCGCCTCGCTGCTGTAGCGAAGGATAAGAGTACATACGACCAACAGTTTCGCGGCTCTGGACACGCAGTCAATTAAAACCGGATGATATCCCTTTTGAAAGGCGGCTTTTTATCACGGCAAAGTCTAATCGCGTTACATCCGGCGGAAAGTTAAAAACTCGAGACGGAGAAGAGAAATCCCGGGAGAGAGAGAGCGAGAGCACACACACACACACACACACGACTGTTTACCGTCGCCGCAAGTTTTCCTATGTAATTTGTCAGAGAGCGCGCGCTGGGGAGAGTTTCAATGAAGTTTCAATGACGCTCTCTCTCTCTCTCTCCTGGGCTGATAATAATTTGAGGACAGCGTAGCTCTCTGAATGCCGCCTAACGAGAGCCACTTTAGCGTTCGCGTCTTCGCGTGTATATATATATATATATATAAAACATACGCTCTTTCTCGCATATATTGCTCCCTCCCGCGAACTCGTTAATATCGCACTCGGTTTGCATCAGCAGTTCTTCGTATAAATCTAAGAAACGTCGATTTCTATTTTCACGCGTTATATACGCGCAGGTGTCGGGCGGCATAATAATGTCGAGCGGCGATAAGGCTGCTGGTCCGGGCCTCACCATCGATCGCGCCGCCTTTCTTCTGCTACGCGTCAAGAAGGCATTCAAGAAGAAGAAGCAACAGCGCAAGGAAAAATGGTGAGTTATTATATACCGTCTGGTGAGATAAATCCCGATGACGAAGATAACACTTATATACAAACGTACAGTGCACCTGCGGGAGGAGAATGTCAGAAGCAGGAAGCGGCCGGCGGCGGAGTGGCGTACCAAAACATAAGGGGCCAGTCGCGAGGCTCTGTCGCGGTTCAGGGCCAGACGAGCAGCAACGGGAAACCTGCGCCGCTCCTGCGCTCGCGCACCCTACCGGCCATCGTTGCACCCGGCCTCAACATTCTCCAGGCGCAGATCGACGCTCGCTATGCGCGTGAGTATATACGTATATATATATATATATATATATACCTTGTATACTAATACAGTTGTTTCTGCGCTGTTATGGAATCTGATTGGCACTCGAGACGCGCTGTTCCTTCGGCAAAGTTTTAGTTGGGCTCGCCGTAACGCTAGACAGCGCGCAGCTGCTGTTACTGCAACTGGATACTTTTGGCAGCTGTACACGCTTTTAGTGAAAATTCGAGTTTTCCGCTGTGTAAACACTGCGGTTCTGCAGTGGTATACCTACCAGCGCATTATCTCGTTAACAAGCTTCATCAATCTTCTCAGCCGTCCGGTTAACTGCGACGCGACGCTTGCATAGAGTCGATAAGTCAATTAGTCAACAAGCTCCCAGTGTCTATACCGTTGGCCTATTAGGCTGCTAGTCAACCAATCAACGGCTCTTGTCTTCTCCATCACATATATACACTCGAGAGGACAAAATTACTCATTAGTGTAATACTGCATAATTATAAGATTCTTAATCTCGAGTATACGATGCCGAAGGTAAACAGCAATTCCGTCAACCTCTAGAGCACACACACACACACACAGTACGTGTCCAAATTTCAGGAATACGCAATCCCCCTCCGGAGAGTAGCTTAGCGCTCTCCGCTATAATGAATACCAACAAACTGGCTATACACGCTCGAGCCAATTCCGGCACAGAGACAGGCATATTATGCATTCCACTATACTGCTTGCAGAGACCAGCGGCGGCGCGATCGCTGTGATTCCACCTTACGGATCGACGTCAACCTCGAGCTCAGCCAATGGACCGAATCTCGGGAAACGCGACAGCGCCGTCTCGAGCTACGGCAAGCTTCTCACGCCGAGGATATCCTTCACCGACGACGCCATTGGTGAGTGTGTAGAATTATACTTGAATGGCAAATTTGCATATAATCGACTCTGCTGTGTCCGTTTTTTTTTTTTCCTCGTGGCGCAGTCGAGCGACGGGTGTCGGACACAGGGCCGAGCTCTTACTACCGGGACGGACAGCAGCAGCAGCAGCAGCAGCAACAGCAGCACAAAGGCGGCAGACTGAGCACTTGCAGCATTGGGAGTTCGCAGCCGCTCGTCAAGCTCGCCAGGCTACTTAACCAACGACCGAGCTTCACGCCGCCCAGCGATGACATACCGAGGAGACTCTCCTGGGAGAGGTCAGTCACTCTCTCTCTCTCTCTCTCTCTTTTGATATTGTGTGTGACGAGAGGGATAGCGCTGGTATATTGGACGCTTGGGAGAGGGGGAGTTTTTGTATTAATACGCCTGTGAGAGTTACGGCGAAGGATCTATTTATCATATTTACTTTCAAGTGGCCAATTACCCGGCGTATGTGTGTGTGTGGTTTGAAAATATGCTATGGGCGTGATATACGGTGATAAGTTTCTTATTGACTGTACGAGATGAGGGGAGAATCGCGCGGTAATGGTATGAGTTATCTTTCGCTGAGAAATAATACGTACGTTTGTGTGTGCGCGCTATTGAAGTTTCGCGGCCAATATATCTGGTATCTATCGTCGTTAAAATTATTATCGAGCGAGTATAAGTGATTTGTTGGCTCTTCGCGTGCCAAAAGTTCTTTCCACACTGGCCGCTTTAGTTCCGGATAGCCTCATATCTCTTTAAAAAATTCTACCGCAATCGAAGCCAGCCAAGCTTAGTTTTAATCTAGAAACGAGTTCATTAAAAAGATTATTAATTTCACCCAACTCTTATCTCGCCCCGGAAAGTAAGAAAATTTCGTCCGAAGCTGCGTCACGCGCGTTTCAAAAATAGCCTCGCATTCACGGGCATTTACTTAGCTATACATCCGCGACAAGATCAGTCCAAGTGACATCCGTATCTCCTACGCACCTTAAAAACCCATCAATTCTTCACTGCCGGTCTTCTCTCTCTCTCTTCCTTAAATCCCTCGCTCTCTCGTCTACCAGGAAGCAACGAAAAAGGCATTACCGTTCGATATAGTGACAGCCCCATCCCTGGCATCGCGATTACAAATTCCGGGCAATAATCTCCCCCTCGTCGAAGTGAAATTTCACGCGCATACCTATATAACTACGCGCGTCATCCCCGTGATTCTCCCGCGTGAATTAGGAAAAGCAAAGTAGCCGAGAATACGCGATTAGACAAGAATCGGTGGGTGGTGGCTCCCGCCTCTCTCCGGTTTAATATGCAAATCAAGACGTCGTACAGCCCGTATACGCGCGTTAGTATGCGAAGCACTTGGAGGGATCGGGAGATAAAAGCGTATATATATATAACAAAACACGTACGCACACGGATATAGAGATTTCCTCTGAACGAGAGAGACTCTGATTATGACGCGTATACGAATTTTATCGATCCGTGCTTAGCCTCGTGGCTGAATGAAATTCGCGCCGAGAAGAGCAATAGTGAATAGCTCGCTAAACTCGTTACGACCCGACTCGATTTTCCCCTCGTCCATAACCTCGTAAGGAGTAGGTTATACATTCGCGAAGAAAAAAAAAAAACAACTGTTTCATTACACGCAGACGCGACGGCAGTAGCAGCAGCGGCGGCGGCAGCTCGTGTTTACCGCGAAGCAGCAGCATCGACAGCGTCGCCGAGTGGAGTCTACTGGGCGGCTCGTCTATCGAGTGTCCTTCCGGTGTTTACGGCGCGGCTCTTGGAACTGGCAGCACCTATGGCATTTACGTGGAACAGTCGCCGCCTCGGAGGAGTCCCAGTCCCCTACTGGGCTCGCGGGGCGACAGACTCAGCCTCGTGTCGCCCAGCATCGGCAGAAGGGCCAAGGGTCATCGGGTCATCCTTGGTGAGAGAAAGAGAGAGAGAGAGAGAGTTATATGGATATGCTTTTTATACTGCTGATGAGTAGCTCTTTCTCGAGAGAAAGATAGAAGGAGTTTATGGAGCTGATTTTATAGAGGCGAGAGGAAAGAAGCTTTATGTGGAGCGTTAAATTGACGTGCGTAGATGCATATTCTTGTTTTTTCTTTTTTTTTTTTAGAATTTTCATTCCGTTGCGTATTTTCAGAAATTGCACGCTTCGCTTATTATTCTGTGTGCGTAGGTGTAGGTGTGTCACTTGTTACCTTTTTTTTTTTTCCTGAAAGTAAGCGGAGCGGGGCAATACAACCTGTCACAAAGACCGACGGCCGAATAATAATCCATAGCAGCAACCCTCGAGTGAAACAACGACAGGTGCCGACGCCGAGTCTCTCCTCTGTGCCGTGCAGCACATTGTGTTCTACTCTACTATATACCTCGGCAGCGCAGCGAAAGTCAAAAGCCAGCCGCAGTGTACATCGTGTCGAAGGAGTAGGGAGAGAGAGAGAGAGAGAGAGACAGACACACAGAGAAGGCTCTGGGTATACACGTATATACACCTACCGTCCAGTCGGCAACTGGCGATCGTGGCGGTCGATGATCCATCGGCTTTGTTGTATATACCTGTATACTGCACTGCACAACATCCAGCCTGTATATATATATATATATATATATATATATATATATATATAGATCGGCTTTCGCGCACCGAGTGAAAATCCGAGTGGCAATTAGTGTGTGTTTCTATCTCCGGCTCTCCTCGCGTGTATACCCACACTCTCGGCTAGATAACAAGATACACACAGGTGCGACGGCGTTGGCTCTCTCGTCTCTGTCTGTGTATCTACCTACGCTCGCCCGCGAGAACGTTCGAAATGGAGTCGAACCGTTGAAAGGCTGGGATAGGATGCATCAGCCTGAAAATTCGTCCTCCTGGAAGCAGTCGCAACAGCAGCAGCAGCAGCAGCACGGAGTATAGTGTAATCCGTCTCTTTCTCTTGAAGCTCGTGCGCGCGCGTGTGTGTGTGTGTGTGTGTGTGCGCGAGGCAAACCGGTTTCCAAATGGCTCTGTAGCCGGAGATCGAAGAATCCCCGAGGAGCAGCTACGCCGGGAATAATAGTAAATCTGCAGCAACGGAGGAGGAGGAGGAGGTGTCTCTCGACGGGCGTTTTTCACCACACGGCCTTCACCACGGAGCGAAAACGCCAGTACAGCGTGCAGCCGCACGCATGGAAAAATATCGCGTGCTTAGGTTCGTTTGCTGATCAGCGAATTTTTTTTTTTTTTTCAAACACACGGTTTCTCGCTCTCGCTTTATCGTATAAGCTAGTTATTATACAGCCGCGTAAGTGATAAGAGTCGAGGGTTAAACGGTGTCTTGTTTATCGTACGTTCGATTCTCCGTAATATACTTCGAATGCGAAGTTTCAATTTTGTGCAGCAGCAGTATATAGTATTATAAAATCGAGAGGGATCGAGTCTGAAATCCCCCGTTTATTTTTATTGCGGCTCTTTCGACGAATCGCTGCGCGTTGCAGCTTTTCGCTCTTACGACTTTAAAAACTTTCCTCCTCATCCACGCTTTTGTATGCTGCGATGTATATGAAACAGCGAGTAGGAGAAATCGTAAATTATAGTATTACTCGCTTTTTAATAAAACTTTGCGAGCGCGCCGATTATACCGGCTCTCTTGGAGAAAAAAAAAATAATCATCATCGGAGCCGTTCCTTCGCGTATAATCGCGTTTGAGAACTTGGTTACTCCCGATCGATTTCGAGCGCTACTACTACTTCGCTTCTTATATTTTTTTCTTCGCCTCTTCGTCGTCGCCGGAGGCGTGTTCTATATTAGAATAAAACGGTTACAACCTTCCGGCCCTTTGTGGAGAGAGACTCGCACACACGTATGTACTCCGCACACACCTGTCGCTTGTACGCGTACAGCAGCAGACGGTCAATCCTCCGATCTGACCGCGACCTGTTAACGAATTTCTAACGCGTGGGAGAGTTTTCCTTTTTTTTTTTTTCGGGCGGTTCCGTTGCGTAAAAGTCAGGCACACGTGGAAAGTGCACGCGCGAGAGACGCATGAGTAGGGGTATTATAAAGTAATTGGACGAGCTCTCGGAGAGCAGGTGGCGCGTAACTGAAGGACCCTACAGGAAGTAGCTACCCCTAAAGTGTCCTCTCTCGCGTTTATACATATCCATTTTTCTTCTTCAGCTGCAGATCCGTCCTCAGTCTCGAAACTCGCGCTTCGGCGAGAGGTGGTCGCGTATATACGCACTTGGGATATTTACAGCATGTGGCGAAAAACAACGTGATCGTCTCCAGCGACTTGGAACAAACGCCAAACGAACGACACGGTGTGTGTGTGTGTGTGTGTATATAGTTTGGATCGAATTATTTTCGACGAAAGTGCACAGCGAGTGGAAATTGAAATGGCGGGAGACTGGTCGCGCGATTTTCCCGCCAAGTTTTTCAAGTGCCGCATTCTCTGGCTATACGTACACAGTGCAGCCGGCGCCTGATTGTATCGAGTTCCACTTTCGGCTTTTCCACGTAATGGTCCACTCCCGCGCTTTAATCCGGTCTCTCTCTCTCTCTCTCTCTCTCTCTCTCTCGTAGCTAAATTGACGCGCGCTGCGGAGCTGCACACGACGCTCTTTTCTTTTCTATTATGTACCGAAGCTCTATATACCCAGCGAGATTTTTCTTTGAGAGAGGGTATTACGAGTGCTATATAGGTATATAGATGTGGCGCAAACAATTATCGATCGGGGGCCAGTGACGCCCGCGGCTGGTTGATCTTCGAATTATCTGATTATACGCGCCGAGAGAGAGAGATTCTCGCTAATATTTATAAAGGTATGGGGGAATTTATCGATTGCTGCTTCGAAAATCAAATTATAGGCGGGATTTTTCGGGGAAAGAAGCAATGATGAAATTTCGAATTTTTGGGAGAAGCTATAATACAGCGCGGGCGTAATGGACGGAAAATTTCACTGATTTTCCAGAGTGCAATAACGCGATAAACATATATTAAGCGAAGTGCAGTACATTTACCAATTAGTCCGCAGGGAGTCGTTCAAGTGTCCGTATAACGGAATAATGTAAAATACGCTATTAGCCGAAAAATTAATCGGTTTTGCGAATTCGGACAAAGCGAATCGTACGACAGAAGTCATAAAAAAAAAAGAAAAAATCTCGACTTCTGTGTATAGCGTCTCGAGATAAACTCGAAATTTATTGCGGAGCAAGAGGCATTCGGATTCCGTACCGCAGTAAAATTCGTATATGCGTCCTTATTGCGAACTGGAAAAAAAATTGCTGAAATTCAAGAGGGATTTTTTACTTTTTCTCCATATCTCTTCGTTAAAAGTTTCATTGCGCGCAGTGCCGAGAGAGGATATTTATTAAGGAAATCGATCCATATATACCTTCTCTCTCGCGACACACGCCGACATTTTTTTGCGTTAAATTTTTTTATTTTATATTCGCTAGTTCCTAACGAATACGAGGTGCGTTTAACTTTCTATTTGTTTTTTTTTTTCGAGATGTCTAGCAATAAAGTAGATTTGAATTTTATATCGAAAAATACCACGCAGTCTTCGTTAGGAAGCGAACACACCGAACAAAAAAAAAAAAAAGATCAAAAAGAACAGCTCTCGCGCACAGTAGCCCCCTGCAATTCTTCCCCCCTCCACTCGGCGCAGTCCTGCTGGGACCCACAGCCATGCGTATATACGTATATACACGCTCAACGCAAATACCCCGCGCACAAGTGCGCATGCGCAACAGCAGCTGTTTTCTATACGCGATCACACCGCAGGCATGCCGAGCATCGCGTGGCGTCTCTCGCGTACTCTCTTTCTGTGCAACGGCTTATTTTCAAAAATGACGATACGTGCCGGTGTTAACAGCAGAATGGCCGTACCAGTGCAAAATTATCGTTACTCCGAGTGTTGTGTACTAAAGTGATGCTCTATATACCGCGAAGACGAAAGCAAAGTGTCCATCGATACAGCAGCTGAGAAGGAGAAGGAAAAGAATTGACGACTTGTACGTATATCTGGATGATATATATTTATCGCCTGCGATGGGTGTACACTATACTCGCTTAGTCGCGGATGTTTTGCTTCTCCCGAGCATTTGATACATTAGCATAACTGAGTCAAATGTGCGCGAGAGTGAAATCATTTGACGAAAATACACACGTTGTTATTGTTACACTTCGTATACGTCTGTGTAAGCGAGAAAAAGAGAGAGAAAGAGAGAAAGTTCGTGAGAAGAACGACGAGTGAAATCTCGGCTGTGACAGACGCGCACAAAGCCAGGATGTGACTCTCGCGAGAAACTCTTTTCGCTATTTTCACAATTCAATTCCATTTCATTAAGGAGTATGCACGTACGCAGAGTCGTCCCCTATACACTCGTCATCGTCGTGTCTTCGCGCGTGAGCGCATCTAACGGACGTCGGCAATAAAAAGCAGTGGCCCGGCAAATTAGCCGGGATGTAACGATTCTCTCTCTCTCTCTCTCTCTCTCTCTCTCTCTCTCTCTCCCTCCCGTCTCGAGATCTTGTGACGTTATATATATACACACCATTATCCCTCTGAGTAAATAATGGTGCCTGATTGCGGCAGCCGCAGCGTAACGAGACTTTTGAATTAGATCGAATGAGGCTGGGAACAACGAGTGTGCACCCTTTGCATGTACTAGCTACCCACCTCGTGTGTGTGTGTGTGTGTGTGTGTAAAATGATAATAATTCTGTGACGCTGCTGGCTTACAGTGCGAGCGAGAAGAGAAATGTCGCCTACTCGAAGGATAAGATGAAATTCCGCAGGTCAGCCGCTCGGTCGAGCCCTAGGATGGAGTTGCTTCGACGGCCGAACAGCACGACGATTACCAGTAGCAACAAGCTGTCGAACTTCAAGAGGTCCAAGTCCTTCCGAGCGTCTTTCAAGCTCATCGGCAAGATCAGAAACCACGCTAACATCAACGGTCTGAATCTCGAGCCCGATTCGAGTAAACCCACGCTGTCGGGCTTCAGAGAATTGCAAGAGGAAACAGATGAGGAGATGACGAGGGAATTAAAGTCGAAGCTCTCGCTGAAAGAGAATAACAAACCAAAGCTCGAGGAGATGTCCGTCAAGAGGGACGAGTTCAGTGCGTACGAGAACCCGCTGTTCGTGGACAGTTCGCTGGATTCCTCCGTGGGAAGCTTTTTCTTCGACGACGATAACGATAAGGTCGATGTACCGTCGCCGGTGAAACCGAGGAGGATGAGCCTCGGTGGCGAGAAACTGACTGTTGTGCTCGAGAACGGCAGATGCGAAACGCATCGCTGGTGCACACGTGTTGAGACGGAGGTCAAGGTCAAGCCTCTCAAACCCAGGACAGTTGACAACATCGCGAGCTTCTGGACTGGCAAGGTGATGGCACGAGCCGTGACCGTTTTACGCTTTATTCTTGGAAGCTTGGAATCCTGGGTTTTGAGATTATTTTGTATTCCTTGTTGGAGATTGAATTTTAGTGCGTCGTTTTACTAGAGGCTACAATGAGAATTTTTTTTCGTTGACATTATTGAGATTATCATTTTTAGGAAAGCTCTAAAAGCGACGCGTAAAATTCAGACACTCGTTTATTTTCCGGTTAAATTATGCTCTTCTGGTTTTTACGAAAAGAAATTTCCTAGCAAAAGCAAAGTTGATAATATCGAGATTTTTCATTTCAAAAATGAAAAATACTCTTTTACTCGATACCTTTGGTATTATAAAAAAAAAAGTTATTTATTTCGCATGTCGGATGTACCAGATATGATTGATGCGTCGCGTCAACGTGTCTCGCTACGCAAGATCCATCCACCTAATAGAGATTTTTCACGTTATACAGTCAAGTAAAATCTCGCATCCACGTTTCATCGGAAAAAGCACGATATTCGCGAAAAATTTCGCGCTTCCCTTCCACGAATGTGCTAAAACTCAAAGTCAACTTTTGACGGCACAGTCCTGGTCCGTCAAATTTCCAACTCCAACAACAAAGTCGCTAATTACAATTAAACTCGAAAGATATGTTTTCAAAGCCCAACGGCCGAGCTTCGCGAGAATAAAGCAGCCGATAGAGAAGTCGATATCGGAATGCGAGAAACAGCTCCCAGCGGAAAGCTGATCCGACATTTATCTCTTCAGAAAAGCAGCGTCGTCGTGGGGAAAAAGTACAAAAAAGAGCCGGAACCCGAGCCAACTACGACGACAACGCAACAAAGGAACTTCGCGGCGAGGAGCACTTCGGGAACAAGTACGTTTTCCAGGGAGAGTTATACGAGTAACGAATCGAGAAAGAGGAAGAAACGGAAAGACTTTCAGCTGCAGCGGCTGCTGATGTTTTTAATTAGCGCGCGAGCGAGCGCTCGGGCAATTAATTAAGGGAAGGCTGTACTGCGCCCACCTTTTCTCTCTCTCTCTCTCTCTTCTTCCCTGTATGTATACATATACAGACTGTACCTACTTCCTTCTTCCCCGCCACACTTACAGCGCCGAGGGATTTTAACGCGATTATCGATACCGAAGGGGGGGGGGAGAGGAGGGATGATGCTCGGGAGGGAGGATAATTGAGCCGATTATGCGGATTTGGCTCCTTCTTTTATCCACGTTCTTTTTGGTCTTTGATTGAGGGCGTATTATTTGTATTATTATTATTTTTCGTTGCTATTGTTATTATTTTGCTTTACGTGTTGCCTGACGTTTCGATGTTGTTTTTTTTCTTCTCGCCACAGAGCTGCACTCGCTACAAGGGATGGAGTTCCTGGAGAGCTTCGGTAAGAAGAAACACCAGCTGCAGCAACAGCAGCAGCAGCAGCAGCAGCAACGCAGCCATCAGTACCAGCTCATCAACCTGTCGTCGATACACATCAACAATCCTCTCACGGCACAACCATCCCTCAACATACACTTGCATGGTATAGCTATGTAGCTGCAGCTTTTTATTGCATTTTTATTTTCTCGTCGAGTGCTTTTTCATTTCCCGAGATTAAAGCTCGCTGTACTGCGTTGTTTTCATATTTTTTATTTTTACCCCGAAACTCGAAACGAGCAAAACTTTATACCGCTGTGTGTGCACACATTGTCGGGATACGTGCATGCGTTTGGGCGTATATAAAGCCAATGGCTGAATAATTAAAAAAAAAGGTACTAAATTCGCCATCGTGTGTTAGATCGACGTTTTTAAATCTGCCCGTTTATTTCCGCTCGGCGTCGGCCGCTTCTGGAATTCAAACGTATACGTGTGTGTGTGTGTATGTTTGCAGTATGCAGGATCGATCGACGTCTACGAAGCAGCTGATCTCTTTCTCTCTCTCTCTCTCTCTCTCTCTCTCTCTCCTGGCGGAGCCACGTCGAGCATATTCGGCTATCAGTTCTTGCACGAAGATACGAAAATCGATATCCGTAAGCTAATACAGGCAAACTTTGTTAATTCCAACTTTTTCGAATTCAGTCCAGACTGTAAACGACGTGTTTGTGCGTATACCACTCTCGAGGCTTTCGTGCAAGGACGACGGCCGCGTATGGGTGTATAAATAAAATTCGACGTAGAGCCACGCCTCTCTGCATAGGATAGCTTAATGTTCCTGCCTGAAATTCAGTCTCGAGCCCACTAATTAACCTCTGTCTTTGCTTCTCTATCTGTGACAGCTCTGTTCGCGGCTGTGGAACACGGGCACATCGACAAGGCGCGTGCCATCCTCGAGTCGATCGACGTCAACGTTAACAGGTAAGAAATCTATAGTCTCTGGGCCATAAACGGGGTCAAGTCCGTTATTTACCTGTATACACGCGGAGTCAACTTTTCTCGTTATATCCCCCTTCCAGCAGTATCAGCAGCGAGACACGACGATTAAAAAATTGCCTCCTCGTCGCGGCTCATCGATCCGTGCTCATAATTTTCACGAACAACGAAATACTTTTACCCTCCAAGAGCGTCTTCTTTCCTCGTCGCTGGTCAACGAAAGAAACTTCTTTCTTTTATATGCTATAGCGCGCGCGTGTGTATGGTATAGATATATATATATATATATATATATATATACGCGAGGGATTAAGGTCCTGAGAGACCGGCTAGATATAATCAAGTCGCGGGCATTCTTTTCCCCGAGAACGAGAAAAGTTTGATCGACGCCCTCTCTTTCTCACTCCTCATAGAAACTTTTTTCTCTTCCTCCATTCTTGAATTAAATTCCGCTTTACATACACAACGAGATCCTTTTATACGCGCCTGTATAAACGTGACATTTTTTTTTTCTCTCTCTCTCTCTCTCTGTTGCAGTGTAAACAGCGATGGTCTTTCACCCCTGGACGTAGCGGTGCTGAGCAACAACCGGCCGCTGGCGAAGATGCTCGTGGCTTTCGGCGCCCAGGAGGGCAATCAGTGTACGTAATTTTTTCGCCCGCTTGCTCACTGCGGTACTCGCTCGCTCTCTATTGTAAATGTTTGCCGAGCCTTGTGGAGAGTACAATCGTGCTAATTGCAGCGCTCGAGGAAAAACGGATTCCGTGTCCGCCGACAATTATCGTTCGATTGAGCGAACGATACCGCGGTATATATACGCTAATGCATCCGCTCGATATACACTTGTGCACTGCGCACGCCGACGGGGGATTTTAAAGGGAATATGTCGATGCAGCGAGAGGAAAGCGGAATTTTGAATTCCCGCCGTGTGATTCGTGTGTATGTACTAACTACGCGCAGGGATTCTAATAGACGTGTGTGTGTGTGTGTGTGTGTGTGTCTATCTGGCTGTGACACACGATATCGGAGCGACAGCTGATGAAGTGTGTTTATAAAACGTTGAGGCCATTCGAGCATCGTGTTTCAATTCGCGCGCGCGCGCGCGCTCGGTGATGGTGTGAATACGTGTGTGTTTTGTGGAAAGTTGGAGAGAAAAACTTGGCTCGTAACTCTCCGGTGGGTTAGTGTCGCGCCTAATTTAGTTATTGCCTCTTCGTACGGGAGAGCGCTGAAATGCGGGGAAAATATTTAGGTCACGTCCGGAGGATTAGCGCCAGGCTTCGCATAATCACTACTGTTATTTATGTGTGTGTGTCTCGGCTGTCGAAATGGCCAGGTGGATTGATTCGTGGGCGTTGTTGTTATTCTGTTACGGAAAAGTTTTTTATACTTTATTTCTCACTTTTCGACGGTGAGACGATATAAGATTGTACGCGTTGCTCTTCTATTGTAGAAAGTTTCGCGTTGAAAGAAACCGAAGGAAAAAAATATAAGTTACAGGGCAAATACCGTTGGGTTGAAAATTTTCATTGTTGGACATTAAATGCGACAAGACTCATTTCGTATAACGAGTAACATTTTCTGGCTGGCTGACGCGGCACTAGCTCGACGGTAGAGAAAAGTATAAAAAAAAAATATTTGCCGGCATGAAGTTGCGACGTAAAAACATGAAATTAAAAAGGCCAGACGCACAAAAATACTCGTAAAAACCCATCTCGCGTTCTACCAGTATGTCATAAATACCCTGTTTACACGATAACCATATACAGCGGCAAAGTAGTGGCGGTAGCGACGCGAACGAGACGTACAGGCGACACACGTACAATCGCTCGGTATGAGCTTGCGTTACTCTAATTAATTGCGACATAAATGGAATCTCCAGTGAATAGAGGCTTGTGCTAGGGCGGGGGAGGAGGAGTCGAGTAGTCTAGTGGAGGGGCTGGCTCGATAATAGCTTTCGTGTCGATTGGATTGATATGGATGGAACTAGTCCCTATTTATAGCTCCCTCAGACGCGACTTTATTTATTTTTTTCTTCTTCTGTTATTTTGCATGAGCGCGCGCGTGCGGGCGGGATAAAAAGAAAGTTTATACGGTACTTTTCTCGGGATGATAAATTGCGCGTTGATTGGTCGCTGTCGACGCGAGCGATAGCGGACGATAAGGGAAGACGGAAACTTTCCTGCCTTAATGGCAATGTTTTCATTGGATTAACGCCTCTCTATGCTTCGTGCGTTGCAGTCAAGTCGCCGGAGACACTGGGAAGCCACCTGGCGTCTCTTCTGAGCGAGGCCGAGCACAGGGTCCAGGAGCTGGGCGGTCCGGGAAATTCCGGGACAGCTTCGTTACTGGAACCGCCCTCCGGTCAGAGCCACAGGGCGAGCTTTTCGTCTCAACACAACAACCTCACCGGATGCAGCGGAGGTGGCAGTGCCGAGGATAAACAGCTGGCGCTATGGGAACGCAGAGCCAGGGCGCTCAGGAAAATGCTGCTCGGATTCGATCAAGCGAGTACGTGTCGATTTTCCGAGGAGATGGATGAGATTGAATTGCGCGCGAGAAGGAAATGTAATTTTTGAGACGCCAAGTCGAATGAATCGCGCGCATTTTTATTTTTCTCTCCGTTTCTATTCGTTCTCAGTATTGACGTATTCTCGATAGTCTGCGTGTCGAACGCTAATCCTGTAAATGCTGTTTCTTCGATCAATTAATAAAACGGTCTTGAATAAGAAAAAAAAAAAAAAAAAAAAAAAAAAGAAAGAGTGATCGACGTTTTCTCGAGTCTGGAAATGTCAAGTCGAATAACTCGTATTTCCCCAGCGTCTGCTCCTTACTGAGCACTGGATGTAGAGCGGAGTACTGTGTACGAGGTTCTTTGTTAGTTTGCCGGATCGATTGGCGCGTATACCTGGGAAAACTTGTTCGCACAAATTATATTAAATTCTGCACCGCCGTCAAACTTGAGGAATTGAATTACCGTTCAATTACCGACGGATTAATTGCGAGGATATCGGCTAATGTCTTCCGCTACGAATATGAGCTCCCACGGTCTATCGCGAGTAAATGACGAAGAAGCAAAAATATGAACAAATGAATTTTCAGGACCTCCGGATATGCCGTACCTCGTAACGGTCGATGTGACGGGGATCACCTCGGTGATGGCCCGCTTTCAAGAGTCCGAAACCCAGGACGCGCCGATCTGCACGAAATTCAAGATCCAGTGGAGCTTCAAGGAGGACTTTGCGATGCTCTGCGGCGAACGAGAGCTTCTCGATATGAAGCAGAAGGAGTGCCGCATCGAGGGTCTGCTACAAGGACACAGGTACTACTTCCGCGCGGCCGCCGGAAACCTCAAAGGCTACAGCAGGTTCAGGCCGACAACGCCGACGCATCTTATGCCGAGCAGTGAGTATTGATTTTTCGTGTGGATTTATTTCCAAGCTTTTGGACAACAAAGCTTGCGTGAATTTGGTTATAAAATTTAGTTAGCAGTTTGTGAACACTGTGTACTAGTTACATAAACCTACTCATGTCCGCAAAATTTAACTTGGTAAACTACTGCGCTAACAGAGTATATTTTGACCGCGCAGCTTAGGATTAAAACTTATTATTCTGAATAATGGATAAATGTGATTCTCGCGCGCAAAGGTTGGCGCGATATAGACGGCAAAATGGCTCGTTTCGCCGGTCGTCTCGAGCAACTGGACAATTTGTTCACCGACGTTCGCGGCCCGGAGTACAGCCAAGAGACGCCGGCGGTACAAAGACGAAATCACAAAAAGAAGACGACGATTAAACAGCTGTTTACGGCGACGAGCAAGTTCCAGAAAAACTTGCGCCGTGGTGTCTTCCTCGCTTGCCTACTCTACCACGAGGATAAGGTGCTCGTGACCAACGAAGATTTCCTGCCTGTTATCGAGATCGACGAGACCTATCCTAGCTGCATCTACAACGACTTCCACTGGCTGATGAAAGTCGCCTGCACTTGGGACGACGTCAAGTCCCTGCGCCAAGATATGGAGAAGAGTCACAGCAGCTCGACCAATCACTTTAGGATAAAGCTCCTACAGGCCGCAGCTCAGATGCAGGCTGCACTTTGCATTCAAGACCTGGGACAGCTATACCACAAGCCCATCCGAGATGTACAGGGCACGATGGTCTTCTCCTCGGTCAACTACGTGCGCTCGCCAAAACAGGTCTCGGTACTCAACAGCAGGTGGCTACCTCTTGCCAAGGTTACGAAAAAGCTCATGACCCACGAAGACAGCAACGTCGCTGACTTCCTCATGGCTAGTATTCAGGATCAAATGGCCTACCATCAGGCGAGCAGCATCAAATTGTCGAGAGGCCTCTACCTCGGCTACCTCAAGATGCAGAGCAGCGTCGACTCTATCCAGGTGCTGGTGCCTACCAAATCGCCCAACGTCTTGCCTCACTGCAAAGTCCGGGATAACCCTCACGTTTCTGCGTAAGTAGTCCTCGTATTTTTCTGCGAACGATAATCAAGGAATATGTTAGTATACCAAAAGTTTGTAATATTTCACAGCGAGGAATGGGAGTATCTCAAGCGAATGGGTCGTCTGCAAGCGTCTGGCGAATTATACCGCAAAGACGAGTGCGACGATAGCGAGGAGAAGGAGAACGCTTCGAACGAACAGCAGGGCTCTGAACAGCAGAAGCTGTTTATCGACGTTGTCGCGGCGACGGCCAAGCGACTATTCAGCTACATGGAAATCAGTGCCGAGGAATCGCTGGGTCACCGACTTTACGACGCCGAGGTGATCGAGCTCAGCCCCGAAGTCAGCTTTCTTGTTGCCGTTCCACCGGCAGAGATAGCTTGCTCCGTACCCGGAGCCCGAGAAATATCCCTCCAGCGGTCGGACCTACTCTCGCTTCCCATCCAGGTCTTCGAAATGGTCCACCTGAATACCTATCAGAAGGACGTGATTAATCGATACTCGAGGCTCAGCTGCATCCTCGAACTCGATACCGCTCAGGCGCAGCACAACCATCGCGAGGCGTTCAGCAGCTCCGAGCTCAGCATCGCCAAAGACAAGCTCGCAAGGCTGCAGGACCTGCAGTCGCAGATGAACAGCGTCTGGAAATCCGCCAGGTGGCTCATCGATCTCATCACATTTGCCAGGGATCGAGGAACGTCTTCCATAACCGTAAGCATGTTTATAGTTGAATATATTTTCTCTATCATTATTATGCATTGTTACTAAATTTTGTTTCATTGCCCGAGTAGAGCAGCGGCATCTGCGTTAGATATCTGTTAAGTTTGGAGCGCAACAAAGGCAACAGCAACAGTTTAAAGCGCAGTCTACTCCAGTTGCCACCTCGTGATCCAAAGCTTGTCAAATCGAGTCCAGGCAGAGGTAGCTGGCCAGGGCCTAGTGTCGACCGATCCGGTTGCTCGCAGACGAACCTGCTCTCGACCGAATTGAGCAAAAGCGAGCAGCAGCTGCCTTTGGGCCCATATCCACGCAAGGGTAGCAACAGTTCCAACTGTTCGTCTGCCTCCGAGCCTTACAAGTCTGTAAGCGGATGCGGCAGTGGTGGGGGCAGCAGCAATATCCACGGACCCGGAAGCAGTGGCAGTCTGTGCCCCGGGACGTCCTCCTCCGCAACAGCGTTAGGAGGCTCTGCTAACAGTTGTAGGTTGCCTCCTTCCAAGTCCGAGGACACGCTTCATCTCGGCAGCAAACAGTACAAGCAGAGCCCGAGGAACAGATCTTCCGCCACGACAAGTCCGCTGCTCGGTGGCAGTAGCCATGCAACGTCGGAAAGCTCGCATTCGATCAGCAGCGCCGACGAGTATCCGACGACGATTAAAACGAGTAACAGGTTACATATAAGCAAACCTACGGCCAGCATTGCTTCTATCGCGAGCACCGAGAAACAACCGCTTCAACAACTGCAGCAGTCAAAGCTTTCGCCGGAGGATAAAGACATCGAGAACTGCACCAGAGCCTCTGCTAGCACGTCTGTCGCTCCTATGCCTGGAATTCTTCAGGTATGGTATTTGCGATGACGACATCTATTGCACACAACAAAGAAACGACGTTTACGATAAATTGTGGTTTTTTTTTTGCAGGTCTACGCAGCTTACGAAACAGGTCTGGCTTCGGGTACCAGTCTGAAGCTGCACGTTACTGGACGCACGACAGCTCGGGAGGTCGTAGATCTCGTTGTCAAACAGCTAAACATGGCGGTGCTATTAAAGGGCCTCGAAGGCCCGGTCTACGCACAGGAGGACCTCGCGAACTTTTGCCTCGTCGCAGTGATAGGTGCCAGGGAACGCTGTCTGCGAGACGACTTCAAGCCTCTGCAGCTGCAGAATCCGTGGAAGAAGGGTCGACTGTACGTCAGGCAAAAGCAGGACGTGCTGGCGGCCCTCGAGCACAGCAGCAAGCACACGGCTTTCCTGTAATCCGGTCTAAAGCTCTTCACGTTCCGCATAAACGCGCGCGACACCGCTTCACAGACGCGTACACAGCCTATGCACGCAGCGGCGCTTGAATATTTTTCGAATGTTAGATACTTTCGTAAGCGGTTATTGAATTATATAATACTCAGACGAATATTACGACCCGTTGAGTTATATTTTACGAGGAAACTGAAAAGAAATTAAATATGATCTCAGTGTGTTAGGATGATATGGCTGTTTTAATCGACTTAGCAATTTATGTAGAGAGATCCCGCGTGTCTCTTATGATCCACCTCTCGCTGTTTTTGACTTTACTGCGAACGAACGTAAAAGGCTACTAACTCCTAACGAACGACACACTCGTCTAGGTGTTATAAATAGCTTAAAGTCTAAGATGAAGGTGCGACCATGTGGGAAATACAAATAGACGTCAATTGCAAAGCTTATACACTTTGCTCGTTAAATACTAAAATAAAATTCTATGGTTATGGTGATGTTAAGACGGAGGGCATAGGTAACCGACCGATAGATTCTGAGTCTCGGAAGAAATGGTTGGTTTTCAATGCCCTTTTAGTCGAGCTACTTAAAGCCGGAATTCGAAATCATCAGTTTGAAAGTTTATCGTTAATTTAGAAAATAGTAGCTCGAGGGGCGGGGAGTCTTGTGCGAAACATCAAAGCTTTCGCCGCGAGCTCTCTCGCTGAAGAGTGTTTTAAAGTAAATATTAAAAAAAAAATACAAGTCGTGACACCAAATTATCATTAAGCAATCTACGAGTCTTAATAAACTGCATGTAAGGATAGATATCCAGATCTTTTTAAATGTTAGACACAACGAAAGTACCAAGTTCGATTTGAGGTATATAGACATACTGAAAATCAATCAGGGGGAGGAACTTAAGAAAAGAGATTTTTCAATCGATTAAATCAAATTTTATCTTTCTAAAATAGAAAAGTAAGTTTTGATTTAGTTCAATCACTTAAAGGGACCATTATAAAATCGAACGCATCGCCAAAGACAAGATGTTTTATATCAAATCTTGCGGCCCACGTTAA
The DNA here is from genome assembly GCA_024372645.1 of Trichomalopsis sarcophagae. Classification (NCBI taxonomy): domain Eukaryota; kingdom Metazoa; phylum Arthropoda; class Insecta; order Hymenoptera; family Pteromalidae; genus Trichomalopsis; species Trichomalopsis sarcophagae. The sequence goes on from QLSS01000067.1 coordinate 244,502, forward strand.
ATTTTTATGTATTTTAATGAATTCTAAAGAGAACAAAACATGAAAGACGATCATGTCTCTCAGGTTCATCTTCTTCTTCGCGACCCATGATACCGGAAATCTGTTAAAGTTTTCGCATATTATTTTCCGTACGCTATACGAAAGAGTCGTTTATTTTTTATATAACAAGGATGTATATTTAGGAAAGATGTCGGAATAATTTTTTCGAGTTTGCGCAAATTATTTTTAGCTACTCGTTTGGTATAACTTTGACCACATTTAGAGGCTGATTGCGCGCACGCATAGAGGCGAATATTTTTTTATACGCTCGTTCAATTTTTCGGGACATTCGTTGTAAGTGTAAAATAGACGATCACACGCGCGGCGTGCAGCTCGTCACATTAAAGATGATTAACTTCCGGATTCCTTTGTAACTCATCGGTCGTTTTTATTTTTCAACAACAAAACCAAAATTGAGGAGTGCAGCGTTGACAAGGAAGAAACTATGTGAGAAATCGAAAATGCGCGAACGCAATTAATGTAGCGAGCTGCGCAGTCGCGGTAAGCAATGCTCTAGTATTTTCTGAGTGTTAATCGATGTTTGGATGTAAAATATTTGCGTAGCCTAAGTGTTATTTAAAAAAAAAAAGAAGATTAGGGAGAGAAAAGAGAGCGAAAAGTTGTATCGTGAGCAAACGAACCAGACTTTGGCTGAGAGTGACTGCGAACGCGCGAAACGTAGGGTACCAGGCGTCCAGATATCTTTAAGGATACGAGCTTTTAAAAAGGGGATTTGCCGTTAGAGTCCCGTTTTGTATTATAAAATTATAGATAGATAGATCGATATATTATATATATATATATATATATATATATATATATATATTATATATATTACGAGGTAAAGAAAGAGATAAAAAAAAATACACTGTTTTCACTTAAGAGAGATTTTATGTCCAAGACAGTGATGTATAAGAGAATTGTAAAATTATATATTTGAACGTGAGAGAACACAGCACGTTGTACCTTCGCTCGGAAGTGCAAGGGCCAAGATTAACAAATTTACAATAAACCTATGCCAATTTGTATTAACTACTTGAAAGTGGGGTGAGGAACGAGAGATAATCGAAAGCGGGGAGAGGGAAGAGAGCAACAAACGTGCAATCGTTGCTGTCACATTAAGCGAGCGGCTCTTACTTCTATCGGTTAACTCGTAAACTAAACTAAAGGTAAATAAGAAAAATAAAAACTATTAGATTTGATGTTTGTATGATCGGAAAGTGTGTACGCGTGTCGCGGATCGGCGACCGCAATTAATATAATAGCGAAAACTACAAAAAGATAAAACACCACAATATACACCGAGCGAGAGAGAGAGAGAGAGAGAGAGAGAGATGAAAAACTCTTCCTATCCGTCATAGAATATGATCTCCGAGAAACGCCTATACTACGTCAGATGTGTACGTCGAACATGAGAGAAAAATTAAAATAACGACGAAATGTCGCACGGAATAAAAATGACTATTAAAAAAAAAGAGACATACTTCCAGAACAACGATGGTTTTATTTATTATCCTCGCTACGTTATCTGTAAATTACGTAATCAGCGTAAAATAAAGGCGACAAACAGGGCGCATCGGACGTGTGCACCGATGCGCTACATTATTCGACGTGCCATTGACGCAAGGCCCCTTGGCTCTCGGGGCCTGACGATTGGCTCGTTCTCGATTGACCTGTAGCCGTAGCAGCAGCGCGGCATATAGCTGTTACCGCCACCGCTGCTGTCGACTCGACCCCGTTTGCGGTTTGACCCAGTGCCGGCCGCCAAACAGCCGAGCGCAGTGTTATAGCAGCAGCCGCCGCGGCCTGTCACACACTCTCGACTCAAAACTTCTCATCTCTCCGCGTCCACTTGTCATCTTGTACACCGTCTGCCTACTGCTGCTGCTGCTGCTACTTCATCCGCTTCTGTACCTAATCTCACGTACGATTATATTATATTCTTTTTTTTTTTTTTTTTTTTTTTTTGTAACTCCTCGTTCTTATCGGTGCGTATCATCTTGGCGTTTGACAGTTATTATACGTTATACCACACTGGCCGTTTTTCTTTGTGCGACTGATGACGCGAGGCGATTAATAACTAACAACGCACACGCGTGTAATTATGCGCTATATCGAGGGTATTATTCATAACCGGAGGATTTGACGAGCGTCGCTCGCGGCAGATTGCGAAATATGGAGCAGAGTACCGTTTTTCCATTTTTTTTTTTTTTTTTTTTTACCCACGCGCGCTCGCGGCCTTCCAGCATTTTTTCCCTTTCCTCCGGCGTGTGGCTGTCGCAACGCGTGTATACGTTTCCGCGAACGGAATTCCAACGACTGATTAACCCACATGTGCGAGCGTTATCTCGTTACGTATACGGTGAATATTTCTCGCGAATAAAAAATTAAAAATTCGCAGTTGGTGTCGAAGAGAGACGAGATGTCGGAGGGTTGCACCAGTTGCAGGGGCGCAAACTACGCGGGGGGTTGTCTGCAACAGTTGGCGAAAGCATCGCCGAGCGGATGTTGCGGTTGCGGATCAGGAACGGCTGGGAACGCGACTGCTGCTGGAACAGCTGGGAACGCTGGGGTACAGGCCAAGAGGAGGGTGCAGGTTCGCGCAAAAGTGCTCTACGGAAGCGGGGCTGCTATCGCCAGTCTCAAGGCGCAGGAGAAGGCGGCCAGACACTAGTCAGGTGAGTTTCGGGGGCTTGACGAGTATTCGATTCTTTTTTTTTTTTTTTTTTATGTAATTTCCCGCTAAAGCTGTCGAGATGACAGGCGATCTTATACCGACAGGAGCAGTTTACGTATACGTATACACGTCGGCGTGATTTCGGGTCGTCGACCAGCGAAGAGAGAGAGAGAGAGAGAGAGGTGTTGGATTTTTTGCATACTCGTCTCCTTCCATCTCTCTCGCTTAGAATCTTCTTCGGAGAAGGGGATCTTATAACGGTAAAAAGCCAAGCTGCTCGTTACACTTTTTTTCTCTCAAGTATAATAGCGCCGCGAGATTGCATCCGTGCGGAAAAATGTTCTCGAATTTCGAGAAGTGCAGGCAAACGCTCGCTCGAATGGAGAGGAAGAAAGAGAGAAAGGAGAGATGAGAGTATACGTCCGCGAGCGTGTATATAGGTATATATATATATATATATATATAGCCCGAGGGGGCAACGAGTCGTCTCTCTCTCTCTCTCTCTCTCTCTCTCTTGAGAGAAAGAGAGTATGTGCCGGTTTAGTTGACGCGAAATAACCGGCCCGTAAGCAACACTCGCTGTGCTCGTGAAGAAAGAGGGACAAACACTCGGCAGTTTCGACGAGGTGGTTCGCCCCTTTTTTTCCCCGGAGACACTCTCGAGAGAGCCAGCACCACTCGTGTCAATATTTCGGCTGCTGTGCAATTATGAGGATTTACACGCTGTAAGTTAAATTATACACCGCGCGCACTTGGAATTTTATTTTTAACGTCGTTCGTTATCTCGAAAATTTGATTTTCTCATACGTTATTTGAAAAAATCACTCCGCAAAAGAAACTATTCTCGCTATCCTCAGGATCGTCGTAGCCGTCTCGTTTGCCGTTCTAACAAGCGCACAAGTAATCGGCGTCGAGAATGTCCGGAAAAGTTCCAACAAATCGGAGCAACGACAGACGACGACGTCCTCAAAGGTGAACGTAACCGACGAGTCGATAGTCGTCAGCAGAACGGACAACGATGACGAGGAGGAAGATGTCGACGATGTCGGGATAGAGCCGCGAGAGGAGGACCTCATCGAAGCCGCCGACTACGGCATTCGAGCGATGAACGAACTGTACCACGTCAAAGAGCCCAAGCTCTATTCCATGGGTGAGTGCTTGAGAGAGAGAGAGAGAGAGAGAGAGAGAGAGACAATGGTTCAGGTAGGTTGTTGTTCTAACTGTGAATCCAATTTCCACGAGCGCAGGGATCTTCCTCAGTCCGGACAATCCTGCGAGGTACGTAGCAGCCTTCAACGAGCAGACCGAAGAGGCCAAGCATCTGGCCAAGTACGGATACGCGGCGCTCGAAGCTGCCCGCAAGCTCAGCAGCAAGTGAGCTTTTTTTCTTTTCTAAAAGCGTTTACGTTAATTTTAAGTACAAGGATCGTTAAGAAAATCGTTAAAAAAAAAAAAAAAAAAAAAAACTCACAGATATCCCGACATCTCGCGCCAGGCGACGCGGACGCAGAGCAGCAGAAAGACTCTCCTCCGTCAGAACTGTCCGAAGAAAGGTATCCCGGAGTGTCCGCCAGCGAGTCTTCGTTATCGCACAGCCGACGGCAGTTGCAACAATCGCCAGGAGCTTTGGTGGGGCTCATCCATGTCGACGATGCAAAGGTTCCTGCCGGCGGTCTACGACGACAACATCCAGAGCATCCGTAGCTCCGTTACCGGTGGTCCACTACCTTCCGCCCGGGAGATAAGCGATTACATCCACGTGGACAGGGATGCGCCCCTCGCCTCCGTCACCCATATGCTCATGCAGTGGGGACAGTTTCTCGATCACGATATAACGGGTGTGTATTTAATCGTTGTTAAATTTTGAATTTTTCAAATTTCAACGGAGCTCCATATTATTATTGTTTCTCAGCGACCGGCCAGAGCAGAGCTTTCAACGGTTCGGTGCCGCAGTGCTGCTTGAACGGAGGCATCGGATTTCAGCCGCCGGAATCCCTGGTAAGCCGATGGTTAAAACGGACGAATATAGCTCAAAATTATCAGCATCCAGGTGAAAACGTCCTTCTCTCTTCACAGCATCCCGAATGCCTACCGATCGGTGTACCACCTCACGACAGCCACTTGGGTCGATTGGGCGTTCGTTGCATGGAGTTCGTGCGCAGTGGTCCAGCACCGCGCGAAGATTGTGAACTGGGCACGCGAGAGCAACTGTCCCAGGTGACGAGTTGGATCGACGCCTCGACGGTCTACAGCAGTAGCGCCCGACAGAGCGACGGTTTGCGCATCTTCCGTAACGGGCTGCTGCAGTACGGCAAGATTCAGTCGAGACGACCACTACTGCCCCGTCAGGTCGATTCGGATCTGTGCATAAGAGGTTCCCTGTCCACCAGTTGCTTTCGAGCTGGGGACAATCGACTGAGCGAACAGCCGGCTCTGACGTCGTTGCACGTCGTTTTCTTGAGGCTGCACAACCGGTTCGCCACTCAGCTGGCGGCCCTGAATCAGCACTGGGGCGACGAGAAGATTTTCCAGGAGACGAGGAGGATCGTTGGCGCGATCGTTCAGCACGTTACCTATCGCGAATTCTTGCCGATCGTTCTGGGTAGGTCGAGGGCTAGAATTGAAAAAATCACGCGGGAGATTAGTTATCACGGTATATCGATTGATTTACAGGACACGACGTCATGAAGATCTTCGACATCGAGCCAATGCGTAAAGGATACTACGAGGCTTACGATCCGAACATCGAGCCCAACATCGCCAACGGCTTCTCTACCGCTGCCTTCCGCTTCGGGCACTCGCTCGTGCAGAACAGCTTCGTCAGATTCGACCGGTCCCATCAGCCGATTTTCAACAGTGAGATGAGATGATGATTTTCTATTCCGATGAGCTGCATGTGGTTACTTCAAAAACCAGCTTAACGATCACGCGTTTTTCACAGATGTCTCGATCCACAAGGAGTTCACGAACCCGGCGAACCTGGAAACCGTAGGCTCCGTTGACCGGATCCTTCTGGGTCTGGTTAACCAGCCCGCGCAGAAACGAGACCAGTTCATCTCAGAGGAACTGACCAACCATCTCTTCCAGACCCCGGGTTTTCCGTTCGGTATGGATCTGGCTTCCCTGAACATCCAACGTGGTCGAGACCACGGCATTCCTCCCTACGTCGATTGGCGACTGCCCTGCAGTCTCAGTCCAGTCCGCGAATGGAGCGATTTGGATCGTGTTATGGTTCCCGAGGTCGCAGCCAAATTCCGCGACGTGTACGCAGCTGTCGAAGACATCGACCTCTTCTCCGCTGGTCTGGCTGAGAAACCCGTAGCCGATGGCCTGGTTGGTCCCACCTTCGCCTGCATCATCGCCCAGCAGTTCAGGAGTCTTCGCAAAGGCGACAGGTTCTGGTACGAGAATCCGTTCCTCGAGAGCGGCTTCAGTCCCGAACAACTGCAACAGATTCGCAGGACCACCTTGGCGCAGATCCTCTGCCGGACCCTGGACAACATCGACAACATTCAGCCGTTCGTCATGCTCGCCGCGGATACTCTCAGGAACCAGAGGCTGGACTGCAAGGATCCATCGCTGGATCAGATGAATCTCGACGCCTGGATAGAACGACCACAGCGACGCGAAGCCGAGGAAGAGAAGGAAGATGCGTTCGAGGGCCGATCTGGCAAAGCTGCGACTGGTAAGAACAAACAGGCCACTGGTAACCCGAACGCACAGAGAAGCCCGCAAAGACCAAAGCCCGTGAAGACGAGGATCAACCAGAATAACCGGATAGTCGTGAGGCGACCACTGGGTCCACACGAGAATCTCACCATAATCGTCAACAACAACGCCGTGAACGCGCCCGTCTTCGTGAGCGACTCGATTTATGGATCCAACCTCCAGATCAATCACTTCCCCAGCAATTCGGACCCACCGCAAAGACCGAGTTACGACTCGATGCACACGACTCGTCGACCACCGCCTGCCTCACAGCGACCCTACGAGAATCACTTCACCACACCGCGCCCGTACTACCCGCACAACTTCCAAGATCCGAATAATCCGAATCCACCGAGTTATGGATTTAACACCAAGCCACCGAACAATTTTCCCAATAACGATTTCTTCGCGTACAACACACCGATGAACCTACCAGGAAATATCCCATCCTTCGGTCAGAACAACTATGCTGGAGATCAGCAAGGCTCTTACGTCACGACAAAGAGACCCAAGGTGACCACCAGGCCGTCCTTAGAGGCGCACAATTACTTCGATACTTATCAGGAGCCTTCCTTCACCACGAAAAAGCCAAGACCCTCGTATAACGAGCCCAACGTACAGTATTCCAGCGCCGAGTACGAGCAGGAAGTGACGAAACCGTTGGACTACAACCAGGAAGAGTACAGGCCGACGAAAAAACCAAAGCCGCCAAAGAGACCAACGTACTCCCCTGGTAGACCTCAGGTCGAAGACTACAGCGACGGGGACGTGGGCTACCAGAGGCCCACCAGGCCCAGTGGATACTTCAGCAGCACCGCGGGATCCGGCTATAATAACCAGGCGAGCAGACCGAATTATGATCTGCAAAAGGAAGGAGTCGACCAGGAGATGCCTCACTATCTTCACACGCACACTACCGTCTCCAACGTGCAATACGTGTCGTCCAAGAGGCCACACAGCTCGCCACAGAGGCAGAAAGTCAAGGAGGGTGTACAGCTCCCGAAACCGATAAGCGGCAATTTACAAAATCGAGAATCCAGTGACGGTATCGTTGCCAACGCGAGTAATCGCGTGTCCACAAAGAGACGCAAGACGACGACGACGACGACGACGACGACGACTACAGTCCCGACAGCTACTAGCGATGATGGTAAACAGACGACGTTCAGGAAGAAAGCTGAAAATAATGAAAATAGGTAAGATCATTGCAACGCTTCGACATCGGATATATGTGCGTCTTAATTTTTGGTATAATACTTAGTGCTCAAACTGTGTTTTCAGAACGAACGAAGAAGTACCTTTGAGAACATCAACTACAAAAACGCCATTGGAGAATCCGGAGGAAAACAACGATCCTTCGTACACGACACCGAGAAATGAATTGCCGAGGCCTATAAAAAAAATTAAAAAACATGGGAGATGATTAAACTTATTTTAAATTAGATACTGTAATTTGTACATGAGATTATGCTTATTTATTTATTTTCTATAAGAGAGTTTGTAATAAATTTTCATGCTATCTGAAAGATTCATCAAATTTTTTTCAGTAAAATCCCTAAGAACCACTTCATATTTGACGGATAAGATTTATTATGAAAATATAATCTTTCTTAAGAAATTTAAAATATTCAATAAAAAATCATTGTCAGTAAAAAAAATATATATATATATATATATATAAAATATTTACAATAGTATAAGTATTATTAAAAATAAAATGTTCACTTTGTAGTCATGATTAGGTAGGTAACAGATTTAGTATGTTCCACTTGAGGATTGATATCTGAAATGATAAAAAGTAAGATATCATAGCATAAAAGAGATTGTTAGTTGTATCCGTAAGAATCATAAGCATGTATTTACCACAGTCAATTGTATTCATGCCAAGTTGCACAAATTCATCTTCTTCATAGATGGCAATGAGAGATATTTTGGGAAATATTTTCCTAAATATTTCTGTTTTGCTTAGTCTTTGTTCAGAAGTCTCATTTCTATTAGATGATGTCATCGCAAGTGCTATTGTGTCAGGTTTCAAATGTAATTTTTTTTTTAAATGTATCAGCTTTTCTTCTTTTTCAACATCTGATAGATCTGTATTTAGTACTATAGACCAAGAATCAAAGGCTGGACCAGATAACCTCACGATAAAGAACCAAACAAAACTATTTATTCCAAGACTATTTACATTCGTTATAAACAGTGGAACTCCACCACCCCATATTGAATAAGAACCAGGCTTACATCTAAAAATCAATAGAAAGCATGAGAAAGCACTTCACTAACATGTAATATTTCAAAATATCGATTTACTTTTGTTTTAAACTACTTGTAAACTCAGTCAAAAAAGACCTTGAGTGTAAAAGGTCATCTTCCCTTATTTCTGGACCTTCATTTTTAAAAATAATAAAACAGTTGTGTGAATCTTCTGTAGAAATTAGACTATTCACAGCTTGGCCAGCAAGTTGTGATATTGTACTGTTTTTTGCATGCCTTTGAAACTCTAGATCACTTGGTGAATAAGCAGCAAGTTTCAATTTAGGTGTAGACGGAATAGTGATTGCAACCCCTAAATTAGAATTTGTGACTATTTCTGTACTGTTCATAAAGACTGCTACTGAGTGAATTGCTCCAACTTTGGTACCAACTTTCACACGACTCCAGTGGTAGACAAAAACTGTGAAAAATTATTATTTTGATGGTAATTCAAGTTTAAGCAAGAGGCAAGTGTTCTTGAATGAATAACCCATACATTACATTGCTCAATATTTCTTAGTTCAGTCTCATTCTCGTCATTGAATAAAAGAACTAATTTTGGCAGTGATCTCATAGAATCACTGATATGCCATCTGTTTTTTGAGAATCTAGATTTTGTACAATCATTTCCATCATCTCCGTGAAAATCATCAAAATCAGAGTCATGCGTTATTGGCCAAATCAAGCTCTCTATGTCGCTGCGTTTAGAAATTTCCAGATTAGCAATGTGTTGCCATGATCTATAAATTGTTAAATAATAGTATACGCTAGGCAAATGAGTTTGAGTTGTTTTTTTAGAATTTTAAAACAGCTTTGTTTACTTGCATACTGTGGCTGCTCGGCACAGATCTTTGATAGTAAAATAACTAAAAATTTGATCCAAAACATCGTATAAAACAGCTTCAGCTGATATATCGTCTACAGCAGCTTTCTTCACTTTAGTTTGAAAAATTTCCATGGTTATCATGGATTTTCTCCACATCAACACGAATACTTCATAATTCTCATTGTTGAATGCGATAGCCCATCACACCTATCTAGAACTTGCAATTCAGTTAATTCGACTTTTATGCTCGATCAACATTTTAAATCATCATCATCTACTTATACGTGCAAAGGGGTACCTGTACGATAACCGTACAGTCCGAGAATGCAAGGCTGATTTTTATTTATATTTATCTCTAACTATACTTATATATCGTGAAGTAAGGCACGGGATGCAAGCTTGACCGAGCCTATATATATATATATATATATATATATATATATATATATATATATATGCGCACATTCGAATATTCGAAAATCCCGCGCGCGTCGCCGCGCAAACTCGCGTTCCAAAAGACATCAGCTCAAAAGTGAAATCAGCGAGTCGCAACTGGAAAATGAAATCGTGCGACCGAATCTAAAGTTGGCAGCACCTATACTAGTGTTCAAGTGTTCAGATCTTCTTTTGTTTGAACGTGCGTTTTGCTCATTTTCCTGCCAGTCGCCTGTTGTACAGGACGTAAGTATATTCCTTTGCATAAACAAAAAAGTTTTTTAAGGAGGTTCTACCGGTACTGCACTAGTCAAAATGTGCTCCCTTTTTATTTAAAGTTTATTTGTGAAATATACTTTGTTAAACAAGTTGCACAGATGAAGTTATATAAAATAATTATTATACATTCTATTTATACAATTTTATTTATCCTAATATTTATGAAAAGATTCATACAGACGCTGATTTGACTAATTTTTTGAGGTTAAATGTATGATTTTTATATTCAATGAATTTTTACTATATGTAAGAGCCTTTGAACAATATTTTTGAGGGATAAATAATGTTTCTTATGTATTCATTGACAACTACAATAAATCTGAACAAAATCTCATTGTTAAATGCTTTGTAATACGCAAATTAATACATTTCCTCATAAGAGACCATGTTAATTGGCATATAATAAAAACCTTTATATTTTAGCTTATATGCTCTGTAGCCTTGTGAAAATTTGTATTGGTGTTTCTGACATATATACTAACGTGTATACAAAATTTTAACAATATCTCATTGTTATTTCTATTACCGGTAGAACCTCCTTAAGAGTACGAAGCTATCTCTCGAAGACATAACTGTGATTCCAGGACAGTGAGTCTATCTCATCCCGAGATCCCGCGATACGTACACAGTACTGTCGTTGTTAAACGGTAACGAAGCGCAGGA
>QLSS01000067.1:255391-267247 GCA_024372645.1 Trichomalopsis sarcophagae
TGCCGAGTTGAAAATTTAGTGTTATATTCTTTTTCAGCAATATCCTTCACTTGTAAAAAAGATGGAAAATTCACATCTTGGTCCGCCTGATGAAGATCGTGCATGGTATGATTATGATTTACCAGTAGACGATTATCCCGATTATTATGATGACGTGGAAGATTATGATTATATGTATTATAACGATAACTATTTGTATGATGATTGATTTTTTATAATCATATAAGTTCAACACAGTGTCACAAGGTTTCATGATATTTCTTGTTTAATATTCGGTGTTACTTGAATAAAGATGTAATGTAAGTAGACGTTAGTTTTGTTTTAATTATAAATATTATTTGTTGGTTGTGCATTTGTTTTTTTCCCTAAAGTTATAACTTCGCGCAGTTGGCCAAAAAAGTGATGACTTTACGAACGCGGAGATGGCGACACGACGCGGGATTTTTGATCAATGAAAGGCGCGAGTGTAAAAAAGCTCTTTCATTTGCGAAATTGCCTATCATTACCATGAAAGTAATTGTTTTTTTTTTTTAAGATAACGAATGAAAAACCTAATAGCTAATGCTGAAGTAAACCTGATTTTTGACGACGAATCGTATCCCTACCTTTTTTTAAACATTTGATCCGCCTAAAATATCAGAATATTCATTTTATCATTTTCAGTAAATAATTATATAAGGAAAGTATATCAATGCGATGAGCGTCTTCGGTTACAAAAAATTCATGGCATCACCATAAACAAGTCGATCTTTTCAAACATCTACACATCAAAGTTGAGCAGACACAAAACTATATATATATATATATATATGTATGTATGCGATGTCTTATTACGTACAAGGCGAACACGCGAGCGAATCGACATCATCGGATCATCTGCGTCATCATCGCAGTCCCGCGCGAGTTATAGACGAGAGCAGCACGCGAGTATATATTTGTGTTTGTAAACGTCGCGAACGTCCTCTACTTCCGCTCCCCTTTTCCGCGCTTCTGGGCTCCGCGGCGGCGGCGTGTCGTCAAGCGGCCGATTTCATTATTATTATACTAACCCATCCCATACGTATATCGCCGAGACTGCACAAAAAAGATCGAGCGGAATTCTACAGTTCTCGCTTACATTTATCATCGTCCATAACGATACAAAACGAAAACACACGCGTATACGAGTTGCACACACGAAGCGCCGGATTGACGACAAAACACGCGAGCAGCTCTTCCCCCCCCCCTTTCTCGCATATTAGTTAGTTTAGTCGCTTATAGCCGGACGGTATATAGGTATATAAGCGATACATGTAGTCGCCGCGTGTTTACAGCCGCGGGAAGCGTAAACACGAGCACCGCGATCACTGTCATCGTGTCTCCCGAAGATGCTTCGATTTTTACCAGGAAACGACGAGTATAGCGGGCTCTAACCTAACCTCGAAATCGGATAGTCTACAGTGGATATACATATTTCCGACGAAGCTCTCTCTTTTCTTTATACTCGTCTCTCCTTTGACTCGCGCGCGCGCGTGCGAGCAGCGTATCGGAGGATAAGACTAAACGTAAACAACGAAGAATCCAAGAAAGAGAAGAGAAACGTAATACAAGGAAAGAGCATATATAAATAAAGAGTCGATGGACCGAAGTTCGAACGTTGCGCCAGCACGCGCTGCTCCGCGCTCTGTCACGTGGTAGCCACCCACGTTTCGCTGCTGCTGCTGCTGCTGCCTCGCGCACATCGTGTGTGTTTTGTGGGTAAACAAGTAGGAGAGAGCGGAGCGGGTGAGTAGACGACGTCGGAGTGCCAGCGAGTATAGTAACATAGCTACATACGCCGCTGGATATTATATATTCGGGCTGAGCTTAGATACCGCAACACCAACGGGCCACGAGTTCTTCGACCGTCTCCGGGCTAGCATTTCGCGGCTTTGTGTACACAAAAAAGCAAAGCAGCAATTCCTCAGCCTCGTGTTTCGTCAGAGAACGAGAGTAAGTGGATTTTTTTTTCTTCTCTCTCTCTCTGCTTGGCTACGTGCGTGTGAGTGTATATGTGTGCGTGTGTATGTATTGCACGAGTATATATAGAGTCAAAGAGAGAGAGAGATATGGTCACACTCGTGCATGATATATGCGTGCGTGTATATACCTAACGTACACACATAAGTGTTCGTGTGAGCCACGTACTCGCTCTGTCTCTCTCTCTCCGCTGTAGATATAGACTCTATACGGCTTCTCCATCTTTCTTGCTCGAGCTCGCGCACTTGTATTATTATCGAACTCTCTTGCGAGGTACACGCGCGCGAGCGCAAGAGCGAGAGAAAGAGAGAGAGAGAGAGAGAGAGAGAGAGAGAGAGACACACATGTATATAGACACACGTACGAATCGGAGCAGCACCGTACAGTAAGATTCGGGAATTTCGTGGCGACCGCAGGCTCATCCTCGGCCCTTGTTCTCTCTTGCAGGCGGACGCGAGAAGCTATACACTCGGCGGCGACGAGGGATCTAGAAGAGTGAGAAAGAGAGAAAAAAAAACACGACGGAGGCCGGCCATATTACGCGAACAGCGCGACGACGACGACGACGACGACGACGACGACGACGAGGACCGCGAGAGAGAGATATTACATAGACAGATATACACGCGCACGTATGTACGCAAGAGTCTGCTGCTGAGGTTGGCTCCCCAAGTGCTGTGTCTTGTGTTTGTTTGCGTGTGTGTGTGCGTGTGAGTGTGTGTGTACACGAGCGCGAGCGCGCGCGATCTCCTGGGGTGATACACGCACGCACTCTCTCGCTCTCTCTCTTCAGGGAGAGAGTTGTAGAGCGAGCTGGACAACAATAACACTCGTGGACTAGCTGAGATGTCAACCTATACCAGAACGCAGGAGAGCGATGCCTGGGCACTGCTGGCTCTCAAGTCCGCACCAGCTAGCCCCTCCAAGATGCAGTGGAATCTCGAGGCCAAGGGGGCACCCATAGCCAGGCTCGAGGGCAGAGAGTTCGAGTACATGGTGCGCCAGAGACGTATTACCATTGGTCGAAACAGCAGCAAGGGTGAGGTGGACGTCAACATGGGCCATTCCAGCTTCATCTCCAGGAGGCATCTGGAGATCTACTACGACCATCCGTACTTTTTTATGACCTGCAATGGAAAGAATGGTGTCTTTGTCGATGGGGTTTTCCAGCGCAAGGGTGCTGCTGCCTTTCAACTGCCAAAGACGTAAGTATACGATGCAACATTACCCAATCCCAGTCATCAAAGTGACTGAAGCTGTGTCTCATTCTTCTTCTTCCTCCTCCTCCCAGGTGCACATTCAGATTTCCAAGTACAAACATAAGGCTCGTGTTTCAATCGTTGGTGGATGAGCAGGAGCAGAGTACCGTGAGGGTGGCCTCGCCACCAAAGCAGAGGGCACCGTTGCCACCTCTGCGAATAAACATACCGGACACCGGCTACAGCAGTCCCTTCCCCTCGCCGACCGGCACCATCAGCGCAGCCAATTCGTGTCCGGCGAGTCCACGCTCCGGTCAGGGCCGGCGGAACATATCCGCGGATCTGCAGATGGTAGCCGTATACGCGGCAGCGGTCGCCAACGACCCACAGAACTCGGCCATTGAAAGGCACGACGCCGCGCAGAGCACGAGCAGACAGATGAGTCCGGAACCTGGCACGGATCCGCGATACAGAGGTGGCGGAAGCGCTGGTGGAGGAGGAGGCGGGGGAGGCGGCGGAGGCGGCGGCGGCGGCGGCGGCGGTGGTGGTGGTGCCGCAGGTGCTGCGACCGGTGGTAAGTTTTTTTTTGTTCTTCTATGATAAACGAGGTTTCGTGTTGCTCGTGAAGGTTATAATCGGGGCCGGTTTGCTTTCAGCTAATGGCAACGCAGCCGCACCACAGTACAGTCCACCAAAGGACGACTCGAAGCCGCCTTATTCCTACGCTCAGCTCATCGTTCAAGCAATAGCTTCAGCTCCCGACAAACAGTTGACGCTGTCGGGGATTTATTCTTATATAACGAAAAATTATCCATACTACAGAACGGCCGACAAGGGCTGGCAGAACTCGATCAGGCATAACCTGTCGCTGAATCGTTACTTCATCAAAGTGCCGAGAAGTCAAGAGGAGCCTGGCAAGGGATCGTTCTGGAGAATAGATCCTCAGTCAGAAGCCAAGCTCATCGAACAAGCATTTAGACGGAGGAGACAGCGCGGCGTGCCTTGCTTTCGTGCTCCCTTTGGTTTGTCGTCGAGGTAACGTGCTTGAGCTTTTTGTTTTGAGTTCTCGATGATTTTTTGACTCGCTTGTTAATCGCGACATTTGTCGTTCAACAGAAGTGCACCAGCCTCCCCATCGCACGTTGGTATCAGCGGCTTGATGACACCCGAGTGCCTCAGTAGAGAAGGCTCTCCTGGACCGGAGTCGTATCCAGACAGTTCGGTATCTTCTCCAGCCGGTCAGCTGAATAGTCAATCGGCTCCAGGCTCTCCTGGTCATCCATATGTGTCAGTACCACCCTCGCACAAATCGCGCCTGATGCAACAAATCACGGTCGTCACCAACGGCGTCAACAACGATCCCAATCGAGAAGGTAAGGGCTTCTACGCATGCTCAATTATTCTCGCTTTAGCAGCCCGTAACTCTGTAGAGCATTACTGATGATTCACTTTTGTACTTCGGAAATTCTAGTTTCTGATCAAATGTTTGCAGAAAAGTATTTGCTACCAGGAAACGTATCCGAAGAGCACGCTTTATCTCCAGCTGGCCAATATAGTCCAGCTCCTGTTATTGTACAAACAAGTTATAATTACAGGTGAGTGTACCGATGAAAACCGTAATCGTCATCGAAAATTAGAGGCAAACTCTAAGCACTGAATCGTTTACGTTCTGACATTTTCCAGTGGAAGCTTTATGGGTCCTGACGCAGGCGTTGGGTTGGGCAAAAGAACTCACGAAGATCCGGATAGTTCGCCGGGTTCGCCAGCACCGCTGGCTATAGTCGAGAGTCCCGAGCCGCCTGAGATGCAACAGCAGCAGCAGCAACAACAGCAACAGCCGCTTCAACCGAAGCGCCAACGTGTACACGAATCCGACGATCATTGAACAACATCCGAATTTGCGTAGCATGCGCTAGCCACTTCAACAACCTATAATTTTCTTTTGTATGTAGGATAACGCTGTTTTATTCGCATTCACTTAAGTCGCCAAAATGCTCTCGTCCGTATTCCTCCCAATATAGTTTCCTGCTCAACGCATTACGTCGTCGGTGCATCAATATCAATCGCTGCTTCGGGAGACAGAGAGTATGAAAAATAAAGAGAGAGTGAGCAAGAGCGTAAGAATATGAGAGGATGCAGAAAAAAAGGATAATAGACAAAAGTTTTGAGTGGTCCAATGTCCAAAAAGTAAATATATGTTCGCTCGACTCTTAGCTTTCCGTGGATCGGTTCAATGTTGTATAGCGTCACCAGTTCAGCGATCTTAAGTTATAAGAGAAAGAATCTTTGGTGATAAGAGAGACGATGTAAGAGAAAACATGCAGAAAAAAAGTTATATTTATTTGAGATTTAATAGTTGTTTCTGTCGCTTGAGAAGCGTTCTTTCTTATTGAATTGATTTTTAATTGACTTTGCCTACTGCTGCAATGAATTTTGAATTTTTTAAAGCAGCTAGACAAACGACGCGTTACGCGAATTTCTAGGTATAGTTTGTAAAAAAATATTAGTCTCTTAAAAAAAATTAGCCCTTTTTCATTTTTACGACTTGGTTCGAAATCAATTTTACTTTTCCAACGCGAAGCAATTCATTAAAAAAATCAAACATTTTTTGTTTAGCAAATTTTTTAATTAGATTATTAATGCGAAATTCCGATGATAAAAATAATCGTACCAGGTGTTTTTCTGGCCAATACTAACATAACGTGCCTGCCCAAACATGAGAGCTCGAGAAAATGGGAGAGTAAAAGTGTAAGATTAATTCACTATATTTGTACCAAAAAAAAAGAGACGATCAGTCAAATGTGTAACATGTACTTGTCCGAGTCTTAGAATCGATCAATATTACAAAGTGAATAGATGACCTGAGATCTCCTGTCAAAAGGAATTGCAATCGTATCGTATGCAAAATTCTTTAAAGAAATTGATATATGTTTATTATATATGCTTTATAAACAAGCGTACAATGTTAGATGATCAAAATATACTTATCTACGTCTTTTACGGGCTTATGACGGCAATTCTAATGAGAGTTACGATAATATCCTTCGAAACTGGAAATAACAAAACGTCGAATAGCTACACCATTCTTCAAAAATCATAGAAATAGAGTATAATAAACACAGTGTAATACAAGTTACAGAAACAAATTTGTAAATTTTAGCAATAATCTTTAAATGCTCGACACAGAAAACAGAAGCCGAACATAGACTATCTCTTAAAAGGTCTTAATTGTTATATATTAGCATAAAAGTCTAAACATTTGTACATCTCGGAATTTTTCTCTTCGTTTTTATTGCTGTTTTTTTAACTCTTCGCTTCGCATCATGGTTTCGTCCATCTATCATAGTGTGCGTTTGCAATATTTTGCTTCGACAATGCGAGAAGTTTTTCTTTTTTTTTTTTTTTGCAAACAACACGAGAGTTTGAGAAACGCTACATATGTGAATGAAAGAGAAAGAGAGGAAAACAAAATAGGAAGAAGGTACGAAAGACAGAGGAGAAAAAGATAAGAGAGATATATAGTTTAATGGATTTATAAATAAATGAAAAAAGTGATATTGAATAGAATTGTTAGAATACAGAACGTCAGTCAGGATTATCCCTTTTCCGAGCCTGAGCTTATATAATTTCGCACCAAAGTCCTCCTTTATGACATTTGTTCTTAACGAACTTATTGGAAAAATAAACGTACTATAAGCATAAGTTCTAAAGGTGTACACATTAGCATTGCACGTATTCCTATAAACAAACTATACATAAATATTTTATATATATATATATATATATATATATATATATATATATATATTATAAATATTATGTTGAAATATAGGAGACTTTAGTCTTCGAAATTCGCCTCCTTTTTTCTAAGCGATGATCGACGACTTTTGAAGTGAAGTTCGTAAAGATTTTTTGTGTAAAAAAAAGGCAAAACTTACAACAAATAAATGAAGAATCGTGATATTCGACTAGAAAAACCTGACTTTATTCGTTCCGAATTCGCCTGTTGGGTTATAAGTATATGTTCGAAAAGAACGTGGTTGCAAGTTGAGTTTTATTATAACTTCCTAATAATTTCACCCCCCGAGAAGGATACGATACGTGTATGTGAGTTTAACCAAAGTAGCTTTACTTAAGGATGTATATCAAAATATCGTACATACATGTGTGATGACGAAAATTATTTTTTTAGATTTTTAAAAAACGCACTTTTGAAAAAAAAAGATGTCGAGCTTTGCGTCATCAACAAGATCAACATTGTTTAAATCGAAATTTTAAAAACTAGTATATCAAAGATAAATTTACTTAATTTCTTCGTGCACACACAACAAACACACACACACACACACACAAACATACACATTGATACAACACGTTTCCTCTTTTTTTCTCGAGAAAAAGAAAGGAAAGTGAGAAAGTGATATATATATATATATATATATATATATATATATATATATATATATATATATATATACACACACACTGATATTCATTAAAGTTATAGTAGTTAGCTTGTCCATACTTGATGATATCCTGAATGACGTGATACCTCATTAAATTCAGAAGTTACAAAAGGAGAAAAAACGGCAGAACGATACCTATAGAAGTTAGTAAGTAGTTTAGAGCTACGGAGAAAAGTCAAAGCAAAGAATAAAAAGCGATGATGATGATGATTAGACGTGCTTAAGTGTGTTTGATTATATATATATATATATAAAATCAGACATATATATACACTCAATAGTGTGTGTGTGTATATATATATATATATACACTTTTGAGTGATGCGAGAAACTGCGCGATAAACGACAAAGAAATAAACAAAAAATTATATAATATGTCAAGCGATCTCTATTTTTAACTCTAAGAATGAAAAAAAAGACGCTTGTAAAGCGAGTAAAGACAGAGATTAATCGGCGAAGACGACGATGATTGATAATAATAATAATAATGATAATGATAACGATAACGATGAACGACTCGGCGCTCGACACGATCTCTGCTCTTCGATGATCGACGGGTCAAACAATTTTCACGCGCGCTTCATGCGTCGGCGCGCAATTATGTAATTCTCATATGCATAGTCCACAACGAAAAAAAAACAAACAAACTAACAAAAGATCAAGTCTCGTCTTATTTATGTTTTTACATATGAATTTATCGTATTTTGTACATAAATCAAATGACTATTCGCAAATCCACTTGTTACAAACCGCTCGAAACAGCATTTCTTGCATCTCGATGTTCTATCATGATTTACGAGAGAAAAACAAGTTTTTGATCGACCGACGATGTTGTATTATTGAACATAAAAAAATAAACACAAGACACAAGTATAAGAATGTAGCGAACGAGAAAGACGCACGCAGGACAAATTCGACGTCACGTGAGCGCGCGCGCGCGTGTGTGTGTGCTATTCGTATTCGGGGATAAAAGTCAGAACAATATATATATGTCGCATCGTCGTGTCGTGCGGTACACATACACGCGCGCGCGCGCGCGCACACGTTCGACGAAAGCTATAGAGGATGACAAAATATGAAATAACCTGTGTGTTTTGTATATCTATATAGGCGCGCGAGCAAGTATTAAACGAGTACTCGACCAATTGTGATTGATATCTTCTGCGATAGGCGGAAATCGATAATAATTGTGAGCGTAAAATAAGTCCGTGCGTATGAGGAAGTTCGAGAAGCGATTGTTGGCTTTCGCCTCTTTTTTTTCGTATAATCGTCTCTAAAAAAAAAAAAATCTGTACGACGAAGCAAAAAACGAGAGAGCAACACATCGCGAATCGATCGTTTGGCTGTTCTTCGACGGAGGACATGCGCATGTATGGAGGTCCTCCGATATTTTGTAAAAAAAAGGACGCGAAATGCAGACTCTCTGCGAGAGGCATGTGAAAGAGAAAAATAAGAGATGATAATAGCCGGAAAAAATAATCAACACTGACGTATAAGCACTGAGTAAGCAAACAAGTGCCGTGACGAGTAATAATAATAATAATTATAATAAAAATAACGATAAACGATAGAATAATAACCGAAAATAAAAAAGGCAGGAAAGAGAGAGAGAGAGAGAGAGAGAGAGAGAGTGGGAGAGAAAGATAGGAGCTGGCGTAACATAATACAGTAATGGATAATTTAAAAACGGGCTTTCGAACGGAGATCCAAGATTCGCGGCGATGAGATGAGAAAAGAGTATGAATATATGTATATATATTTAGATTTCTGGTAATCGATATGATTCTCGTGTATATGCGTCTCTGTTCGACATCACTCCTCTGTATTTCTTCATTTTCTCCACCGATACAATACCTAGACAGAAGCAAACGAAGAAGAAAAAGAAAGAAAAGAAGAAACCACACACGTCACTTACTTGTCGCTAATAAAATTTATTGAACGTTATCACGATGCTGTATTTTCTTTCTCAACGCGTGTACATCATATAGACCTCGATGTCGACGTACCCATATGCGTACGTTTAAGCGAAACGCGAAGCTCGGATTGGGCAGTGTGCAACGCGCGTTAAAATAAACGACGCCGCGTCCGTCAGGAATTAAACCGCAACGTCGACGCTGCATCGATTATCAGGATTTATTCGCGGTCCGCTTGAGCGCTCCGGCGAATTTTCCGCCTTGTGAAAAATAGGTCGTAAGGCTGCGAGAGGGAAAACAATTGGATTTTTCAATCAACGCGAATCTGTCGCTTCTGTAGCTATGTATCTCTATACACACGAGTATATATACGCGTTATAGTATAGAGATGTGTGTGTGTCTGTGTGTATATATAGGTAGGGGAATTCACAGAATTCGGTTTACGGCTCTCTGCAGCCTCGAGATCGTCGGCGAATTCAATAAATTCCCCGGGAACGATCGATTCCCGTGTATTTCATTACTACTATCGCAGCGCTGGATGGATATTCTTGGCAATCGATTCTTTTGATTGGATATGGGCTACGTCTCGCCCCGGACTCCAATACTCCGGTTATAATTGCCCTCGTGCTTTATCAACGCGATTGCGAAAAATCACGTATGGTATATACGTACGGTGTAATGCTTTTAATCTGCTTATCGGGCTTAAGGAAAGCTCACCACGCTAAATTGAAATTCCTCCGTCGCAAGCTCTCTTATAGCCGCGGCGACAGCTACGTTATAATGCGCTGACGTCTTCCTGGCATCGGTATAGTGTTATATGCCGTTATTATGTTATATTGCCCCGACGATGCTCTGGAAAAATCGGAGCTTAATTTGATTGTACCAACTACGTGTGCGGTGCACGTGAGTTATTTTTTTCTCTTTTTTTTTTTTTTTTTTTTTTTTTTTTTTTTTGAAGGGGAATTTGAAAGCTCGAAAAGGGAGTATTTTTCGGTGCTCGGAAAAATTGACGGACGTACGCGCTGTCGGGGAGATGGTTATCTCTTTGTTTTCGAAAAAGCGTTGATGCGCCGTATATGGAGGACGAGCTTTCGGGGAAATTACACACCCATTTTGGGTTTTCGCGAATTGCGAGTAATTCGGACAAAGGCAGCTTTTCAAAGTGTCCGCGATGCGTTTCGTTGTACGGGACATCGAAAAAAAGTTGCACAATGGTGGAACATTTATGTGCTTGTTTTTTATTATTCAAAGAAAAATAATATTTTTTTTTTTCGCGCGACGAATTTCACGATAAAGGTGATAGTATTTTTTACTGTATAAAAAACACCGGGTGAATTTCAATAGCGCTATATCGCTTTGACTTGTAAATTTTCAGTCACTTTCCGTTAGAGTAAACCACGGTTATCAGACTTGTATAACCGCGCGCTACTTTTAAAATATTCAAAAATCTAATCATTTTTACGCTTCCGGAGCAGCGGAATTTTCAACGTCAAATTTTTTTTAATTCTTTGCATCCACTCGGTGTATAAAAATCGTTGCTGCAGTGTCAAAAACTCCCAATTCGCCCGTCAGACCTTCGAAAAAGAGAAAAAAAATAATCAAATCCGAATTCCCCCCGCAGTGTAACAGGTGAAAGAGAGAGAGAGAGAGAGAGCAACAGCTGAGAGCCGTCCCAATCACTGCCTCGATAAGGAACGAAAAAAAAAAAGGGAAAACCGAGGGACGAAAAAACAAGCCCGACTCTCGCAAGAAAACCGGAAAATAATAGCGCGAGAAAAGCCCGGCGCGCCGAAAGGAGCGAAGAGGGGGGAGAAGCTCAAACTGCAGAAGTGGCGAATCGATTCGACATTCCTACTCTCTTTCTCTGCCCTGAAAAATAGCTGCGTCTGGCATAGTACCCCTTACGGCAAACCCTCTCTAAAAAGTGCTATAGCTAACACGTCGAACGTATAACGTATATTTAAGGTTCTACGATAATTATTTAGCGCACCGCGCTCTGAAACTTTGACGCGGCTCGGAGAATGTAAATAGAGAGAGAGAGAGAGAGAGAGAGAAAAATAATTCGTACAGGGAAGCGAGAGTTCTCTCCCGGCAAAGTTTTTAATTAAAAAATTACTCCCCCGCGTGCGCGCGACGTTTGTTAATGGAACTATAGCTGTGGAATGACGAGCATACTGCGTTAATTCCCTTCGGCGTATAACGCGCCAATGTTCATCGAGGCTTTTTTCGATACTATATATATATATATATATATATATATATATATATATATATATATAT
>QLSS01000067.1:274148-294588 GCA_024372645.1 Trichomalopsis sarcophagae
TATATATATATATATATATATATAAATATATATATATATATATATATAGCATCAAAGAGCTCCAAACGATACAAACCAGCTCTCGCAAGCTCCCTTTCTCGGCGCGCATACATCCCCTAAGTGCATGTAAAATACACACGCATACACCAACCCAGAGCACATACGTAGACTTCGAAGCTGCAACTGGAGCAGCGAAAGGAGCACACATCCAGCGAATCTCGGCTCCGCCGGATCAATCCTACCACCACTATACGTACCAGCAGTAGCAGCAGTGGTAGTAGTCTCTGCAGAGTCCATAGAATTGAAAATCGAACGCTAGCGAGAGAAAAATAGAGCTAGAGAGAGAGAGAGAGAGAGAGAGTTACTGTGCACACGTAGACACAGAGCTGCGAAAGTCGAGGTTGGCCTATTAAACGCCTGCACGGCGACGAGACTCGAATGCGGAATCTTTTCGAACAAGGAGCCCGAAAAGATCGCGGCAAACAAAGGATATAGCGAGCTTGCAAGCTCAGACAGGGACAGATTGAAGCTCGTGTATAATTCGAGTGACGGAAGGCATTCTCGCCAAGAAGCTGCTGCTGCTGCTGCTTTTTCTTCTTCTTCTTCTTCGCCAGTAGAAGCAGCCGCTGCAAGAGGTCGAGTATCGATTAAGTGCTCGAAACTTGGGTTGCGCGACGACGGCGGCCTTTCTCCCTCTCTCTCTCTCTCTCTCTCGCCCGCTCGAGAGAGTATCCGTGCCGCCGCCGGGAATGATAATCCAAGGCGTCGAAATCTTCCCTCGCTCTCGCGTAATCTCGTTAGCGGCGAGCTGCTTGCTCGCGTATAACAATAGCCCTTGTCCATGTGTGTGTGTCAGGGCCGTAGATAATTGAGAAAGCTGTGATTGACCCATTGGGCGTTCTGTTGTAGCCGAGCGATGCAACAAGACGGTGGAAATCTACGAGGACGTGTCTTCGCCGGTCGTGACCAGCGAGACTTGGGGCAAGCCGCTGACTTGCTGGTACCGCTTTCGAGCCTTTCGTGGAACGCCCAGAGATTACATCCTCAGGGTGAGATTCAAGAGGTTCAAGGTCGGCATTCTCGTCAACGCCACCACCTGTATGGGCGGTTATATGCAGGTACGATTGGATTTCTCTCTCTCTTTTTTTTCTTTCTTTCTTTCTTCCCTCCAGCAGCTCTTCTCTGCTGGAGAGTGTATAATCGCTCCGAGCTAGCACACTCTGTGGCCTGGATTTAAACGTCGAGGCAAAAAAGCTGCGGTTCCGCGCTCGGCTTGCTTAATGGGGATGTAAAGCGTTACACGGCTAATTAGTCGTATAAGCTTTAGCGGATAGCGAGTAGATTACAGAAGGGTATACGAGTTGAAAATTGATATTCCGATAATAATCCGTTAGCTAGTGTAACGATCAAAGTGCCGATCGATGAATTTTCACACACTGATTCATGCTGTACTTGCAGATAATGGACGGTAACACAAAAACCGAAGTGAACAACCGGAAGGAGCCCGGGGTCTTCTGCGGCGAGAGCGAACAGCCGCAGACCTTCATCTCGGAGACGTCCTTCGTGCGCGTGCTCTTCCACACGGACAACTTCACCGACCAGACCTACTTCAGCTTCGACACCCGGGCCGAGCAGCAGTTCGAGGTCTACCTGCGCTACGGCCAGCACCCGGAGCTCTATCCCAACCGTCGCGGCGAGGTCGTTCCCGGCACCTACTGCGAGCGCAGCTTCAAGGACTGTCGCCTGCAGACATGCTACGTCCAGTCGCCCGCCTTTCCCGGCATCTACCCGCGCGCCCTGCACTGCAAGTACCGGCTCAACACTCGGCTGCCCTTTATCAAGCTCTACATCGAGAACGAGGAGTTCAACATCGATGGCCAGCGATGCGAGAACATCATGACCTGTCCCATGCGGCCCATCAGTTCCGGCGCCGAGCACTGTCCCTACGACTACATTCGCATCTACGACGGGCTCAACGAGACCGCCCCGGTCATCGGCACCTTCTGCGGCATGGGCAAGTTCCCCTACAGCATCATCGGCACCGGCAAGGACCTCTTCGTCGAGTTCGTCTCCTCGCCAGCCGGGCCCCTGCTCAACACCGGATTCCACTTCAACGTGGGTAACTGGCCCGGCCACGTCGACACCGCTAGCGCCAAGAACGGCTCCTGCGACTGGATCCTCAGCAGCGAGAATCTCCAGCCGAAGGTCGAGGGCATCTTTCTATCCGTGGCTCACTGGTATCCCGCCCACACCAGCTGCACCTATCTCCTCAAGGGACGACCCGGGGAGATCGCCAGACTCTACTTCCCCAGCTTCCGTGTCAACCGCATCGAGTCGCCGATTCAACCGTACGACGGCGACTGCGCCGAGAGCCTCACCCTCTACGACGCCGATTGGGCCGACGACGCGCGCATCATCAAGACCTTCTGCGACACTTTCAGCAAACCCATGGAGAAACACGACTTTGTCTCCAGCTCGTCTTCCCTCTTTGTGCGCTTCGAGAGCAAGACCGGCAGCTACTCCGGAAGCTCGCTCTACTACTGGGCCCACTACGACTTCTTCAACGCCACGCGTTTCGGCGAGCCCGTGCCCAACACCGAGTGCGACGAGCTCTTCCCGGCCTGGAAGTACCGCGAGGGCCAGCTCCGCTCGCCGCTCAACACGCTGCTTTACAAGCGAGCCGGTGATCCGCCGAGGGACCTCAGTTGCACATACAGCTTTGTCACCGACCGTCGACTTTACGCCCGGGTGATCCTGACCCTGCGCTCAGTCACCTTCAAGGAGCAGCCCTACTCCGCTGGCTGTGGCACGTGCTGGGACAGTCGCGCCGACCGCGTCATCGTTCACGAGCCCGAGATCTCCCCCACTACCGGGATCAGCAGTAGCGTTCTCAATCCCGCTCGCGGCCAGTGTCGCTGCAAGCTCTCCCTCGAGGATCCTCCGGTAAGGATCGTTTCCAAGGGAGAACGCTTGGAGCTGAAGCTTCTCGTCGACGGTGCGCACGCCGCCCAGAGCTACTTCAAGCAGCCCGCGCCGCTGTTCGAGGCGAGCTACGAGTTCGTGCACAGTCCACTCTGCGGCCCAGCGCTGCTAGAGCCTCAGACCGATGGCGAGCTCGAGTTCCCGCACTACGAGGCGCTCAGCTACGTCCAACCGCCGCGCTCCATCAAGTGCATCTGGGAACTGCGCGTCAGCCCGGAACGAGACCTCTGGCTGCACTTCGTCAAGAGCAAGTTCGCCTCGCGCAGCTGCGAGGATGGCAAGCTCGAGATCTATCTGCCCAGTGCCCAGCACCCCATCATGGCCATCTGCGGGGAGAACGTGAGCTACGCGCGCGACATGCCGATCCTCAGTGCTGCTCAAATCGCCCCGACCGAACCGTCGATCAACGGCCAGCAACAACAGCCAGGTATCAGCATACAATTCGTTGGCTCGATGGCACTGGCCAGAGCCGAGTTCAAGATCGCCTGGACCGAGCTGTATCACCTGCCGAGGGACCACGCTGGCAACCTCAACCAGCAGAAGCTCGAGGAGTGCGCGTTCCAGTGCCCGGGTAACGCGGGCTGCATACCCGAGAGACTGCTGTGTAACGGCGTGGTCAACTGTCCCAAACCCGTAGGTCTGGGCAACTCCAGTTCCCGCGAACCCGACGACGAGTCCAAGGAGACCTGCGGCAAGACCATCGAACCGGGCAGCGTACCGGCCAACAGCTCGATCGGGGACATCGTCGGGTCGACCGGGTGGGCTGGTGCGGGTCTCGGTGCCGCCCTGGCTATACTTCTGGGAATCTGCTGTCTTTTGTGCACCTGCCGGCTCTGCAGGAAGAGCACCAACTCCAGGGACATCCACGTACCTTACTAGACCTCTATACTGTAGCGGCATCAGTTGCGACAATCAGTTTAACGTTCGGTTGTACTGGGTCAATTATATTTTTGCGTTGTCTGTCTGTCATCCATACCTGCACCCAATAACGACGGTATAATTATAGGCGAGAGGCTTTCAATTCCGAGTCGCTTTTTATTGCAATTCAATCTGTACATAAACACGCATACACACACTCTAGATGTAGAACGGTAGATGCGATGGAATACGAAAGCACTCTGTCTCCGAGATATTGTGCTGAACGAGTACGATATACAATTTGTAAATACGCGATGAATCGCTGCTTTAACTCCACTGTTTCTTCATTCGCTGATTTCAATTATAGAAAGAGAGAACTGCGCCGGCAGCGATTCGTCAGTCTAACAGTAGCTGCGACTTAGAATTTTTCCAGAGAAAGATTATAATATATAAATAGAGGAAAGCGAAGGATGAGGGACGAGCATATTGTAACCGGCGACTATATATATTATATGCGACTGTGCGTGCCATGCAACTGTAAATAGCGAAAAGTTTATTATTAGCCGTAAGCGCTGCTGCGTCACATTGTAGAATTATTATGCATTATACTATCTTACTTACCAACGGCGTCGGCACTTTGATGGGGATGAGTAAAACTTTATTCGAGAAGAGCCGAGCCGACGCTTTTGTTGCGATGAAAACGCCAGAACGCGTTTTGTTAATGTTGCGTGTTACTAGGGGCACACACACACACACGCACACACACACATATAGACATACATACATACATAGTTAATTAGAGTTTTTGAGTAATAACACAGAGGGACACACATTGTTAAACGTAAAGGCGGTTCTATTACAAATAATATATATACACGCGATTACACACTCTCATGCAATAATCCAGTCGGTTTTACTAGTGTTTCCCTGGATTTTTATCGTTAAACTACTAAATAGACAAGGATAGAGAGTAGTCGAGGAAAGCGAAAGTCATTCCATTCGTTATCATAGATGCAACAAAGTAGAAGTATATTCAAGGTATCGTTATATATCATTATCTATTGCGAATTTAATTTAACGTATAACAAATGAATCTCAGTATACTGCCGATTAAGTATGAACAAAATAATAGTCAATAAAGATAAAGATGAATTGCATTTCGACTAAGCTCTACCCTTATTGAGAAAACCGAGTGCGCGAGAGATTGATGGAGTATTCTAAACAAGCAATGATGAAATGTGATTGAGAAAAAAGTATCGTCGTAGGGAATTATTTAATCATACGGAATGCCGCATGTATCATTTTCTCTCTGATGGAACTTAAGCACTCTCGAGTTTAGTGTCTCCCTCGTGGACACGCTCTCGACACCGGAACGATTTATTATGCGCCGAGCTCCGGAATAATAATACTCAATTGAAAGGTTGTTGATTTTTTTATTGTTCCTTCAACGGCCACTTTAATACATAGGGATGTTTATTCACTTGTATCACGTATTGTGTTCAAAACGATAGAGGATGACGTTTTGTTAAGTTTTTTTTTTTATATACGCGTGACTATATTAATCGACGACGCCTAGCGAGATGTATACCAATACACAATGTCGATATTGCGTTGTTCTGTGTGATTGCAGCTGTAATGATAATTATATTTTTTACCAATAAATAAATAACTGGCGAACGCTCGAACCGACATCTTATTACTTGATCATACTGACCCTCGTTCCAAGTTGCTTACGCTATGCGACGTTCCGATCTTTTTGAATTTCCCGGGCACGGTACATACTAGCGCCAGTAAGGCCAGCCAACGCGTTATTCAATGCTACCAACCGTCACTGATTTCAAAATGTTCGCGTCGTATAGAACTCAACACACGCGGCTGTAGCGGCGGCAGTGCATCGCATCCACGTGGTGAGTCGGTAAGAAATGTCACGGAAATATATGTATTTTTCTCAATAACTTGTTGATTAGGAATTTCACGAGTCACTTTTTAAAATATTATTGTGCGTTTTTAGTTTGTTTGTTGAACGACGATAACAATGTTTTAATACTCTCGGATTATTTATCACTTTGAACCTCTGCTAATTGTTTGTCTGCTATGAAAATATAACCTTTTCTCGGCATCACAAGGTTTCTCTAATTTTTTAACGTAAACTATCATTGCTTTCTAGATGCCTAGATAGAAAAACGATCAATTGACAAATTCATGCGAAATGGTGCGAAAGAAGATTGACAATAGGATTAGAAGCCTGATTGAAGATGGAGTCAACTGTGGACACAGGACAATGTTTGTTGTCATCGGCGAGAAAGCCAAGGATCAGGTGGTGCTGCTGCATCACATTTTGCTGAAGTCAGCTGTCAAAGCCCAGCCAACGGTACTATGGTGCTACAAGAAAGATCTCGGTTTCAGCAGCCACAGGAAGAAACGCATGAAGCAGATAACAAAGAAAGCAAAGTCAGGAAAGTTGAATTTCAATGAGGACGATCCCTTTGATTTATTTATACTTTCCACAAAAATTAGGTACTGTTATTACAGTGAGACCCATAAAATTCTGGGTAGTACCTATGACATGTGTATTTTACAAGATTTCGAAGCTCTGACTCCAAACTTGATGGCTAGAACCCTGGAAACTGTACAGGGTGGTGGAATTATAGTGTTTCTTCTGCAGAGCATGAATTCCTTGAAACAACTTTACACCATGAACATGGATGTCCATCAGAGATTCAGAACAGAGGCTCATCAGGATGTGGTTTGTAGGTTCAATGAAAGGTTCCTCTTGTCTTTGGCCTCTTGCGAACGTTGTTTGGTCGTTGACGACCAACTGCAAGTACTACCTATCTCCTCGCATAATTTGAATCAGAAGCCTAGCCAACGAACTACAATTGACACAACTGAGTTGGATTTGTTGAAGAAGAGTTTACAAGATACTCAACCAGTTGGGGCTATTGTCAACTGTTGTAAAACATCTGATCAAGCAAAGGTTCTGCTCAAATTCATAGAGGCTATTTCTGAAAAAACCTTAAGATCCACAATATCTTTAACTGCTGCAAGAGGACGGGGTAAATCAGCAGCTCTTGGATTAGCCATAGCTGGGGCTGTTGCATTCGGCTACTCTAATATCTACATCACAAGTCCTAGTCCTGAAAATTTGAAGACTGTATTTGAATTTATTTCAAAAGGATTTGAAGCCTTGAACTATCAGGAGCACACTGATTATGAATTCTTCCAATCGACCAATCCAGAATTCAATCAAGCAACCATCCGAGTTAATGTTTTTAGGGACCACAGACAAACAATTCAATATATCCATCCAACAGATGCCAAAGGAAAACTAAGCTTGGCAGAACTACTAGTTATCGACGAAGCTGCAGCTATCCCATTGCCTCATGTCAAAGCCATGCTTGGACCTTACTTGACCTTTATGGCATCGACAATCAATGGATATGAGGGTACAGGTCGTTCTCTGACACTCAAACTTCTGAATCAGCTGAGAGCTCAGACAGTACAAACCAATTCTGTCAACAAACAAGAGAAGGACTTGATGGCAAAAGCTGTAATAGGAAGAGAACTCCAAGAGCTTGTGTTAGAGGAGCCAATAAGATACAGAGCTGGGGATAGCATTGAAAAATGGCTTTGTGATCTGCTATGCTTGGATGCAACAACTGTTTCTGCTTCCATGTCATCCGGATGTCCTACACCAGAAGACTGTCAACTTTACTACATAAATAGGGACACACTGTTTTCCTATCACAAAGCCTCAGAAATCTTTTTACAACGAATGATGGCACTCTGTGTTTCTTCTCATTACAAAAACAGTCCAAATGACTTGCAGATGATGTCAGATGCACCTGCTCACCACCTATTCTGTCTCTTGGGACCAGTTAACCCTGACACCAAGACGTTGCCAGAAATCTTAGTAGTTGTACAGGTAAGCTTCAGAAAAACTATTAAGGTACTAATTTTGCATAGATTAATTACTTATTTCCACATTACATTTCAGATATGTCTAGAGGGTCAAATCAACAAGTCGACCATTTCCGACGGTTTAGGAAGGGGTCGCAGAGCCGCTGGTGATCTCATACCCTGGACAGTAGCTCAGCAATTCCAAGACGAAGACTTCCCGTCCCTGAGCGGTGCTCGCGTGGTGCGTATCGCAACGCATCCCGATTACCAGGGAATGGGCTACGGTAGTCGTGCACTCGATCTTCTTCGACAGTATTATCAGCTTTGCATTCCAAGTTTGGAAGCCGACGACGTCGAAACCGAGGCACAAACCGAAGCCTCGCAGGTCCAGGATTCAGAGGTCGACTTACTCGAGGAGTCGATCGAGCCCAAGAGTTCATTGCCTCCGTTACTGCTGAAGCTATCCGAAAGGAAACCCGAGCACCTGGACTACCTCGGCGTCTCCTTTGGAGTCACCGAGTCACTTTTGAAGTTCTGGAAACGCGCCAAATTTGTTCCAGTATACCTGAGGCAGACCACTAACGAGATCACTGGAGAACACTCCTGCATCATGCTGTCTAACTTGCAGGATACCTCTGCCGACTGGCTCAAGGCATACTGGAAGGACTTCCGCCGACGATTCATCTCGTTACTCTCCTCATCTTTCAGGTAAATACTTGCATTGATTTTTAATTTATACAAATAACACCACTTTTCGATTATGTTTCTAAAGATTTTCATTGGATTTTTCAGAGACTACGCTCCGTCATTGGCGCTCGCTATTTTGACGAATAATACTATTAAGCTACCAAGCGAAACAATACAGAAACAAATTCTGGACACCTACTTCACCTCTTACGACGTCGGTCGATTAGAGAAGTACAGCAGCAACATGAGTGATTATCACTTGATAATGGATTTGGTGCCACCGTTAGCTCGGCTTTACTATCTTAATTTAATGGGAAGCGTACACTTTTCGCCCGTGCAATCTGCCATACTACTGAGTCTGGGTCTACAACACAAAACCGTCGATCAAGTTGTCGAGGACTTAAATAAAACGTCGACCAACGATACTAATCTTCTGTTGGCGTCCCAAGTCCTTGGATTGTTCAACCGCATAGTCTGCAAAGCTACAAAGTACTTGAACGATGTAATAAAGAACGACGTGGGAAGTGCTTTCAAGGAAATTAAAGATTCGTCTGAGAACGTTAAAGTCGACCATCAAAATGGTTCGGATATGCAAAAGGAACTGGAAGCCGCCGACAAAGAGTTGAAGAAGAAGCAGAAAGTGGAATTGGAAAAACTGAAGCAGACGTCTCTCGAACAATACGCAATCAAGGGGAGTGAGGCCGAATGGTCGAACGCCTTGAAGTCAAACAAGACCAACAAAAATTTACTCTCTGTGAAGAGCTTGGAAAAACGGGCTAACT
The DNA here is from genome assembly GCA_024372645.1 of Trichomalopsis sarcophagae. Lineage (NCBI taxonomy): Eukaryota > Metazoa > Arthropoda > Insecta > Hymenoptera > Pteromalidae > Trichomalopsis > Trichomalopsis sarcophagae. The sequence goes on from QLSS01000067.1 coordinate 283,358, forward strand.
CTAATAATGAAGGAAACCAAAGCTTTCAAGAAAAAGGCTCCGGAAACAAAAAGAAGGGAAAGAAGAGAAAGCATAGCTTGTAAAGACTTGTATAAGAAAGATTAAAGTAACCATTACTTTTTATTATGAAAATTGGAAAAGTTGATATTATTTTAAACGAGAAAGAACGTGCAAGATAATATTAATTTTTTCGTATAGTTTTGTAACTTGTAAATAATAAATTTACGTTTTTAAAAACTCAATTTATATCTATTTATTTACAGCCACGTTTCTTTCCTTATATATTAATGATCAAAAATTACATAGAAAATATGACAGTACCTGTTCAAAAACAGTATGGTAACAATAGAAAAATATACTTCCAGTCTTAGCATAACGTAGAAAAATCAAAATCTTAGCATTTAGATGAATCCATCATCTTTTTCTGAATAGTGAACAATACTTTCTGGTATTCCCAACATCTTTAAGACATCAGATATCGTAGAACTTTGCCCATTTCGTTCTCTCAGTTCAGAACAAACTATTTCCAGGGCATTTTGACAAGCAGTTCTCCATCTGTCTATAGAAACTTTTAAAACTTTGGGGTCGTGCTATAAATGAATAATAGATATAACTATTAAATGGTTTATTCAAAGCAGAAAAATAGTTTCTAATAAAAAATTACCTTTTTACTGCATCGTTCTCTAGATTTTAGACAATCTAGTTCTTGACGTATCTCAAAAATTTTTCTCTTCAATAAGTGCAGGTCTGTTTTTGTTACATTTTCAGGTACAGTTTCTTGATTATCATCATGTGACAATTTTTGTTTCTTCGCCTCTCTACCCTCATCCAAGGTTGAACATTTAGAGGTTTCTGATTCATCTTTTTCATCGTCCGTTAATAATTTTTTTCTCTTTATCCTTTTATTATCATCCAGCAATAATACTCGCTTAGCTTCAGAATTCCTAAAATATAAACTTAAATTACTTTCACTGGAAACGGTCGGCTAAAGGAAAACTAAGTATTTAAAAGGCGAAATAAACCTTGTAGACAAAGGTGAATCCGCTACTTCACAGTCTTTTTGTGCAGACTTATTATGACTTTTGTTGTCATCTTTCTTCTGTGCTGGTGATTCGAAAGGCGATTTAAATGGCTTATTCACGAGTTTGCTGTTTTTAAGCGGTGTCCGTAGCATTTTCTACGTTTGCTTCTTTTTAATATTTGTCGAAAATAATGCGTCAACCATGTGTTAACCCAGCTTTTTTATACTAACTATAACAAAATATATCTGGATGATTCAAAATTTTACGTTTACGTTATTTATATGGAAGCTATACCCACACCGCTCGAAACTATATAACCTAATACAATACTTTAATAAGAACTATGTAAACACTACTACAGCTGACCAATGATATGCTGACCACATTTACCACGTGACTCGAAGAAACCAATCGAAAATAATCCAGAACACATGATTGAAGAACCAAAACGTTTTTGCTCTGTATGCTTATAAGTAGTGCATGATATATAAGTTTTGTTATTTAGAAAAATAAATCAGATAAAATATGACGAAGATCGACCTTTCTTTGTTTCGAAGAAAGTTTCGCGGTTCGATACTCGGTGTACTGACGGGCGATTGCTTGGGAAGCCCTTACGAAAATGAAAAGCTCAGTTCAGGCTCCAAACTTGTTCTGCAAAAGTCCTTTGATAAGCTTGAAGGGCCACCATTTAAAGGTATTTCAAAGATTTTTTATACTATGTTTAAGTTCATACTTTTCTGTATTTTAATGAAAATTTTCTTCAGCTCCTGTTATGCAATTCACTGATGATTCTGCGATGACAATGTCTTTGGCTGAATCTCTAATTGAAAAAAAGGATCTTGATCTGGTTGACTTGGCTAAAAAGTTTGTCAAAAGCTATTATCAGGAACCACAACGTGGATATGGTTCTGGAGTCGTTACAGTGTGTACCACAGTAGTCAAATAGAATTTTAAAGTTATAAAGGATGCTTTACTCTCTCAATAGGTTGAATGACGAATAACATTAAAATTATTTCTCGTTTTCAGGTGTTTCAAAAACTCAGAGGAAGTAAATTCTCAGATGTTCTTTTGCCAGCCAAAGAGCAGTTTCATGGACAAGGATCTTTTGGTAATGGAGCTGCTATGAGAGTTGCTCCGGTTGCTCTTTTTTGTTACAATCACTACGACAATTTAAGAGAATTTGCAAAGAAACAGTCTTTGATCACGCATACTCACAAAATAGGAGTAGATGGAGCAATTTTACAGGCGATTGCAATTCAGCAGAGTATACATATACATCCGGATGATCAGTTGAATGTTATAGATTTCGTAGACGAGCTTGTGAACAAAATGAACTTTGTAGAAGAAGATGAGGAAGGGTGAGCTAACTTGAAGATAATTTTTTTTCTGCACACTCATAACTTGAACTGCAATTTTATTTTACTACTATAACAGTTTAGATCTTGTAGAGGCTCAACCGTACAAAAGCCAGTTAAATTTAGTCAAAAAGCTATTGCAAGAAGAAGGTGAAGAAAATCCAATTGATGATAAAGTCATAAAGAATCTTGGTAATGATATCAGTGGATTGAGATCTGTACCAACAGCAATATTTTGCTTTCTAAGAGCTCAGAAACCAATAAAGGGTATCAAGACTGAGAATCCATTTAGGCGAGCAGTTCAATATGCCGTAAGATGATAACTTAATATTTACTGTCTTTTGAAGTATTATATCAATTCAATTTCAAATTTATATTTTCAGATAAGTTTAGGTGGGGACACAGACACCATTGGAAGCATGACAGGTGCAATAGCTGGTGCTTTTTACGGTGAGGAAGTCATTTCTCCCAACATTTTACAGCACCTTGAAGCCTCTACTGATTTTAAAGATCTGGCTGATGATTTGTTTCAAGTTGCAACTAACATGGAGTGGAATTCAAGCTGAACATAGTTTACAAATGAATTAAGACTGCGTTTTATTGTTGATACATTTGCACAATTTGTACATATGTGATATAAAAATATGTATAATTTTACCTTAAAATAATTTTAAGGTAATGATTATCTTCATATTCTGATAAATAAAAAATTTATCAAATTATTTTGAGATGTTTACAGCAAAGATTACATCATACACATTGTTGTAGATATTAACTGAATGACAAGGTATAGACCTAAGATCATTGCCATAAAAAATAAGAATACATTTAGTAACACATAGCAAAAAGATTATCTTCTGCCATCCTCACTACTTTACTACATGTGGAATTATTTACATTTCATTTACAATGCACGTGCGATAATAATTGCAAATAATAAATACTTTTAAATAAGCACTAACTAGAATCATTTTTGGAACTTGTGAGCACTAAGTGTCTAGCAAAAGCTAACCATACACAGGTATCACAAAAATTCTGTTTTATGATGTTGCATAGTTAAGCCATTTAATCAATCTCCTCTTTCAAATAATGAAAACCTGCTAAAGCAATCATATTTTGATAATACCGGTAAAGTGAGATGTTGAAGAACTATGCGTTCTATTTTTTTACCTGCGCGTGGTGGCCGTGGTTCCCAGCTGGGCTATGTAGGCAACGTCCTTATAGCAGGATAGAATACTTCAAGGCGCAAGGGATAAGCGCCATGCTGCACTGATGTAGCGGTTTCTATGGTTCGAAATTGGCGCCGCGTTGACACGATCTGACGCATGCGCGCTCGCGGGCAACAGGCAGAGCCGCGCGGCAGAGGCAAAACCTGTTTTGTTTTATAAATTATAATTATATGAAGCACGTACACAGAGTCACATACGCACACATGTACACTGACCACGTATATACCTACACACTTATAAGGATGCGAGGAATATATATACATATATATATAACCTCTGTTGTACTTTGATCCCTTATTAGATATATCGAGTCTAGACACATAAGCAAGTCAGAGTGAATTGCAGTTTCTTTTTTATCATTTAACTCATAAGACTCAGTTTTAGGCGGTACAGAAATCGATTATAGTATTCGTTTAGACGAAGTTCCAGACCTTATTGAACATTAAAAATGATAAATACAGGGTAAGCAATTCATATGATCAATTACAGCCAACTAGAAGTAACTGTACATAAAGTGACTTCCACTTAAAATTTGTTTGTCTTTTCTTTTAACTCGAAAAAACTTTTTTTATCTCATCTTTTAAAAATAACTAATAATCAATAATAGAAAACTTGCTGGATGCACAATATTTATCACTGGAGCATCCAGAGGAATTGGCAAAAGTATTGCTCTCAAGGCTGCTCAGGATGGTGCCAATATTGTACTCGCTGCTAAAACTGCCGAACCACACCCTAAGCTTCCTGGTACCATCTACTCTGCTGCTGAAGAGGGTAAACTTTTTTTCTATTATTTAATTTCAATTTCAACAAGTAGTGGGTTCAAGAGAAATTATTTGCAGTTGAGAAGGCTGGAGGTAAAGCTCTGCCATGTATCGTGGATGTAAGAGATGAAACCCAAGTAACTAACGCAGTCAAAAGTGCTGTAGAGAAATTTGGGGGAATCGATATCCTAGTAAACAATGCAAGTGCAATATCTTTGACTGGAACTTTACATACCGAGATGAAGAAATACGATTTGATGAACAATATCAATGCCAGAGGAACTTTCCTCGTGTAAGTTTTCATATAACTTTAAATAGATGATTGTTCCATTATTTGTTTATCTAAAAAAAAATAATTTTTTTTTTTTTTTTAGTTCAAAAGTGTGTCTTCCATTTCTTTTGAAAAGTAAAAACCCACACATAATTAATCTAAGTCCACCTCTCAACATGCATCCATTCTGGTTTAAAAATCACGTTGCTTACACAATGGCCAAATACGGGATGTCTATGTGTGTATTGGGTATGGCTGAAGAATTTAAAGATGATGGAGTTGCTGTTAATGCTCTGTGGCCCAAGACTGGTATGTTGTAAACATAATTTACGTTTTTCTGTTTTTATATTGAATCCATCTATAATTAATTGCGTCGATATGTATTACAGCAATTCATACAGCAGCAATAGAAATGTTGTCAGGTAAAGAAGCCAGCAGAACTAGTCGCAAGCCTGAAATTGTGGCAGATGCTGCTTATGCTATTATGTGCAAGAACAGCAAATCAGTCACAGGGAACTTTTTCATTGATGAAGAAGTATTAAAAAAAGAAGGCATCACAGACTTTCTTCAGTATGCTTGTGATCCAAGTATTATTTAATTATTCTCAAAATTCTTAATAATATACAAATACTTGAAAAAACTTATTTATTTCTCATCACTTATCTTTATAGCAAACGCAGATAATTTGATGATGGACTTCTTTATTGACCTGGATAGTACCGACTTAAGGATAGTCGGTGGCAATAAAGAACCAGCAAAAGTTGAAAGTGGAAAAATTGCTAGTCTGTTTTCTGTGATTGAAAAGAGCATAAATCCTGAGCTTGTTAGTAAAACTGGTGCTATTTTCCAATTTAATGTTAAAGGTGAACTAGTTTATCTAATTCAATTCAATTTTTTCGAAAGCTGATTATACTTGCTCAATATAATTATAACATCATTTTTTAATTAGGAGAGGAAGCAGGAACTTGGTTCTTGGATCTTAAAAATGGCAAAGGTTCTACTGGTAAAGGAGAGCCAAGTCAGCCAGCAGATGCCACTTTGACTATGGACTCTACTAACTTCTTTGCCATGTTCTCAGGTAAATTTCGAATCTCTCATAAGTAAATTTGATATAAATTTAAGAATTAATTGCATGAAATTTCATTCAGGTAAACTGAAGCCCGCTACTGCTTTTATGATGGGTAAACTAAAAATTAGTGGCAACATTCAGAAAGCCATGAAATTGGAAAAATTGATGCTGAACTTGAAGTCAAAACTGTGAGAGACTCGTGTTATAAATTGTAATGCCGTTTTTAACGCCAATGTTATTTATGTCCATTATTATGCCAATGAAAGGTGAATGTTATTACATTTTTTATACTTGTAAAAAATTTTATACGAAATGGAAAGAATATCATCAGCACTAATTTAATAGGCCTAAGTTGTTGATGAAAAATTAATTTTATATGCAAGATTTTTTCATATTACAAAAATAAAACTATTTTATATAATATTATTCTTTGGATCTACATTTTTCCACACAGTATAATAATTTAAAAACTTTTTTATTTATTTCATCATATATAAAAGTCAACATTTAAAATTTATAAACAAATAACAAAAACTTATTTCCTATTCACCTAATGATGAATCATAAAAGCAAAAGTGACTTTGATTTTTCATAAACTCCAAAGAAAATAAAGCCACCTATGGAAATCCAGGTTACTCTTGGTACAATACCAGCAAACAGGCTGAAAATTTTCATATAGTTATCCAAACTTTAAAAAAGCAATTAAAGTATATTTTAAGATACTCACCCTCCTACTCCACTTGTTCTGTACACTGTTGTCAAAACCCGAAATACTTTTAAGTCTGCTGCTTTACTAGTACTCCTGTTTGACAACATAATCCTTGTCTTTGCAACATCCAGAGGAGTTGTGACTGCAGCCGCTATACTTCCAGCAAAAGCTCCACAAATAGCACCTTCCACAGGAAAAACTTCTCTCTGAACATAATTAGCCCAAGCAACTTTGAAATATTCCCAAATTGGAAATTGAATAAGACTAAAAGGCATATCTCTCAAAACAGTGCTCCAATATCCCCTATACAGTAACCTAAGATTAAATTTTCCATGTTCAGGCAGAAGAGCTTGCCGCCTCTGCTTGACCACTTCAACAGGTACCCTGATGAGACATGATACCTAGTAAATATGAAAAATAATCAAATACTTGAACCTTGATACAATTTAATAGAAATAGATACATACTGTCTCTGCGAATGAAGCAGCACCCATGTGAACAAAGGGTGAATACTCCTTTGGAACTCTTTGTACTAGAAGCATTTTGATACTTTCATAAGTAACAAAAAACAATGCAGCTAAAACAATAGATTAAAATGAATTCTCAAATAGCTTTATATGAATTGTGTTGTAAAAAGCCCAAGATAGAGAAGATACCTGTAGGTGCTGACCCCAAAATGACTGGAGTAATGCCTTTGTACAGTTTTGCAAAGCCTCCAGAACGTAAAAATCCATGTTCGCTTTGCAAACGTGTTTTAAGTGTGTCAATTGGAAAAAGTGCAATATCAACAAATGTGCCGGCTAGACCTCCTGACTAAGAAGAGATAAGATTGCTGAGTTGATTAAAAAGCTCAAATTCATCGAAATGACAATAAATGATCAACAAAATAAGTTCGTGAAGAGTTTAAAAATTAAATCGAAACAATTGTCAGGTTCATCAATATCAACAATGACATTCACGTGCTTTAAGTAACCTCGAAAATACAAAAAACAAAATTCATGGAAATTACTCACTATCAGCGAAGTAATGAATAAACTCCTGGTGTTTACCAGGAGCTGCTCGCTTTCGTGTGTCTCCATGCCATTGACGTCAGGTAGACAAAATAATAAAACAGATGATCCGAAAGTTTGTTTATGTGTATGTCGATCGGCGCCGATACACTTCGCACGACTTGAGCTTTTTTTATACAAGTGTAGTACGGATACTGGTGTAGTGTCATGATTCACGATATATATGTATAATTATAAATAAAAAAATACAAATTTGAGATCAAAGTTTCAAAGTTTATTATTAAAATTGTGAGATAATATTATATGTATATATACATATCGACTTTGATGACATAATTCAATGTATAAGGTAAATGCTAATGACAAGCACAATTGGTATGTTACTTAAGTTATTATAAACATTGGCTTTTTTCAATCTTTGTATTAGGCATTTTAACAGTTAGAACAATTGTTATATCACGTTGCCAGTGAACTATTATCATTTTCAAAGATTTATAGTATATACATTCTTTTCTTATAGAATACAAACATGTAAAAATTTGAATACACTTTATATTCATTTCAGTGTTGCTGAACAAATATTTAAGTAAAAAAGTTTAAAAGACTATTCTCATTCATTCAGATTAAAAAATCTCAAAACAGCTATATGCCCATTAAAAGAACAAACTAAAAGAATAAAGAATCAGTTAAGTCTGCAGAGTAAGTAACTCTGCATTACATTCACGCAGTAAACAAAGTACTCTTGTCCCTTTTTTTTAGCTGTATACTTTGGTGATCTTGTTTTTTTTTAATTACGACAGTTCATTCATTGTAGTATATCACATACTGATAGGCAATCTAACATTTTAATGCATCTTACAATTAGTCAGGTCAATATTTACCCTTGTAAATTCATTGCATCAAAAATACTTTGTAATATAGATTTAAAAATGAACACTGTCCCTAGCATAATTCTGGACTATAACAACTCTTAGGTAAGTTTTAAGCTGTATTGAACTAGATTGTATAAGTAATGCAACTGCAGGGGACGTTGCATTTGATGAGGTAGTTTTTGGCTGATTTGCATCGTTCGACTCTTAAAAAGATAAACTCGTATACTACTAATAAATTAAATTAAAGATACATTAAGCCAGCTTCATTGACGGGCGCTTTTCTCAGTCTCGATCAAGCATTCTCTGACTAGAGCACGAGCCTTGATGATGCCATGACGGATTTTCTCGGACGAACCCCGGTGACCGGTGTAGCTCGGTCGAATGTGCTGTCCTAGTTCGCCGATTACGTATAGCAACTCATTGTACTTGGACGTTCCGTGAATCATATTGGTGGTGCCGTTCGAGTTTTTCGGCGACTGCTGATGATGAATCTGCTGTTGCTGATGGTTATTCTGCTGCTGTTGCTGCAGCTGCTGATGAATCTGAGGTCGAGGTTTCGGGATCGTCAGCAGCGGCTCGACGATCTTCTTCGGAGTGACTTCCATTTTAATGTCACTATCGTTCTGCATGTCTGACTCCTTTTTGCGAAATAAAGCGTCGCTAAAATTATAACCTAAAAATGAAAAAATTCTTTCGTAATTTCCACTATATGTTCCAATTAACGCACTGGACTTTATCTGCGACAATAATACAAACCTTGAATAACAGCTGAAGCGTCGGCTACAAAATTATCTACACACTTAAAACAAAATAAATAAACAAGAAAACTCGAGACGCGGAGTGCCTAACGCATCGTACAAGACTGCGTGCGACCAGTGCGACCAGATGCAACTGGCAACAAACAAGAAGTGCATCGACCCCCCCACCAGCGTCCGTTTGTTTTGGTTTTCTGCCTCGAAGCGCAGTCTGCCGACAATGCCTGCAAGCTTCGCCGACTATATCAGATATATCACAGTCGCGAATTGCGCATGTGCGGGAATTCGTTTTCAAGCGCAGAAAGAAAATAAATATTAATCGCAATCTCCGTATTTTTCGAATGCGAGCTGCGCCGATAGAATGCTCGAGAATTCATTTGAATTTTCTTTGAAATACGAAAAACATTAATAAAAAAAATTCGCGAATGAGGACAATATTTAACGGTTTTTTTCGCGCGCGCCTACCTCTGTCATTTTATTTGCCCGCATACGTATACACTCTCTCATCTCCGTGCAAATATATACACCAAGAAGCTCGAAATATTTACAACGTTGCCAAAGAGACCATCAGGTATATATATATATATATCCCGCAAGTGCTACGCGTTATATATATACATATAATAAGAGTCGCGCGCAGCGCGCTCGCTTTTGAACGATCTCGAGAACCGGAGATGAGCCATAAAAGTACCTAATATTAGCTGTATAAAAACGAGTAAGGAGAAAATTCGTTAATCTTCTCTATCAAGCCTGATAAAGGGTGGATTGCGAGAAAACCTACAACTCCAGAAGAATAGACAGTATTAAACCGCGATAACGTCGTATTTAAGACTCGAGGAGTATCGACGAGGGCAAATAAAGGAAATGACGGTCCCAAACTATATCACACACACACACACACACACACACACACACACACACACACACACTGGTTTGGCAACAGTGCGACGCAGCATCGCAAATTTCAGAACGGCTTGTTATTCCCTCTCTCGCTCTGTCTCGCTTTCGTCTTGAGCAAGTCAAGCCCTGATAAAGGAATCAGGAGAGTATAAAGGGAGAGAGAAAGACAGAGTAGGGGGAGAGAGAACGTCGACGCCGCGCATCACGAGAATCGATACGCGACGGCCGTTCCTTCCTTCTCTCGTTCCTCCCCAAAACCTAAACGCACATCTACGTGCGCATGTGTGTATATATACATATATACATATATACATACGTGTATCGATCGCGCAATGCATATCTAATTTCTCTAACTCGTCGCGAAGGAATAAAAAATGAAAAATTTCTATTCGAATTAATATTTCCCAAAATCGTCGAGCACTCGAGATCGCGCCGATCGAGAGCTTTACCGGCTCCCATACGCGGGTCGAAGCAGCTTTACTGAGAATCCAAGGGGTTGCGATAGGTAAAGGCCGTTGCGAGTATATATATATATATATATGCACCGAGTGCCCGCGTATGTACGTTATAACACACACACACACACGGCACACGCACAAGCTAAAGAGAGAAGGGGATGGCTGGAGCAGGAGAGGGAGGGGCGGAAGCAAACATATATCCAAGCAAGAGAGAGAGAGAGAGAGAGATAGAGACGCGCGCGCACGGAAACTATAACCGTGTTGTCCGCTTTCGCGAATAGCAGAGAGTGAGAAAGAGAGAGACGCATATATACACAGAGCTCGAAGAATCGCGCGCCACCGCCACGGATCTCGCCGCGACCGTCGACGACCAGTCGTTGCACAGCCAAGTACGCAGACGTATCACGGCAGCCCAAGCAGCAGCAGCAGCAGCAGCCAGTGTCAGCAGCCGCAGCCGCAGGCGAGCCTTTATTTTAATTAAGGGTGAGTATCCGAATCACACCGGTCGTTTATACGGATTCGAATTTTTTATTTTTCTTAAGAGGATAACGAAATATTTTTCCGGCGAGCGCCCGAAGGTTTCGCCAATTTCGAAGCAACGAAGCAGAAGCTTGTTGTTGTTTTCTTTTCGGAGCGTCTCCGAAGCGTCGCGCTTTTTCCGCACCTCGCGATGCTCTCTCCCGCACAAGGACGCGCCGGGCCCGTCTCTCTCTCTTTCTACTGTACGCGCTATAAACTCTCTCCGTCTCTCTCTCTCTCTCTCTCTCTCTATCTATATATATATATATATATATATATATATATATATATATATATATAT
>QLSS01000067.1:294598-309513 GCA_024372645.1 Trichomalopsis sarcophagae
TATATATATATATATATATATATATATATATATATATATATATATATCGTCATGGCGGCGTCGCCAAGCCGAAGCCGATGCCGCCGTTCGCGGAACTCGCTCGGTCATTTAGCGCTGGATTTTCGCGTCCCAACGAGATTCCCACCGCGTGGAAAATTCGGGAAAAATTCTTGCCAACGTTTGCCAGCGATTTTTCGTCGCTCCGAGGTGTACTCGCAATTACTCGCGAGTTATGTACATATAAGCGCGCGCTTGTTGTGGCGCCGTGCGTCCCCGCCGACAGACGCTTATTATTTACTCTGCGAGCGCTCGGTGAGCATTTTGAAAATGGCGGGCGATGCATCACTCTTGTAATATGCTATTTATTGTTGTATCAGCGATAAGCTCGCTTGGGATATACTCGCGCTGAAATTCCGCGATAAAGCCTTGTGTTTATTTATCCGGGAAGTCCGGGCAAAGGGCGGGAAAGGTCGATGGGATTCGATTGAGGGCGCGCGCGTATACGGGGACGCCACCCGCGCAGCGTCAAAATGCTAATGCATCTCCTCTTCTCTCTCTCTCTCTCTCTCTCTCTTTCGCTCTCTCTCGTTCTCCCTTCTACTCTTGATTTCTGCTGCCGAATCGGGATGCGCGCAGCAGCCATGCCAGCACTGTTCCCGCCGACGCTGTGTTATTTATTTATTTTTTTTTTTTTTCGAACGTTTTCGAGAGGGGGTTTTGAGATCGACTCGTCGGGAGAGGAGGTCCGCGCGCGCGCAAAGTTTGGTGATGCTATACTTCTGTGTCGTATACGTAGTAGGTATAGTGTGTAGTACTAGGTCGTAACGATTTTTTTTTTGTGTTGCTGTCTTAATCGATTAATGGGATTGTGTCGCTTTCAGGATCTACACAGTGATAGCGATCGAGGAGTAATCATCATGTCGGACGACAATTCACCGGTGGTCGATGAACAGAAGAAGAAGAGGGGCAGGCAAGCCAAGACTGAGAAAAGCGCGGTAAAGGAGCCCAAGAAGAGGGGTAGGTCCGCGACGGAAAAGAACAACAGCCGAGGAGGCAAGTCCGACAACGAGGACGATGCGCCAGCGGTACCTGCGAAGAGGGGGCGTGGAAGGCCAAAGAAGTCAGACAAGAAGAAGGTGATTGTCTTTTTTTTTTTTTATTTTTCGAAAGATACTTTTATTGCTTTGGCAGAGATGATGGATTTTAATTTTTTTTTTTTTCAATTGTATTTTCAATAGCCTGGTGCAGCGAAACCTTCGGGACGCGGTCGTGGCCGACCCAAGAAGGTAGAGGAGAAGCCCGAGAGCACCGGCGAGGAGGAAGACGAACAGGAGGAGGAGGAGGAAGAGGAAGAGAACTGAACGAGAAGGACTATTGCTCGGGGAGATTTTTAAACACACAACGCCCTTTCTCTATTTTCTCTCTTTCGACGACGTCGACGACGACAACTCACACTAATCATGTCCCCATTAAGACTTATAAGTTTTTGTAATCATAACTAGTTTCCCACTCCTCCCATTCCTTCTCCAGCCCCCCCCCCCCTCTCTTCCTTGCCCCAACTGACGAGATATCATAATCAGGCCCTCTTCCTCCCCTTTTTGATGGAAAGAAGAAAAAAAACTCGTAAAAACCTAGATTCCTATGGTACAGTTTGTGAAAGTTGAACTATCGTTAGAAAGGGAAAGATCGCCAGTATGAACAAATTATATTAAAACTAATTGATTATACATGTACGAGTCGGAACGCGTCGAAATTAAAGAAAAAAAAAATTGTAGAAGTCACGACTGATTACTTCTGTGTAGTACAAGCTCTGCAGCGCCGTGAATTTCTACACGATGTTTGATTTTAATAGACGAAAATTCGTTGCGAATATTCATGTGGATGAACTATGTATTGTTTTTGTTTTATGAAAATTAATCAATGGTGAATGCACCAGTTTCAATAATGTGGTTTCGATTTAATTTTATGCGATGAGCAAAGTCTTTTGTGCACTTTCTCCTTTCTCCATCTGTACTGTATATGCTGTATCATGACTTAAGAAACTTATTATCTCTTGACTCTCGCGCAAGTCGAGTCCAGCCAAGTTAAAAAAATTAAAGTTACAACAGTGGATGATGCTTTGTGTATGTCGCGGATGCAAGAAAGAACTTTTTTCCTTTATTACTATGTAAGAAGTAAGTAGAAAAAGTCCTGTTTCTATGCAAACATCATTTGAGTGAGTGTCAAATTTGTATTAAAGTAAATAAATTCACAGAATAACAATACTTGATGTATTTCGTGTTACTTAACTCTCCCTTGTTATACAACCTTCAAAACGACGAATTACTTCATTTATAGGCGGGAAAAGTTAAAAAAGTGGATGAATAAATTACGCGATGAGGTTTTTCTATTTTATTGACTACTCAAAAAATCATGTCGATCAAAACAAAACTTCACAGTTTTTTACATTCAAAACATTGTTTATAATGCTTGAATTTTCATTACTTCCGGTAAACGTTGACTACTACGCTTATTATCACGATTTATTTATTCGTTGAATTTTTCGGCTGTATTTTTTTCTACGGCTAGATTAAATTTTCGTTAGATACACTTATTTTCTGCGGTTACATTTTTTAAATTTAATTAAGTATTGCGATTGATCTTACGTGGAAAATCTAATAGTGCACAGTTACATGAAAAACGCATGATTTTTCTCGTCTATAGTAAATTCAAGGCAATCACATCGAAATCTCAAACAAGGTAAGTCTCTTGGCCAATATATACCAGTTTCGTTTTATAAAACTGTTACGAAAATATTTGTAAGACTGAATATTACAGATTGTGCAATGATGCTTATAGCGATAGGTATATATAGAATAACAAAACAACAAACGCGCAAATCAGTAAAAATGTATCACAAAAAGTTATAAATAACTTTTGTACTTATTGAATTTGGTATGTATAAAAAACCATAGTATCAAATACTGTAATATGCAAATTTACTCAACTTTGCACATCTTATATGATTTGGATATATTTACCTACGTTAGTACATAATTAGATATTTTGTCGATTTTTACGATGAATACTATTATTACTACCATAATAAATGGCATTTCACTATACAATGATTTGTAAACAATGTAAGAAAAGTTAGTATGTAATATTTGGATTGCTTATCATTGAATGAAGCTAAACGTTGTATTTATTGAATATTTCGTAAATACATTATGTCCACTTTTTATTGATGATAAAAATTTACATGTTGTGAAATCATTTGAACGATAGTAGATATTGACGACTAGTATACGAAATCGTTGCTTCAAAACCCTCTTTGGGTACAATTTACTAAACTGGCCACTAGATTTTTCAGTCAAGTTCCAAATACCTGCATTGATTCAACAGATATCCAGTAAATAATTACAAAGACATATCCATAACAGACTATGAAACTTTGAACAAAAAACATGAGTAATATAATCTCTTTGTTGGAGTAATAGTAATACTTATATTGTCTATAAAGAATACTTTTAAAAAAATGTACCAACAATTTCATAAAAGGATTTTAACAAAATGACTGGAATTCGCCAATTTTTGTATCCTATTATGATGATAAATATAGAAATTTGTATACATTTAGAAAGAATCTAGTTTAATCATTCAATACTACCAAGTTGCTCATTATATGCATCACTCAACTTGTCAGTTCGACTCAATTAAATGAAAGATTGTTTGCCTCTACTAGATATAACAATATTGAAGAATTTAAAGCATCTTGAACTTGCTTCATATAAATTAACTCTTAAAAATTTGACTAGATGCTTATATCATAGCTACATTTTAAGGACGATCACCAATTGAAATTGTTATAAATTTCTTTGAACAGTGAGTTATTGTGTGAATTATAAACTCAATGCCACTTTTGAGGCAATGACTGCAATCACACACACAGCACAATGATTTGGATTTAATAGCTATGCTGTGAAAACTCATGGTGGATAATACATTTCAAGAAAAGAAACAGTTTTCACAAGACGTCGCAATCTTCATTTTTGGTGAACGTCTATAAGTACAATGTTATTCTACACACTTTTTTTAGTTAGAAACTAATTGTCAACAGGATGACAAGATGACTTGTTCAATTTTTGTTACAAATTTGAACAATAGAAAGATGCTGCTATTTATGCACATTTTATGTACAATGAAATAAATCTTTGTATGTGATTGAATATTTAATGAGGTAAATATTTCAAAAATATACAATCACTTGGGCAATCTATTGGAATTAGATTACCTTTTTTTTGCATAAAGCATAATATGGTAAGCTCCAAGCATGTCTCACAAAGTCAAAGAGGTATTGTAATATTTACTAATTTTGCTCACATAGCGATTGTCCAGTCTGCTGTCCGCTGAAAATAACGTTAATCAAATTTTAGTGATGTAATCTATTCTGGCACTGAGAACTTCACTCGAGATAACTTACCTGTACTCGTATATTTCCTAAGATAATTTTTTTTTTACAAATCTTTTCATCCATAGCATATGCAATCAGTTTACAAAATATCATAAAAAGAGCTTAACATCAAAGGGGTTATCCAAGATTTTGCGATTGTGGTGTACTAAAAAGGTCAGCATTTTCTTCACTATCCATAGACTGGTATCCTTGCTGTATTAATTAAGCCTTTGTTATTCAGAATGTCGTGTCTTATGCTCAAGTGGCTATAGAATTACTAACTCGTCTCTGCCGGCTGCTGAAGCCCTCATCTAGCAATTCTGTTTCCCAGTCATCTTCACCCTCTTCACCAGGATCAAAATTGTAAAGTGGCATAAGCCTGTGACGAAGTCTTTCCATTTTGCGCCTTCTTGATATAATTATTACCTACAGCAATGATTAAATCAGCATCGTTGAATCACTTTATATTCGTACAAAAGTAATACTCTCATGCGTCTTACCACAGCTGAAAGGACTATAACAAACAGCATGACACCAAGCGGCACAAAAATATATTCGACGCCCTCAGGAGGTGCGAATTCGTCATAGTTTTCCTCCGTAGTGGTCGTGGCAAGGGTTGTTGTGCACAAGCTACCACCAACTGTAGTAGCTGTCTTTGGCAAAGTATCCCCGACCTTTGTAATATTCCATGACTGTCGAGTCACATTCTGCACATGAGTCAAAGTGGTATAAGCTTCGGTGGTAGTGCTGGCAGTAGTACTGCTGACGGTCGTGGTGTCATTGTAAAAGTGGCTCGTTGCCGTTGTCAACTCGCTCGTCAGGCTCGTCGTTAAATTATTTATCGACAGAATGGTCGACAGGGTGGAAGTCGGGAGCGAATAATTGCTGGTCGTGTTATCGGTGACATTTTCCATGGCTCTACTGCGAGAGAAATTTCGATTATAACTCACCGACACGACTATACACGATTGAATAAAAAAAAAAAAAAAAACAGCAAAGAAAGGAGCAAACGACCGTGAGAGAAAATAAAACGAAGATGTGTCATATAATAAGTACTTGCACATTTATTGGATTCGGGCGATGACGTTCTTATCGTCGACTGCTCTTGTCAGTCGACTGGCCAGTACTCCTCATGTTATCGTTGCCGAAGGAACGAGCGGAGTAGCAGAGGCTTCTTGACATCCTCTCCTGTGGCCCGTAATCACCTGGTGTACGGGACTTATCGCCTATAAAACTCTCGACTCCGTTGAGAGATACGGCTGATAATGACCCCCGCGATAGCTGAGAGACGATCAAACAACACACTGACATACGTTACAATAGTGGAGCATCGGCTGTTGGTAAGACTGCGTTGTGTGTGTGAGAGAGAGAGAGAGAATAGTTTTTTTAGGGGCGTATATGTATATATGTATATATGCGCTAACTGCAGTAGAGGAGACTCTATACTGCGGCTGTTTGCTTTGCTCATGAGCAGTGAACCTGCTTGCTGCTGATGCTTGAAAACGCGGACGGACGGCCGACGGCTTTTGTTGCTAGGTATGATTCATTAACTGGCTGCGCATTTGCGTACGCCCCCTCTTCGCGAGAGAAAAGTATTACGCGTGTACGTCTTGGTTGTTTGTTTATTTTTTGAGTGACATGGTTTTATTTTATTCTTTCTTTTTTTTTATTGATTAAAAATTCGATAAGGACAATAAGTGAAATTTTTACGCGGAATATCGTGCGTAGATTTCAATCGTCGATACAATTATTTTCCTTGTTTAAAATATCATTTATTGTAGTCAATAAGTAAAGCGAACTCTTTTTAATTCAAGACTTTTTTTAACTGTTAAAACTTTTGTTATAATTATTGCGAATCGTTATAGTCGATTCCTTGAAACATTAATCGAACTTTTAAAGCGTAATTTTAAATCGAACAGATTCTCATGCCCGAGGATAAGGCATTATTCGCAACAATAAAAAAATAAAAATTGGCAAAATAATCCAATCGACAAGAGCCGAACGGCGCCGCGTAAACGAGCATATATAGGTATATCGGTTAAAAATCACGTTCTCTACCTTGCCGATATATCCACATCAATCCTTTGATCAGCTTCCATAAAAGCGACCGTTAAACTATCCTATTAGAACGAGTACCAAATATCCAATCAGCCACTCCATCGCGCGGATCAAAAAGAATGTAAATACGCGTCAAACCCGCATATCATAGTATACAGGAAGAACACTATATAAATATATATATATATAATATAAGCTGGTAGCAGATGCCTACCCTATCAGCTCCCAATTACTTGGAGTCACCGCGAGACCTCGCGTCGATCGCGACACTCATCGTGTTCTTTCTCTCTCTCTCTCTCTATCTGTCTCTCTCTTATTCTCTCTTCCTCGGTGTACATACCTTGTATTTTTCGCAGTAGAAAAATGGTGAATACTTGGGTGTAGTCGAACGACGGCACGAGGCTATTTTCCTGGCGGTCGAGAGTCTTCGCGCGCGTTCTCACGCTACGGAGTTGCACGGAGAAAAGTGCCGCAGCCCGAGGAGAATAGAAGGCGCGAGAGAGACGAGCGTAAGTTAACAGCAGCTCTCCTCGTCCTCGGCGATCGTCGGAGAATCCGCATCGAGAGTGTGCGTGGTGCACCGCCTCTCTCTCTCTCTCTCTCTCTCTCTCTCTTCTCGTCATCACATTGTGCGCGCGTGTGTTGGTGTGTATACGTGTGCGTGCACAGGCCGCCGTTCATTCGGACAGACGCGATTGATGTTGCGCTCTTCTCCTCCGCGACGAGAGAGGATCATTCATCGGGGGATGTGGCGAGGAAGCAGCACAGAGTGAGATAGACAGAGATAGAAAGAAAGAGAGAGAGAGAGAGAGAGCTTTGTGCACGTATTATATGTATATAGACCTATAGCTCTCTCTCTCTCTCTCTCTCTCTTGGCCGTCCGTCGCCGACTTGTCGCGCTCTCCCTCCCTCGCATTTAGGTAGTTTCTCTCTCTCTCTTCCTCTTTTATCCTAACAGCTCCCTCTTCTTCTTCGCGCTGCATGTTGGCATTATACATATATAATATATATATATATCCGTGCATATCTATCCACCCGATAAATGCACACCTACTAGTTCGCTTTCCAGTTTTCATTATCGCAAGGTGCATCCGTCTCGGTGCCTTTGATCTTTGACATAATAATATAATATACCCCAATACTGCGGAGAGGACACGAGTGTGTGCGCGATCGCTGATGTTGTATATAGCTGCGCTATATAGTGTGTGTGTGTGCGAGAGAGAGAGAGATTGACGGGCGAGCGCGTTGGTGTCGCACACTGCACATGTATTGCGCTCCGAGAGTCTCTCTCTCTCTCTCTCTCTCTCTCTCTCTCTACGTCGAAGAAATGTAGTCTCCTCCGCCGCCACCGTCTGTCCATCCATTCCGGAAGACGACTCCGAAATCTCTGTGAAACATATATATATATATATATATATATATATATATATATATAGACACATGCATACCCCACTCCGTCTTCTCTCCTCAATTGGGTCTCATACGTAAGTACGTACGTACGTACCTAACATTATGCTCCAATGTGCGTAAGTACCTACATAGAAACACACGCGCGCGCGCGCGCGCACACACATTCAGGCGCACGCGAAACTGACATAAACAACGAGGGAAGACACACGCACTCGCTCTCTTACGCCCGACGGTGGTCACCTGCTGCAATAATATTAGTCCGCTCGCGCTCTCTCCTCTGTCAATTCCGTCGTCCCTGATTCTCTCTGTCTCTCTTAGCCGTAAAGCAGCCTTAGAAATACTGATAGCAATTGCCCTTTGCTCGAATTCTTTCTGCGTGCTCCCGAGAGAAGACGCAGTTTCTCGTTAGACCTTGCTCTCTCGAGCTCGGATTCGTCCACGCGGAAAAATAGTCTGTTTTGCTTGGGTATGAATGATACATCTGTGCTGATCCATGCCTCTTGTTTGGCCTCTTTCGAGGAGATCACTTTGAAGTTCAGCTGGCGAGTGTACGACTCTAAGAGGAGATAATTGTCTTTTGCAGCTGTTGAACCGGAGACAGTTGTCCAAGATGCTTCGTTGAGACCCAAGGATTCACGGCGTACAAGCAAACACTGAGATTATAGGATATCTGCAATACATCCGCACCCGCTGACTGCAACAGCTTAACCAGTGTTGGGCCAAATGGTTTTATTATCTTTGGTAAATACACTTTGGATTGTTGTAGTCTTGTATATTAATAGTAGCATTGTATAACCCCGATCGATATCTCTTTTCAGATGTACAAAAAAATATTTTATATTGTGAGTTTTTCCATTACCGATAGAAATATACAAAGAGTAGAGAAAAATTAGTGATGTTATGCACTGAATCAAACGGCAAGAAAAAAAAGTTCAAAACCTGTCAGCCATATGAATTAGAACACTCCTCGCTTATTGGTTTGAGATTTGAAGTAATAATTTTCTGCTAAATCATACTAGTCGCTGCTTTGAAGTGGAACTAAGGTAATTCTATAAAGTTTGATGAAAATTCATTTAGCTAGTATTGAGAAAATCTCATTCTCTAACATCACTGCTAACAAATGCTAGACTCACGCACGTGCAATGCCGAGATGCTGCAATGAGAACAAATCACTGAGGCTGGTGAGCAGTAATCAGCAACACAACACTGAAGATATTTTACTCACACGCACTCGCCCTTTCTCTATTGGTGGTGGCGAACAGTTGCAACTTGAAGAAGAGGCACCCGTTGTTGTTGTGGAGAGATCGCACAGAAGAGTTCGCTGTGATCTTAGTCCAGTTCCAACAAACAGCAATTCTGGGTTTATTAAATTGATTGGCATAAAGGTAAGTGCTGCTTAAACCTTAGTTGCTTATCATGGCACATGCCCATAGCTTTCAATAGGAACTTCATTGAAAATGTTTTAAAGAGAAAGTGTCAACTTGAAGCTAAAATAGACTCTGGTATTTATTGTAAAAATTCTCTTCAGGACAAAACTACTCGACAAGATAGTCAAGCAAGACATAGTTCTGGTAGCAGTGGGCACAGAGATAGAGAAAAGGAGGCAAAAAAGAGAGCAGCTATAGGCAACGCAGTGCGGGGACTTTTTCCTTCAGGCCATAGTAGGCAGGACAGGTATAATGATGTCCGTATCAAAATCACGCTTTTTACATTATCATTGCATTCTTCTGTCACAATATAAGATTATCTTTGATCGTATTATTAGCTGCATTTTTTCTCTTTTTTTCCAAGAGTCATGAAGCGATTTGGATTTAATTTCTAGCTATTTGCTTTGATGCTTCTTCATAGTTGATTTTAATTTAATGGCACTAACGCATTTAAAATTTTACAAAACAATTCTTATAGAAATCTTGGCAATCATTATAAATGTATAGCAGCATTGACATATTGGCTAAATAAGATGTTGTCAGTAAAATGTCTCTGTCCTGTTTGCTGCAGTAAAACTTTGGTCTTCCGCTTTCTAGGTATGAGACCAGCCGACAGAGACCATCCGGAGGAACTGGCGGTAGTGTCGGCCTTTCTGGATTGTGCCCAAAATTGGCCTCGAATTCGGGGAGTAGCAGTCAAAGCGGCCTTGGTCTGGGCCACCACTTAGCCCCACAGGAAAGTCCATCGCCTTGCGGGGCAATCACTTCCCAAAAAGGTCACGGTCGTCGAGGACGAAAAGTCACCATTAATTCGCAGGTCAATAGTAGCTCGAGTAACTCCACGGATAGGAAGGTTTGTACAAGTGGCTTTTTTAAAATTTACTCAACTTTTTTGCCTTTCATCGCTCATCATTGGAATTGCTCGGTTAGTTGAGGTCGAATCGAGCGGAACATGGTTCACAATCACCGCCACCGCCGGCGCTGTCGGTAACGAAAAACGGAATCTCATCGAACTCGCAATCCGCGAAACAAAAAAATCTCCTGGATCCTATTGAAAAGTCTTCTTCAGTATCGTCCTTTGATCATGAACACAACAACAGTTTTAGCGATGCAGAGGAAGCAATCACGGCTACGGAAAGTCTTTCAAGAGTGTCAGGTAAGACTGGACTTTTTTCTAGCTTTTGTTTTCTTTTCTTATCCATTAAAACAGTTATTAGAGAGAGGAAGTAAAAAAAAAATGTCATGACTTGTAGGTATTAGTTTGCCTTCCACGCCAATGGGAAAAGGGAATCCTAGAAAAGTAAGTAAAGAGGAAAAGACTGCAGAAAAAACTATGCACTCGGCAAGTCCCGAGTCGAAAGAGGATAGCGATGGTAGCCGTAAGTTATTATCGGATCCACGGGACGGGAGGACCTCAACCGAAGATATAATTCAGAGCTTTGACGCCCCCGTCTCACATAGGAAAAAGCCAAATGTGGACGAAACTATATGCGTTCGCGAAAATAAACGGAAAACCTCTGTTTACTCTCTAGTTAACTTTGATTCTAAGGGTAGTGCCAATAGAAGATCAAATTTTAAGCAAGATAATTCAGCTGAGAACTGTACTCAAAAAGATCCTGATGTCATTCTGGAAATGTCACGTGGTGAACAAAATCATCAGAGGTGAATATTGTGGAAATTATTATGCCTATATGTTAATTAATCTTTTCGATATACTTATATTCATTAACTTTTGCGACTTCTCAGAGATCTAAACGAAAGTAGTGTACCGTCGACGTCGAGAAAATCAACTAGTGCAGAGTCTAGACGTAAAAAAGTTTCGACAGAGACGATGGATTCGAGTAAGAGTGAGAATTCCGTAGACGAGAGTAAATTGGCAAAAGACATTAGTGAAAGTGTAGCCTCTGAGCAAACGAAAAATTCGAGGTTCACGACGTCAAACGTGATGGGCGATTCGATGGATTTAGAAAATAAAGAGTTTCGTGAAGAATGTCAAAGTACTGCAATTGAAGAAGTCACTATTTACGATGAGGATGACAATGGTACGAGTATAAGTGATATAGTCGCAACTCAGGCGCTTCACGAATCTCTGAGCAAGTTGGGTAAGGTCCCACCAATACCTCCGGAAATAACGATAGAGGAGGATGGCAAAGATGTATCCAAATCCGAAGAAGTTAACCAAAAAGAAGCGACTAACGAGGGAACGGCGGAGGGGTTTATAGGACCACTGCTTGACGAAAACTTTAAAAACGACGAGAAATTAGCGCCGAAAACCGTAGGAATTGAAGAAGTAAGAAATTCGTTAAAAGTTAAGGTTCAAACGGTTGAAGACGATGACGACGAGGAGAAAGCGGTGGCATCTTCTCCTGATGGAAGATTTTTGAAATTCGAAGAGGAGATAGGCCGTGGCAGTTTTAAAACTGTTTATAGAGGTTTAGATTCACAGACTGGCGTGGCTGTTGCTTGGTGTGAATTACAGGTAAAAATCTTTATATTTTAAACGACGTTATTGAACCATATAAACTAAATCCAGTGTGTATATTTTTCAGGAGAAAAAGCTAAATAAAATGGAAAGACTGAGATTTAGGGAAGAAGCTGAAATGCTAAAAGGCTTACAGCATCCAAATATAGTTAGATTTTATGACTATTGGGAAGTGACACTTATCAGACGAAAATATATTGTTTTAGTTACAGAGCTTATGACTTCAGGCACTTTGAAAACGTAATTATCTTTAATCTTTAGTTATTTTGTTTCTGGTATGGAAGGGTATACGAAAGGTACTAATATATTTCATTTTACAGGTATCTACGGCGATTCAAAAAAATCAATCCTAGAATTTTGAAATCTTGGTGTCGGCAAATTTTAAAAGGACTTGCGTTTCTTCATTCAAGATCACCTCCGATCATTCATCGTGACTTGAAATGCGATAATATTTTTATCACCGGTACCACTGGTAGTGTGAAAATAGGCGATCTCGGTCTCGCTACATTGAAAAATCGTAGTTTTGCCAAGAGCGTTATCGGCACACCCGAGTTCATGGCTCCAGAGATGTATGAAGAACATTATGACGAATCTGTAGACGTTTATGCCTTCGGTATGTGTATGCTCGAGATGGCTACTAGCGAATATCCATACTCTGAGTGTACAGGTCCAGCTCAAATCTACAAAAGGGTTGTATCGGTAAGTAAATACTTTGAAATTAAAAGTTGAATACTACCGATAAATATATCGATTTCACATACAAAAAATTTGTTCGCAGGGTGTTAAGCCACAAAGTTACGATAAGGTGGAAAATCCGGAGGTTCGAGAAATAATAGAAATGTGTATAAGATTGAAGAAAGAAGAAAGGCCACTGGTCAAAGATCTTTTGAATCATGAATTTTTCGCAGAAGATGTAGGGCTTAAATTAGAAATGGTGTCGCACGATACTGCTGTCGCAGAAGCCGAATTATCGCGCGTTGAATTTAGACTGCGTGTTACTGATCCAAAGAAACGGAGTAATAAGCATAAAGAGAATGAAGCAATACAATTTGACTTTGACATAGAAGGTGACAACGCGGAAGAAGTGGCATCAGAAATGGCGAAATCTAGCCTTATTTTAGAGGAAGATGCCAAAGCAGTAGCAAAAATGATCAAGTCGCAGATCACTGCATTAAAGAGAGAAAGAGAAGAAAGGAAGTTAAAGGAAGAGAAAGATAGGCAAGACGCAGAGACTAATGAAAGCATTCTACAAAATCAATTATTAATGCAACAACTACAGGCTCAACAGCAGCAGCAGCAGCAACAACAACAACAACAACAACAACAACAACAGCAGCAGCAGCAGCAGAAGCAAAATCAACAGGTGCAAGCAGGAATAAGTATCCAGCAGGTGCAAAACACGGTGCAGATAGAACACAATTTACAACCACAGCCCGTGCAACTCGTCCAGCAACAACCATTAATTCAACAGCAGACACCTGTTATACAGCCTCAACAGGCTCAACAAATTCAACAAATGAACCAACAGCCACAGCAACAACAGCAGCAGGTTCAATATCAGCAGCAGCAACAATATCAGCAAATGACTCAAGTATCACAAACAATGAGTGCTAATTCCTCTCAGTGCTCCACACCACAGGCAGTGCCAACGCAAGCACCTTTCCCGCAAGTGACTCAGCAGCAATTACAACAGCAATATATGCAGCTTAACCAGATGGGAATAGCTCCACAATTAACTCATCCTCCTCAGCAGATGCAGATACCCCAAATACAGCAAACCATTCAGTACACTCAAACACAGGTATGAATATAAAGCGTTAAGTACTCACCTTTATGTCCATCATATTAACTTTTACGCAATTTATCAGGTGCAGCATGTCCAACAAATACATCAAAATCCTGTTGCTAATACGACAGCGGTACCAAGCATGCAGGGTCAACAATTTTATCATCAAGGAACTACTACGATGCCAACTTATCCTAATTCACAAATATTTCCTCAAAATGTGTCTCAACCGATTTTTCACGGATATTCAACTAATTCCACTGGTGGGCATATTGATGTTCAGCAATCTCAACAAGTCTATGCTCAACAAAGTGGAAATGCTGTTGCGACATCTATTGGTTACATTCAACCTATGCAAGTTCAAGTTTCATTACCACAACAGGTTGCAAATGTTCAAAACGTTTCGACAGTCGCACCGACTGTTCAAACTCTGCAGGTATGAATTAATTATAAAGATTTTTTTTTATGTAAATTGCGAACGTTAAGTAATTAAATTACTTGCTTGTTTACAGGGATCTGCGATTGCGCAAAACATTCAAAGTACACCGACATTAATTGCAAATGGAACTCACCAGTCACAAACGCAGCAAAATATGAGGGTGCAAATGCAATATTCGCAGGGTAGTAGCGTCGTATCTTCCGCTGGTTCAATCCAACAAAATTTAAATATTGTCTCGCAAGCCTCTAGCACCGCAACCCAACAACAATCATTGCAGCAAACTCTAGTTCAACAACAGCCAATTGTTCAACAGCAGCCTATTGTGCAAGCTCAGCTCCTTCCACAGCAGCAAATTCAACAAACTATCCAACAACACCAGCAACCCATACAACAACACCAGCAATCTATGCCTCAGCAGCAGCAGCAGGTTATACCACAACAACTACAGGCTTCTGTTCCTCAGCAGCAGATTATTCAACAGCCTCAACAAAATATTTCCCAACCACAAGTTTTATCACAAATGCCGCAACAAGCGACCATGCAGCAACAATTGCCTCATG
This sequence comes from Trichomalopsis sarcophagae, assembly GCA_024372645.1. Classification (NCBI taxonomy): domain Eukaryota; kingdom Metazoa; phylum Arthropoda; class Insecta; order Hymenoptera; family Pteromalidae; genus Trichomalopsis; species Trichomalopsis sarcophagae. The sequence goes on from QLSS01000067.1 coordinate 309,193, forward strand.
TACAGCAACATCAACAGTTGCAGCAACAACCACCACAGCAAATACAGCAGCAACCTCAACAACAAATGCAGCAACAGTCACAACCACAAATGCAACATCATCTTCAACAACAGATGCAGCAACCACCACAACAGCAATTTCAGCAGCAACCTCAACAACAAATGCAGCAACTACCACAACAGCAAATGCAACAACAGTCTCAACAGCAAATGCAGCAGCAACCCCAACAACAGATGCAGCAACCACCACAACAGCAAATGCAGCAGCAACTTCCACAGCAAATGCAGCAGCAACCCCAACAGCAAATGCAGCAGCAACCCC
>QLSS01000067.1:309523-341525 GCA_024372645.1 Trichomalopsis sarcophagae
CAACAGCAAATGCAGCAGCAACCCCAACAGCAAATGCAGCAGCAACCTCCACAGCAAATGCAACAACAGTCTCAACAGCAAATGCAACAACAACCCCAACAACAAATGCAGCAGCATCCCCAACAACAAATGCAGCAGCAAATGCAGCAGCAACCCGCACAGCAAATCCAACAACAACCACAACAGCAAATGCAACAGCAACCCCAACAGCAAATGCAACAGCAACCCCATCAGCAAATGCAACAACAACCCCAACAGCAAATGCAACAACAACCCCAACAAATGCTTCAACAGATGCAGCATCTGCAACAACATATTCAGCAACAACAATTACCACCTACGCAAACGAATTTCCATCAAAATGTTGAAACCACAGTGAAACCCGAAACTTTTGAAGCACCTGTTAGCTCTGTTTCATTAGATTATTCAATAGCGCAGCAATCTCAGGATAGTGCTGTAAACTCTGGTATACTACCTACAACCGTGGATAGGTAAATATTTTATTGCTCTTGATGTTCTTTTTAACACTCAATACAATTATATTTTTTAGCTCTTCAAATGAGGTCCCAGATAATTCAACTACTTCAACCACGACCACAACCACGACTGAGAAAAGTAAAATCAAAAGAACTGGAACAAAAAGAAAAAAGCCAGGAATCAAATTGACCGTTTTATCAGTGAGCAATGTGGAAGGACAGGCTATATCTGTAGAATGTCAATTAGATACTAGCAAACAAAAGACTGTGACGTTTAAGTTTGACCGAGACGAAATGGTTCCAACTGATATTGCGAATAATTTGGTAATTAAGAAATTCAAATCCTTAATTTCATTATTTGTTATAGGCCTAGGCCATTAATTAATTCTGTACGTTTTTCATGGTTAAGGTGGCAGAAAATCTCTTACCCCAATCTCAGCGGGAAACTTTCATTGAACTAATTGAAGATATTGTCAAGCAATTACGTCTCGATCCATCTTTGAATCTACCTTTGGTCGCTCATGGGCCACCCGATCAATCTGCTGGTGGTAGTCCTGTTACAAGTCGTAGGCCTCGAGAGCGCGATCACAGCCTTGACATGTCGAAGGTAAAACAGTACTTCCTTTATTTTCAAAATATATAAGTTTATGAAGCAAAACTTTGCTTTTGAAATAAAAACCGAGAACTGCAAAGTGCTTGGGCATACTTCGATTTTGACAAAAATCGATTTATTGGTAAATGAATGTAAAAAAGAAAAATCGTATATACATATGCCGTGATTTTGGACGCAGCAGGTGAGACATGGCTCGCTAACTCGTCAAAGCAGCCACCGATCTTCGTACAAAGTTCATCGTAGGCACCGTTCGGTGAGTTCATTCCTTTCCTCTCTTTCTCTATTCACTTGATATTTACAGTTTTCTTACTTACTTTCTGACTTACTTTATTATCTTATAGTATCTATTCTCAAGAGTATATTTTCTTAGCACCACATATTTATCATCAACAAAGCAACGTATTTTTATTTTCCTAAATTTACAGTATCTGATTTGTATGAGATTTTAATTAATTCCAGGCAACAGATGGATCTGACTGTTTGACTGTTAAGATTTAAGTTTTTAATTTTGTTTCAGTGACTCTGAAGCCGTCAAAGACGATGTGTGCATGTTATTTGTTTATAATTTAACATTTTTCATTTCATAATTTCAAATATTTTTTTAAAATAGGGTCCAGAATAGAATGATAAGAAGATTAATTTCTTTAGTGTTTACACTTTTTTTTAGTTTTTGGTATTGCACTATGCAGAAACACCCTCATTACCTCTGTATGATTTGTTTGAAATTTTGTTTAGTTAAGCCTATCAGCTTCACAATGAGTAATCTTTTCTATTCATTGTCATTTCATGACTGTGTACTTAAGTTGAAAGTTTAAAATAAATAAACAACCAAATTATTATGTGAATAGAATCACATACTGAATGATCAGCTTGATGTCAGCAATTAATGTGTTGCAAGAGTAATAAATTGTAAAAATATTTATGTACATCCAAAACTTGCTTTTCAATTTGTTTGTCAACTTACCACGTCGTGTAGTCTGAAAGTACAATCTTCATTTTAGTTCAATAATTAATTTTAAATGTTATTTTCTTTCTTTCAGAGGGACGAAACTTCGAATACATCTACGCCAACGAAAATGTTGCCCATAGAACAAATAATCACATGCATGACAAACGCTGGATTATCGGAAAGACAACAAACTTCTACAACGGCTATAGATGTTCAAATACCTCCGAGTACAGAATCAGCTGAGGCATCAAGACGTTCTTCTACATCGACACAAAATACTGATACTTTAACACCAACAAACACCATTGATATGTTGGATAGTCAAGAAACTATTGTTCCGGGTTCCTCGACAACGATATTTGCTGAGTCTCTTTATCATGATCAAGATGCTAAAGTTGAATCAGGAGCCTCGACTGATAGTCCTCCAAGTGAAGTAGCGTATGAATTAGAAGAGAAAGCGAAGAAAAATCAAACCACAGTAACTGCAGGTAAAATATTTATAATTTAATTGTACATACAATATTTTTCATGAATTTTCAAATAATTATTTCGGCAAATGCAGATTATACGGAGAAAAAAGATAATGGTCAAAATTTATCAGAATCTCAAGATGAAACGAAAATAGGCAATGAATCGGAAAATTCTGAACCTAAAAAGTTAGCAGTACCACCTATGAGAAAAATTTCCCGTTTTCTAGTCAGTCCTGTAGTTGAGCAAAAGTCTGTAGTCATGGAAGGAGAAACGACTATACAGCATCAAGTTGTAGAACAGTCTTCTGTCATAATAAAGCAGGAAATAGTCGGCACTACTAAAATGGGAGAAAACCAAAGTACGGCTGAAAATATACAAACTACTAAAATGCCTACAGAAGAACTTGATACTGGATTGGTAATGAAGATCATCGTTTTTATCTATTTATGGCTTTGAGTTCATATTTGAAAATTGATGTTTATTCGTTTGATTTCGTAGGTTCAACAAGCTATGATTCATCAACAACAGCAGCAGTTTCAATCTGTGCAAGTTATTCAAAACTCTGGACAGGCTCAAATTGATGCTTCTCATGCAGCAGTGCAACAGGTTTCTGCCCATGCTACTTCAGTTGCTTATCCTGTTCAAATTCAACAACCTATCTTGAATGAAACCGAATTAGTATTGCAAAACCAGCAACTTAATACTGTAGCTGTTGGTGATATTCAGCAAAATATGCAAAACATAATGGCAGTTCCTGTAGAGATACAGAATCAAAGAGTAATTCCACAAAACACTGTTGTGCCAATGCAACATGAAATTCCACCACAACAGATACAACAGGTTCGAAATTTTTTAAATCGTATATTTGACACGAATTTCAGATGTAATATGCTAATATCGCTTTAATTATAGATGCAGCAACCTCCGCAGCATATCAATGTTCAGAACCAAATGCAGCATCTACAGCAATCTAATATTGATGAAAGAAATCGTAGGATTTCCAATATATCAAATAACTCAAACATTTCATCAGATTCACAGCAGTCGGAAACAACCATGCCTAATCAACATGTTCAACAGCAACAGCAGCCACAACAATATTCCAATCAGCCACAGCATCAACAATTACAACAAGATAGTACTGTTAATGGCATCTTGCCCACTGGAATCAATGGAAATGTCGACTTATCTCAGCAGCCACAACAACAATCAATTCACAATATTGCACATACAGCAATTCCGGGAGTATTACCAGCTTCTGGTACTCAACTCACAACTCAAACATCTGTGACAAGTGAATCAGCGCCAAAAGCTAAAGTGAAAGAAGTATCGTCAACCCTGCCAGATCTTGCGCAGAATTTGGCAAACATCTTGTCGAATCCAAAATCAAAATCTGCCCACGCTGTGGCACAGTGTCACGAGCCGATGCAAAATCCTGCAGTTATTCAGCCAGTTTTACATTCAGAACAGTACTTCCAGCCGATTCAACCGGAAACGTGTCTGCAGAACATTCACATTCAGCAACAAGTGCAACAAAACGTGCAACAGGTAATCAGAAAGTTGCACCATCTAGGAAATTCTTTTTGGGTAATTTTCGATATTTTTTTAATTGCCATAAGTCTTGCTTATCAAGAAGAGCAATATCTTTTCATAAACATAATGTGTAAGGATTAATTTGTTTTTTCTTTTTCTTTATTTTGATATTTGTGTTTTTTTCCCGATGCTTATATTACTTTGTTTTACCTTTTAATTAATTACTTTTCCTTCTCTTATGCCACTAATAATAATAATATAAATAAATTTTATCCTTAGATCGTGCAAACGCAGCCCAATTTCCCGTCTAACATTCCAACTCAAACTTCTGTAATCCAACAACAAGGATTGATGCAAGCAATTCCCCAAGCCAGTATTCAACAATCTATTGACTCGCAAATTCAGTCCCAGCATCTTCACAATCAGCAACATAACATGCCATCTCATGGTAGTATACAGGGACAATGGGTAGTTCCATCATATGGAACTTTACCGGGGCAAAATATCATTCAACTTCAACCAATCCAACATGTGCATGTCATTCAAAGTCAAGCTACAATGCAGCACATGATGCCCGTTCAAATTCCGCCTCAAACGCAAATGCAGCAACAACAACAACAATCCCTCCAACAAAATATTTCTGAACCCGTTGATCATTCAGCTATGCTCGAACAGCAACAGCATTATAATTTGCAACTCAAGCTTCCAGAGCAGAAGCAGACTATAGCACACGCTGAAGCTGAGATTGGTTCTGAATGTAACATAAGTCGGTAGGTTATTGAAAAATTTGTTTTTTTTTGTTAGTTTTATAACTTTTTTCAAGATTTTTAATAAATAACGAATGTTTTTTTACTAAAAAAAGGCGTACAAGCTCTGACTGTCAAATGCTTTCTTCGGAAAATGATTACTCCAGTCACGATGCAGAGTACACCGAATCTACGGAATATCAGCAGAAACAGATCCGAGAGCAGCACCGTAAACTCAGTCAACAAAATTCTCTGGATAAACCAGCGGAAGGTACTGTTGGAGGCTCGCAAATGATTGCCGATTTACAGCAAAAATTGGTGCAACTAACTAGTCAGCCCTCGGAGTCGCTGAACATTAGTACGCCACCGATCAGTCATCCAGCAACTCCTCACGGACAACAATCGAGTATACAAGACGCACATATGTATAATTTGCAGCAAAAATTGGGTACCATGCCTGGCATACCGGTCACCTCTTTTCAAACACTGGTACGCTATGTCGATTATATATCATTTTAACTGAAAGGAGAAGATCTTGTTTCTTAAATAATGTTTGTTGCATTATATAGGCTCCTCTCTCTCCTCAGTCTACGATACATTCTGGTCAATCTGTTTTCGTTGGAGAAAACAGCAGTGGGATCGATAATAATATGACAGGGGCAGTAATGGACCAGTCTACGTCGCAAAACGCTGTTCCGCAAAACGTAAGACAATTTTGCTAAAATTACAAATTAAAAAGTAAGATATTTAACGATGAGAGATATCTATTAATAATACTTTTTAAATTACTAGAATCCAGAGCTCGAAGGTCTACCGCAAGCTGGTACGGGTAGCCAATCAGCAACGGAAATGTCTAGTCCCAGTAAAGAAAGTGCCAAGTTTCGTACTCAGAGGCCGAGCTCCCGACTCCAAGAGCTGGAGAACGAACTCGCGAAAATTCATCAAAAGTGTCCGAATTTGGTTGTGGCATCCTCGGCACAGAATAACATCGCGGCCACAGCGCCAGTGACTGCAATTTATTCTGTTCCGGGCCAGAATCCGCCTTATCAACAACAGGCTCAAACGTTACCTCCTACTGCTCTACCAGTAAGTAGCGTGCCAGTAGCTACTGTTGCTCCAAGCGTCGTTACTCCGCTCTCTAGTATGGAAAATCCTCAGCACGAGAATCAAGATTCTTCTGCCGCTAATGCTGAGGTTCGTTCATCCTTCGATTTAATGTATCTCTTTTTTACATTATCCTGTATTTAACTATTTAATCATAAACCTTCTTTTTGCCATTGACAGCGTATCACGCTCAATCAGCCTGTTAGAAAAATTTCAAGGTTTATGGTTTCAAAAGTGGCTGGACCACCTGCAAGCGAAATAGCATCGTCACAAAATCAAAATTCCGAGGACGCGAAAAACACAGAAAATAGGACTGGTGCTATTTCACATCACACTGATGAGCATTCAAGTAAGATACCGAACTCTGATGAGCCTACATTATCTTGCATCTTAATCTTAAGCAGTACAATGAAACAATTATGATTTATTATTAGGTGCAACGCAGATGCAAATCATACATAGCCGAGAAGGATCTGTTCCGCCTATGCAAACCGCTTTGTCAAATAATGTTCAGGCTGCAGAGGTAATTATCGAAAATAAAGTAAAATATCTACTTTTAAACATGATTTCAATATTGTATATTTTTGTATACAGCAGCATGAGAAGGAAGAAAGGTTCTCGACATTAACCCCTAGTGAAGAGTACCAGCTTCTCATTAAAAGGTAAAAAGTCTTCTTTAACATAGAAAAGCTTTGTAAATAATAAAGTATATGTTCTCAAACTTGACAATTTATTGCAGACAAACAATGGAGTTAGAAACGTTACAGAAGCGGCATCGTGAAGAACTGGAGCGTTTCCAACAACATCAGTTACAGCTATTGATTCAGCAGCAGCAACAAGCTAGTGCATTTCATCAGCACCACCCTTTACTTTACCACACTATAACAGGTAGTACACCCATAGCTTATGGATATAAGAAAACCAAGTTCTGGACAATATATTTCAATACTTGTTCTTGTCTCGCTGTTTCAGGTCAAATGAGGGTACCGAGTTCGGATGATTACATAATGTTCAGTCCAGCGACGCAGACGCCGATACAGCGTAAGCTGAGCTTTTCTCCGGACACGGAGGAAACGCTGCGGTTAGCGACGCAAAAGCTAAAGCAGCCGGCGCAGAGCGCCGGATCTGCTATTCCTCATGCTTACGTCATACCAGTGCCAATAGTGCCTTCGGAGAACCTCCAGAACATCTCGGCTGCGAACGAGATACCGGATATGGGGCTGGTTACTTCGACCAACGGCCCCACGACCCAATTCCTCGGGCAACCGCAGTACCAGTTTGGCCCTCCAACACTGCCGGATGCCACAACGCAGGTGAGCAACGAAACGCCTTTTTATACTCATTATAAATTTCTCTACGACGTGTACTCTATGTTATTATTGTCGATTCAGGGAAGCTCGGCGGGCACTCTAGTCACAAGCGCGATAGCCGGGAGCTCGGCTGGCTCGAGCGGGTACATCCAGTATCACGAGCCGGCGCCGTTGCAGGCTTTCAGCTACGCACCGCACGGAAGTTTTTTCCTACCTGCGGGCTACCGGCTAATCTACGCGCCCCAGACAGCGGGTACAACACCGCAAATGCAGCCCGCGACACCTGCGACGCCCCAGCTTGGCAATAGCTCCAACGACGGCACACCGCCTGGCGAGCCCCAGCAGCAGTACAGCACCGCCGTCGACTCGCAGCAACTGGCTAATGCTCCCAGCACGCAGCCCGACTAAATCTATTTCATCAATTTATCTGTCAGTCTGTTTGTCTGTCCGTTGCGTATGTCTGTCCGTTTGACTGTCTGTATTTTAGCGTGCGTGTGTTGCAGTTATGCATGCGCGAGCCTCCGAGACAAAGGCACCTCATCTCGATATACATGTATATTCCCCTAATGGTATGCTGAATTTTTATCAAGTAATTTAAAAAATAAAAAACGTTTCTTCGACTTTTTTGGAGATGAAAAAAATGCTGCGCATTTCAATAGTATGTTGACAACCAAAAGAGAAGGACTCTTAGTTTTTTTTTTTCTTTTGTATCATTATTTATTATCCTTCTGTGAGTTGTTGCTAAATAAATTGCGAGAATGTTCTCGTTTTAAAGATTCTTTTGTTAGAATAATTTCAAAGTGATTTCAAAATATTTTGAAGTTGTTTATCTGCCATCGACTGCTTCCTTGTAGTAATTTTGTCTGTTGATGTGATTTTCTGAGAAAAATTTAAGTCATGCGATTATATATATATATATTTTACATATTTTAATATACAAAATGAAATGATTATTGTCATTACTGTTACGGCGCGTAATGATATTCAGAAGCAGCTTTTTTGTGTATAGCCAAGTGTCAAACATGTACCACCGTGTAACGATAAATGTGGCCCAGGGCACTGAATTGCGAATAACTGAATTACTTGTAGCTAATGTTAACTGTGTAAAACTGGGTATAGAGGCCTTTTTCTATTAGTACACTTGTGAAAATAAAACTGAGTGTGACGAGTGTGAAATGTTAATGAATGAATGCGAGAAAATAGAAAATAAAAATAAATATGGTGATATCAAGTGACTTTTTATAATGTCGCTTTTTACATCTAATAAACAGGCCTCAGCTAGTCGTACAACTGAAGTGGAAAGCGTTTAATCTGCTTGACATTATACAAGTAGTCGTTTATTAAGAAAGCGAGAATGAGAGAGAAAGTAAGTCAATTTATCCATTATCAAAACGAAAGGAAACAAAGAGAATGTGATTCGCATAGTCACCGTTATGCTTTAATGTATTTCTATAGATATTTTTTTTTTCATTTACTTTGATCAAATGAAAAAAAAAAACTTTTGTTACTAGATTACTAGATATCCATTGGAAACTTCAATCTTTTCTCTTTTGTTGACTTTTTTCTTTATCCTTTTTGCTTCCTTCCTCTTACAATAAGCCACTGCAAGCTCTGGTTTTCTTGTGGCTACTTGTAATGTTAAACTATTTTTAAATAAGCGACATTTCGTGCTTTATGCTCGCTCGTATTATTATTACTATTATTATTATTGTAATAATTATTATTTTATTATTATTATTATTACTATTATTATAATTATTATTATTTTATTATTATTAGTATTATACTACCTTCATCATTATCATTATTATAATTAAATGCCTCGTTGATCCGTGTTAATAATCTTTTTTATCATAATACCTTGTACCAAAATTATATCAACATTTATGGTGATTATTTTAATGACGAGTATTGTATTCTAGAATACATATTTATACATTTCATTATGAATGAAACTTGCATTGACTCGATCGATCATTGAATAAAAATAATCTACAATTTTGAAACTGATTTTGTAATAATACATAATTATGAAACACGTTGTAAGCAGTCTACTACTCCCTACCATTTATTATTGCAACGGTTTTTACTTTTTTTTATTTATTCTTATTACTATTATCATTAATTTGAGCGAAATGGGCCTAGCGATTTTTTTCACGTTTATCCACTCACTAGCGTCGCATACAATTTCTAAAGTGATAATTTTTATAGAGATACACGATGAAAAATTATAAGGCACTTTCTCGCTTCAGCAGGTTGTGCCTATTATAAAACAATACACGTTATCAATGCGATATGTATCTAAAGTTAATATGTATTTTTTTAAAACACTTTTAAAGCGACTCTGATTGTTGAAATTTCGTTAACTTCAAAATTGTTTTTCATGTGATTAATCATTATTTAAATAACGAGTAAACTATGGAGTGAGTTCCAACGAAAAATTGCTTCGTTTCGGAGATTTTTGAGTAGCGAAAACGCTAATAATGAAAAAAAGTCAAGACTGACGCACTGGTGAATAAAGTTTGAGCAACTCATGGCTAAATTTTTATTGTTTTGTTTGATAAAATAAAATTGGATTTCAGAAATCCATCAATTATCATTGTATAAGACAAATTGTTAGCAGTATTTCACCGTCCGATGAATTATACGACACACAACAGTTGATTAACGTTTTGTAATAACGATATAAATCACTTTTCTGTTGTTGGTTTTACCATCAGTCTGATCGAAAACATGTTTTGCATTATGAAATTGACGCCGGGCGCTATTATAAATTACCGCTTGATTTCTGTACAAAGGAATATAGCTGATTCATTGTTGCCACACATATATCCCTGTAACGACGTTTCTTCCTGAAATTAAGATATGTGTATAATTTTAGAGCTGTTTATCATATACAGTGTAAAGAAGAAACTCGAGCTATATTTATTTAAGCAAATTTTAATTTAGATAATATTATATGACTAGAAAAAAAAAAGAAACGAATTGTAAAATGTTCTGATGGGTTTCGAAAAATTGAGTGAATTGAATAGTACGCATTACTCTACATTTAGTATATAATACATATAAGTAAATAACAACAAGAAAACAAAAATGACAAAGTATCAACTAAGGTGTATTTGACAAAGCGAATGATTGAGCGTATGTGATATAGGTATGCGTGTGAGCGTGCGAATGACTTATAGAAAAACGATGATAAAAAAAGAAGGGGAAGCGATATTAGTTTCGTACGTTAATATACTAAATACGATTTTCCAAACGGAAATAATAATGTAAGTATAATAGGTATATAATAGCGGTGGTTAGCAACAAAAATAAAAAAAAAAAAATGTGCAGGCGGCTTTTATTTCTGCAATATATAGATTCCTATGTGATGTGCAAATATATCTTCGTTATATCCACCCTCTATACGATCGGCTATACTGCAACGCGAGGCACCGTTTTTTACTATCCTCCCCCTTTTATCCGACTCAGTTCGAAAACTTCGTCACCGCATAAAATTTTCTGCTGAATATCATTGTATAACTTATTATCTCGTATACTGAGCGCCACACACGTGATGATTTCAATACAATATTATATTATCATTCAAATATATTATATATTATCGTTATACGCATTATTCCTTATCTTCATTATAGTCTGCGTGTGTGCGGCGTACTAAAAAAAAAAAGTTAAAAACGCTGAATAAAATAAATCCTCAAGTATACTAAATTGGAAGAAAATGCTTTAATTGCGCTGTTATACAAGTATATCTATAAAAAGGAAAACTAAAAAAAATTGAAGATGCGCGCACCTGCGTATGTGCAGAAAAAAAAAAAACATTATAAACTGTCTATTGCGAGATCAAAGCAATCGTTTAAACTAGGCTGTAATTGCAATGAAAGAAGTAAAATAAAGTTGCCAAAAGTGACATTATAACTTCCGTGTTTTTGTTTTTCATTCCAGTCCGCGTCATTGTTGATTTTGTAGCAATACGGAGAAGCGGCAAGTGTCTCCCTCTTTCCGTCAAAACAAGAAAAGAATAATTCGTTGAACCGCTATTACTTACCTTATATACACCTTATCTGTCAAATGAATTCTTGAAATATCCATTTTTAGTAAATGAAAATAGCTGAAATACTATGGCTCTGCTGCTGTAATGCTGACGACTTTCCGGTTTCACGAGGATCAGAGAAACCGAATCGAGTAATGTTGAATTTCGCGAGATCACCAAGGATAAGTTATAGTTGCCGCAAGAAAGGTTAGTCGCTCTATTCAAAACTCTCATATGGCTCTCCCATACTGACAAGTGTCACAGAAAAATATGTTTGTTTTTCCCACAGCCTAATTGTCGAAATTTGCCGATAGAGCCTATCATGGCTGAAATCAAACGTATACCACTGCAGAGTGCTCCAATACAGGATGTTTCCAAACAGGTAGCGAAGAAATCTGAGAAACCTGAGAAGAAGAAGGAAAAGCAGATAGCACCATCCTTTCGCTTCGTGCTCAATCTTCATGAGTCCAACGAGCAGAGGTGTCCTGAATTCAACTACGCGGACCTTCTAAAGAAGGCTGAGTCAAGGCGAAGGAAGGAGAAGAAGAAGGATGAGAACAATGCAAGCAATGGTCTTAGTTTATTCGATGAGAACGCGGATGACGACAAGATCCTTGATGTAGCCAGGTACTTCGAGGAAAAGTATGGCAATCGCAAGAAGAATGATTACGTTGATCTTGGAGCTGGTTACGATGAGAGCGATTCCTTCATTGATAATACAGATGCATACGATGAGCTTGTACCTGAAGATTTAACTACTGCATTCGGAGGCTTCTATGTTAATAGTGGTTCTCTGGAATTCAAAGATTCAGGCAAGCTTCCAAACCTTCCGAAGCGCATTCAAGATAATGGTAATGGCAACGACGATGATGATGATGAAGAAGAAGCTAGCACTGACGAGGACACTGATGAGAATGAAGAAATTGCAACTAAGTCTGGAATCAAGAGATCCCTTAGTTCTTCCGATGAGACAGAGGAGAGTACTCAACCTCCAAAGTCAAAAATCTGTAAAGAGGATCCACCGGAGATCAATCTAGTAGAGTGATCCATACTGTATAGTTTACTAAAAGCTGACTCTTCATAAATAAATTAGACTAAGGCGGCAAAAACTCGTTATTCCAAGGCAGAAAAAAAAAAAAAACGCTCATCTTCCACTGTTAATTTGTACAATAGCGTATAGATTATATACACGTGTATTATAGCGGAGAAGGCAGAAATATTTTTGTTCCAGAGGAAGAAAGAAATGAAAAATAATAAACTCGCAATTGTCCTGCGGATACTGTGTGCAGCTCATAGTAGCCCTCGAGATATTTTATAAAATTTTATAGAATTTGTAATTATATATATATAATATTATAAACAAGCGATATAAATTAATAATAAACTCATGATTTAAAAAAAAAAAAAAAAAAAACAAATCGTATCAATAATTGAAAGCGCGCACCAACTCACGTTACAGCTGGAGTCCGACTTGACCCACGTCCCACCGATAAAACAGTGCGTGTCCCTCTCTCTCTCTCACGGCGCAGTCGCGCACCTGAAGAACAGCGATCAGTATATAGCCCGCACTATATCGCAACAGTGCTAGTTCGACGGTTCGCGGAGAACGTCGTGCTGCGGTCGGCGCGGCGCGCAGCCGCCCTTGTCGTCTTCTCTCTTTCTCTCTCATTTTCGCGCGCACATATATACTTATATACCTATATACGTGAAAAAAAAAAAATCCATCGTCGTCTATACTCCTCCTGCAGTCATTCGTGCGTGCGGTATAGAGATACTCGCGGAGATATATAGAGAGTCGAGTTCAGTCCCAGGAAATGTCCGGAGATGATAGGCTTGGTCGCAGCTCCGGCTCAGGAGCGAGCGGCTGCATCAGGGCTAGCCGAGCAGCCCTGAGCCACGATGATGATGGCCTGATCTCGACTCGCCCGTTGTAACTCTCTCATCAGGTGAGTAATGCTGCTATACTCTTTTCTCTCTCTCTCTCTCTCCCTCTTGACTCGCGCTCCCCTCTTTCTCTCTCTCTCTCTCTCTCTCTCTCTCTCTCTCTGCATATATATAGCTATAAAGGCCCTTGGACTTTCACACGCTAATGATATACTCGCTCGCGCGCGCACTTCTTTCTTTGGCCATACGAATTTTCGGGGGAAGACGGAGAGCCTCTTTCAGCGCGCTAATGACTACTCTCTGCATGACAGGGAGATTGTCAGATCGCGCTCTGTTTACGATGCGGTTGATTAGATTAGCTGTGACTAATGCCTGACTGATGATTACCCATGCTTCTGACCCCAGGAAATCAAGTAGTTCGAGATGGACCAGCCTAAGAACAGGCAGAGCAGACCTCGATTGCGCACACACAGTAATTCTGCTAGAGTCCTAGTGTTTGACCAGGCTGAGTCGCAGGAGCAATCTGCTGCCAGCAGCACCATGGAGCCACAGCAACAGCAGCAGCAGCAGCAGCAGCAGAAGCAGCCGGAGGTGCCCCGTAGGCTACTGTCAACATCTAAAGTTGAGAGCAAGGAGGCTCCGGTGAGACCAGGTAAGAAAGTTTTTTTTATGAGGCTCAGAGTAGAGTATGATAAATGACTAATTCTCGATCGTTGACTAATTTCCAGTGAGCACTGAACTCTCGAATCTTGTGCGTATGCGCAATTCTGCAATCGGAAAGTCTGCCCCCTCTTTGTCTATTCACATGGTGAGTGTAAAATGTTGCCAAAATGAGATTTTGTTGTTGTTAAGATCGCTTTGTATAATCGGGCAATTTTCCAGCGTGACTTCAACATACCGCGAAGAGCAACCAAAGCATCTCACAGAAAATCCTTCATTTCCACTACCTCTCCAACTCTGCCTAGATGCCACTCCCCTCTATCAGGTAAGAATGATTAAGTACACATACACGAGATTATGCAAATCCAATAACTGTTAGCAGCTTCATTTCTGTCTTAAGAGTCTAGTTGAATAATAAACTGACCTTGAAAAGTCAATAAAGAGCAAAGCATTATTAAAGCTTTGGTAGGGTGACAAAATTTCGAAAACCTCTTGGCAAGCATTAGTAATTTGCACGATTGTGATTGTGTGATCGAGCAACATGACTCTTAACAGTTCCAAGAGCCAGATGAATTGAATAAGAGCAATAGTTTATGCGTTTCCCTATGTTTTACAAGCGCAATACTTAAGACTGTTTTTTCCCTTCTGTTTGACTGTCCAGCATTCGTCCCGATCGTAGGCAGTCCCCTGGAAAGTCCTAGGATGTCATCCAGTCCACACTTTGCTTTTGTACCAATAAAAAGGTATCAACAACTTAACTATAGAGTATTTTTCTACTTTTATCAATGGATATTTACTCTATGTACACATTCAAAGAGAATGTTGTAGAGATTAGATAAAAAGACCTATAGATAGAACTTCATTAAACATTTGACACTTCTCAAAACGCAGGATCGGCGGAGGTGCGACAAACACAGCTGACGGAAGACGATGGTCCGTCGCGAGTCTACCCTCCAGTGGATATGGGACTACTCCTGGCTCCAGCAATGTTTCGGTATGTCACTCTCGCGCACATATACAACGAATACTCGATATAAGAGTGAACAGCGAAGTTGAAAACCGTACGATCGAATTCACAGTCCCAGTGCTCGAGCCAAGAGCGCCTGCACCAGCTTCCGAACATTCCGACGAAGGACGAGCTGCGTATGCTGTCCTGCCACTTCTCGAAGCCGGGTACGCCCTGTTCTTCCGTGCATCCGGGCTTTCCAGGTAGCAGCAGCAGCAGCGGTGCCGGGACCAGCGGAGGTCACAACCACAGCCTCGACGAGGAATCCGCCGCGGGCGGTCGTCGATCGCCTCTTCACCGGCCGCGATCGCGAAGTCTCAGCTCGCCAAGTCGCTCACCCATTCTCGACAGCGAGATCGTCATGATGAACACTTTGTACAAGGAGCGTTTTCCCAAGGTACGTTTCTATCTCTCTTTCTCACTCTCTCGCACTTTTGGCAGTCTGCCATCGTCCGACAGAGAATAACGCAAATAGAGCGGCGGCGCATTTTTATCGGCCGCCCGCCTACTTTTGTGTTTGTTTACCTATTGCCCAATGAGCGTGGCCTTGGCTTATTTCACGGCCGCGAACGAGAGCGAGAGCGGTATTTGATTTAGGGGTTTTTTCGTTGCCGCAGGCTACTCAGCAGATGGAGGAGAGACTGACGAATTTCATTAATGAGAACAAGGACATAGACGAGTACGAGATGGTGACTCATATGGCCCAGGATTCGTTGCCGATTCTAAGATTCGTGCATCATCAGGTCATCGAGATGGCTCGCGACTGTCTGCAGAAGTCCCAGGAGAAACTCATCACCACGCGTTACTTTTACGAGATGAGCGAGAATTTAGAGCATCTGTTGATGGAGGTTCTTATTTTTTTTCCTCTTCTTTACTTAGACTCGATTACGACTTTTTAATGTGTTCGGGATATTCTAGACTAAAGATAAATCACTTGAGGCGGCGACGCGATTGACGGGGCTCATAAAGAAGCTCCTGCTGATCATATCACGGCCCGCCCGACTGCTCGAGTGTCTCGAGTTCGATCCCGAGGAGTTTTACCACCTACTCGAGCAGGCCGAGGGTCAAGCCAAAATAACAATTGGAATAGAGAAGGACATTCCGCAGTATATCATAAACAAGCTGTCCTTGAATCGTGACCCAATTTCAGGTAATTTCGTACTAGACCGCCGCTCGCTTTTTCATTGCATGTTTCTTGATCGTTTGTTTTTTTTTTCCTACTCGTTTCTACATTTAGAACTGCAAGAAGAGATGAATAAGCTCGAGGATTCGGCGAGTTCCAGCGATAGCAACCTGCAATTAGCCACGTCCAGTCCTAATAAGCAGGACGAGCAGAGATCGCGAGTTCCATGCGAGAGTGACTATGAGATACTGAAGTTGATCAGTAATGGTGCGTACGGAGCTGTCTACTTGGTGAAGGAAAAGTCTACGAGGCAGCGATTCGCCATGAAAAAGATCAACAAGAATAATCTGATGCTCAGAAATCAGGTTGAGCAAGTGTTTGCTGAACGAGACATTATGAGCTTCACAGACAATCCTTTCGTAGTTTCTATGTACTGCTCTTTTGAAACTAAAGTAAGTTATCGTTGTTTTCTTTTTTAATACACTGATTCGTGAAACGTCAAATGAAATACTACATTTATTTTTATTCTTATAGAAACATTTGTGCTTGGTAATGGAGTATGTAGAAGGTGGAGATTGCGCCAATCTCTTAAAAAACATTGGTCCCTTACCTCCGGATATGGCAAGATTTTATTTTGCGGAAACCGTTCTCGCTGTTGAGTATCTACACAGTTACGGAATTGTTCACCGCGATTTAAAGCCTGACAAGTAAGTAACATCATTTTTTTTCGCGATTTACTTGAATTAGTTTGTTTGTACTGCTGTAGCAAATCAACACTAATTTTTTTTTCAGTCTACTGATTACTGCATTGGGTCACATAAAACTCACTGATTTCGGCTTGAGTAAAATGGGTCTTATGTCTCGTGAGTGTTTTAGAAATATTTTTGTTTTCTCATACGCTAGCAAATATTTATTCGAATTTTCGAAAATTTCTAGTTGCCACAAACTTATACGAGGGGTATATCGAGAAGGACACCAGACAATTTTCCGACAAACAAGTTTTTGGCACACCCGAATACATTGCTCCGGAAGTGATATTGCGCCAAGGTTATGGCAAACCTGTTGATTGGTGGTCTATGGGAATAATACTATACGAATTTCTGATCGGCTGTGTTCCATTCTTTGGTGAAACGCCAGAAGAACTCTTTGCTCATACAGTCAATGGTCAGTAGAAATCATTTTTGTTTTTTAAAAATCGTCTTAGAAGGAATTTTAAAATGATCTCAATGTGCTTGTAGATGACATTGAGTGGCCAGACGAGGACGATTGGCCTGTACAACCTGAAGCAAAGGCAATAATAACAGCTCTGCTCCATCAAAGTCCTCGAGAACGTTTGGGAACCGGTGGCTCGCACGAAGTCAAAGATCACCCTTACTTTTACGGAGTTAATTGGAATACTCTTCTTCGTCAGAAGGCGGAATTCGTCCCTCAATTGACGAACGACGAAGATACGAGTTATTTCGATAGTAAGTAATAAAAAGCAGCCCCTGATAAAAATTAAGATATTTATTAAAATAGCGCTAATGGAAATTTTCCTTATGTTTACAGCCCGTATGGATCGTTACAATCACGATTTGGGTGATGATACGGACGACACGGACGACTCCCCGTTGTTCGGCTCTTTCTCTTCCTACTCGCCACAATCCCGCAAGATTTCTCAAACTCGCCCACCCAATCTGAATCCTGAATCAGAGCCAGACTCACTGAAAAAGCAACTCTTCAGAACTGAACTTGAGAGAACTGTGGCACAATTGTCTTTAAATTCGCCGGTATCTGCTCCGTCATTCCCATCCAAATTGGATGATTCATGTAAGCTTGTTCATTCTCAAATAAATGAAAAATGCGGACCTATTATTCATTCATAATTTGAAATTGCAGTGGATAAGTCCAACGATCAAGGTGATAAAAGCACGCTGAGCAGCAATACTAGTTCAAGCAGTGCAAACACTTCTACGCCAGTTTCGTCCAGAACAGTGGATCTCAATAAGACTGCCAGTCCAGACACGGCGAGCAGCTCGGACTCGCAGTTGACAGTGCGAAAGACGCCCCCGTCAGCACCAACTCCCGGGACTGCCTGTCACAGCACTCCGGACAGCTCGCAAACAGAGTCGGACGATATCAGTCCACAGATCCAGAGGAAGCGACTGGCTCACAACCGAGACAAGCTTCCCAGGTTCAGTATTTCCTTCGATGATGAGAGTAATAACACGTGAGTCGTTGCAGTAGAAATCCTCTGCTTTATCCTATCTATTTAACTGTACTTATCATTTTCTCATTTCTGAGCCCTCTGCCAATGCATTTGAATTTTCTTTCTTATCGATTGTGTTTTTCATTTTTCCAATCTTTGATCTGATTACTTACACTGCTAATTAGAAACCATAAGTAAACTCATTCTTTCATAATAACCCGAATAAACGGTGATGGTTATTGACACAAGTTTCTAATTTCAGACTTGATCTGACAACGGCGAATAGAGATTCCCTTGAAGACAAGATGAATTCGAGTACGGATTCGTTCGAGTCCTTCTCTGCCTTACCTCTGCTACCAACTGGCAAAACAAAATCACGATCCGTCATCAAATCGGCGTCCACTAGTGGTCTGTCTCTAGTTATACCGACCGGTGACTTTTCATGTGAGTTTATGAAATATGACAATGATATATCATATAAACTATATACAGTCTCATACTCATCGTTCGTTTCTTCTTTCAGTTGATCCGTCTACATCCGTGCAGGCGATAGAGTCTCCAGGAGGTTCGTCGACGGCTTCATCACGCGACACCTCACCATGTCGAGAATTGAGTCCTTTAGTTACTAGTCTGAAACCTCCGATAATTATTCGAAGAGGTCCACGCGGGTTCGGATTCACTGTACATACGATAAGGGTTTACTATGGTGATAGTGACTTTTATACTATGCATCACCTGGTCATGGTAAAAACTCTTTGTAGTTTACACCTAACATATAGTATTATATTTAAAATAAATGTACGATTTTATAAGATACCAATGCGTTTACAGGCTGTGGACCAATCAAGCCCAGCATTCGAGGCTGGCCTGCGACCCGGCGACCTGATAACCCACATAAACGGTGAACCGGTTCAGGGTCTGTATCACACTCAGGTGCTGCAACTGATGCTCAGCGGTGGCGACCACGTCACACTTCGCAGCACACCGCTAGAAAACACAAGTATCAAAACTGGCGGTCGTAAACGAGAGCCCGCGCAGAGTAAGATGGCCAGGCGAGCGCTGCACCAGCGTCAACGAAAGCAAAAGCGCGACCACTCTGACAAGAAGCGCAAAACTTCGCTCTTTCGTAAAATAAGCTCCAAGAGGGCCAGCGTCGAGATGCAGCAGGTAGAGATTGATCGAGAAACGATGGGAGTAGTCGAGGATGTAAACGACACCGACGACAAACACCACGTCAATGTTTACTTTTATTCGATCATCCTCACTCGTTTTTTTAGTTTTTACATTTGTTTTTTATAGCAAAGCATAAAGCATAATACACATCACAGTACACCTAGTTACTAAGCACATTTTTATAATTTTTTCATTGCAGCCATTAAGTATCAGTTGTCCTTTGTCAGCACCTATGCTATCCAGCGACAGCAAACCACCTCTTATGGTATGCTTTATTATTTTTGTTTTTCATTTTTCCTTATATTTTTGCATTATCAAGCAGAAGCAGTCCAAAGAGAACTAACAAACATTGATATTGCTGGTTGGGGCGTTACACTGCTCAGTAAATACTACACTGTGAATATTTTTCTAGATGGCAGCAGGAATATGCTCGCCCTCGATGGTGACTCCGTCGCGTTCCTTCCAGGCGTTTGCTCGCTCAGCGCAGCAGCAGCAGCAAGAGTCTTCGATGCATTTCAGTCCGTCCCCACCGACGAACCGTCCATTGTCTGAATCTTATTCTATAGGTAAGACACAGCTTTTAATGCGACACACCTAAACCAAATTAACGTATGCTTACATACATTATAATTCATTACAGGTAACGCGAGTCCCTGTTCGAGTCCGAATTCCTCGTCTGCTGGTTCAAGTGGTTCGTTGGCTTCCATTGGAAGCGGTGCCAGCAGTGGTGGTCCTAACGGCAGTTCAACTGGCTGTTCGGCTGGCGTCAGTACCGGCAGTTTGGGCAGCCAGGCGCACTTCAGCCAGCGTCCGAGCACTCTTCACGGTTTAAAGCACAAGTTGCACACAGCCGCGAAGAACATTCATTCGCCGAATCGACGGAAATCCGTTGGACACATTCCGCTCTCGCCGCTTGCCAGGACGCCTAGTCCGTCGCCTATACCGGCTAGTCCTACTCGCAGCCCTAGCCCTTTGGCGTTCCCCACTGGACACCAGCCCGGCAGCTCCAACACTACCCAATCCTATAGTCCTGGTAGGTATTGATTAAAGCAAGCGTTGCTTGCGTTTTCTCGTCGAAGGACTAACGCAAAATCTCATTTATCGGTTATAGGAGCGTCTTTATCCACGCCCAATAGTCAGAAGAAGACGTATGGTCGTCCAAAGTCGGCTGAGCCCGGCTCACCCCTGCTACGCCGAGCTCTCAGCCCTGACAGATTGCATCCTCGTTCTGCTGAGAATAAAACCTCTATTTCACCGCTGGCTAACGCTGGTCTGGTCAAGGTGACGCCGCGACTCAGCATTAGCGCTCAGAGCACCTATCCCGAGAGCTCTGATGAGGGTGGTGGATGTAGCGACTCCAGCCAACCGGGTAAGGACGAGCTGGGTTGCAAGGCCGAGTCCGTCAAGGACAGGAAATCCACAATAGAGCCCCAGCAGAAGTCCGGCCCGGACTATTCGAAACTCGGACATGGCATATCTATAAGTATCGCTAACGTGCCCATACCCATGAACTCGAGTCAGTTGCCGCGCATCGCTGAGGAAAAGGACTCGCCTACGGGTAACAAGGACCTTGTCGAGGCGCCGGCTTCGGTACCACCGCCCCCACCTACACCTAGCACTGTCGAGCCCGTTAACAAATTAGTCAAACAAATTCAGGATGAATCTCTCTGTGAGACTTACGATGTACAAAGGAAAAGCAGTGGCAGCGACGTCGGACTGCTGCTGACAAAAGCTACGACGACGACAACTAGTGCCGAGAGCAATAGCGATATTAGTGGTAAATGCGATAGCAACGAGTCTCGAAAGTCAACCACCAAGAGCTTTCAGTCGGACGGTACCGCCTGTTCCTCCAGAACGGATGCGATGGCGACGACTACTTCTCATCAGAGTAATCCTTCCGCTGATAATAAGCATAAATAAGCACGAATCTTTGAGTTTCTGCTCTGTCTTTTGGTTTTCGTACGATTATTTTATAGCTGCAACGGCGTACGCGTAGTTTATGAAATTTTTACTCGTCCGTGTTGAAGTCTGAAGTTTCTGCGAAGATGACGAGTTGGTTTGAAAAAGCCTTCAGTGGAATCCGACTTTACGAGCTTTCTTTTGAGAAGCTACTTCATGACGATCGTCGGTTTTCAAGATTAAAGATAATACGCGTCAGCGTTGGTCAAACAAGTGATAAAACGCGAATCTATCTATACGTATATTGAAAGTAACGATTGCACTGCATACAATGTATATTCGTTAGTCGTCACTTTTTATTATTTTTGGATTCATAATTGCACGTTGGTGGGTTTTTTTCACGTAAGTTCTTGAAATTTTTTTAGATGTATTTATTTGAAGCTTATCCGTTGAGCTTTTGTACATATTTCTTTAATTTTAAGAAACGATTTGATTCTTCACATCAAAGCAATTTTTCCGAGCATAGCGATGCTTTTTTAAAATGAGTACAGAAATGTCGTGTTCAAGGTTTGACACCTCGGAAAAAGAGAATATAAAATACAATGCACTCTGGTTGAAAAACTCACTGCCTTTTAGAAATTTTACTTGGAGTATTTCTTCAACAAACATTTCTTTTTTATTTTCATGGTCCTTTAAAATCAGTCAAGCGATTTCGTCGTCCTATACGTATAGTAATATGTATTAGCATATACACTTTGCAAGCAAATAATTAATATAAATAGAAGAATAGCATCTTCTGTAGTTACGAGCCACGTTACACAAAAGTTTCAATAATTATTAATGCTACTGCTACTGCTAAATCCGACTGCAGTATTTGTGATCTCAACGTATATATCATATAATAAAAAAATCATGTCAGTTTTTTTCTTAACTTTTGATTCAATTTTGTGCCAATCAAGCAGATGTGATGATTGTCAAATATACTTAATCAAGATGAATCTTGATTTTTCCAATACACTATTTTTCTCAAACTTCAGCAAGAAATGAAAACTTTTGATGGACTCAAATAGCGGTAAAAAAATTGATATGTAGAATCAACCAATCAAGTGTGTGTTTCTCATAAAATTGTACACAATTTTTATGCAACTAGATGAATTATCTATAGAGTTGTTAAAGCAAATAGTGAAAATTATCTTATTAGCACTGTATAAAAGGATTTGGTGTAATATTTCGTGTTATAATGTAGTTCTATAATAATAATATTGGAAAAAGAGTGTGATGGTCAACATGATTTTTCAGACCGTGTGGTGTTTTTCATTTTTTTTTTTTTTTTTTTTTTCGTGAAGTCGTAGTAATGTATCATTATTTCTCCTAAAAACGATGCTATTAATTTATAATCATAAATATAAATACATGATATGGATTTTCAGCGTGCTTATCATGAATGAATAAGATTTTTTAGTCAGCGCGTTCCTTATTTGTACATTTTTCTCTGTATATGTTGGTATAAATACTTGATATTAACTTTATAAATGCGCATAATGCAATGTTAAATACATACCTAGTTTATGCTTCTGCATTTATTTTGACGTTGAAATTTATTATAAAAAGGAGTTTGATAAGTCGATTTCAATGCCTAAGGTTTTCGATACAGAATAACTTTTTCAACTATCAACACCTCTGGTCTGTAACTGTGATTCTCTCTATCAAGAGTGTGAGCATGTAGACAATATAACGCGTCTACCTTATCCATTATATTTTTGCCTTTTTTAAAATTAAATGCGTATTTACAATAGAATGAATATAATAAACGGTAGCGTTTCTTTTTTCTGACTAGCCCTTCTCTTAAGCATATGCATACACTGTCCTATGAAAAAGTAAAAGTATCAAACGGTATAAATATAAAATTATTTTTCGTGCTTTTGAATTGCGCACATGTTATTGTTGTATGTGTCCCTTTTTTATAATTCTGTGTGTACAGATGTACTTTTTCGGAATGAAGATCAGTGAGGAAGTCAGGAATGCAGAAATGTATTGGATGTATTCTCATATCTTTGTTGAAACCTGTTGAAATTCTTCGTTGTAATAATTTTATATTTATCACAATCGCATATGAAAAAAAGGTTGAGAAGAAAACTTTTTGCTCATCTTTCACAGGAGGTGCACATATGTAATGTGAACAACATTTATGTATAATGTCATATATATATATAAGAAGGAAACACATCGATTAAATAAAAAGAAATGCATTTTCTCTTATAATGGCTTTTATTTCCACAAAAAATACATTTGTTTTTGAATCTAAAAATTCTTTGGTTTTACACATAATGAACGTAAATTAAATTACAAAATACAAATAAAAAGATGTCTAATTTTATTATGCTAATTCATATGAAAGGATTCATGTTTGATAATCCAACAACTTAAAATATAATTCTAAGAGTGAAAATAAACCATTCAATATACAGGAAAATAGAAAATAAGTTACTACAATAAAATATTTAAAAAATGACTGAATTGGCATGCAAAATAAGTTGATTTATTAAATTTCCAGTACAATCAAATTTCTGTTATGTTCATCTTATGTGATAATTTAAGATCTTTTTTTTATTAACAAAGTATATTTTTCAATTTTTACCTAAAAACACTTGCTCACGTATAAAAAATCTTTTTACAAATTATAGCATAACAATCAATATTCGTTCCAGCGTTCTTACAAAATAATTCTTTATTCTACAGTAACAACAAAGCTTTATAAACATGTATTCAAATGAATTTGTAGTTATTTCACTGAATTTTATTTACTTTTTGTTTCAGTATTTTGTATGTATTGGTAAGTTTTTGATTTCTTCTTTAATTTGGTGATGTTACATAACAACACTGACAGGCACTTTCAGTTAAATATATTCATACAAACGTAATGCATTCTATTCAGTCATACTGAATAAAATAATGAGAATAAAAAAAACTTTTAACGTTTTTCATTCAAAGGATATAAAAAATTTATTTTTTTGCATAATATACATTTTTACAAAAAATTTAAGGTCCTTTCTTCAAGACCTTTATGATTTCAGTCACAAAGTCCATATCTACAAGTTGATCTGTAAGGACCATTATATCTGATATTTGTTAAAAGACAAACGCGGCTTTATGTTATAACAAGGAAGTTTCCTGAAGTTGAAATTAGTCAAGAAGACTTGATGTAGAAAATTGTTTGCAAATAATATCGTCGGTTGCTTCGTTGAAATGAAACTGCTTATACGGACATGGCATAGTCAATTAGAAATCTCTTATAATAGTAAAAGAATTTTAATATGAAAAATTATGTACAAGTCTATTCGGAACTCGAGTGAACTTATTCAACATTCGATGGTGGTGCAGCGTAGCGAGTTCGTACGTCAACATCTCCGTCGCAAAGATACTTTCCTATTTAGAAAAAAAAAAAAACAGTTAACAGTGCCTTTTTATAACGAGTAAGCGAATTTTATTTAAATCACTTACCAGATGCAAATCTCTTTTTGGTCAAGCTAACTCGATAACCAGGACCGCCTAATTCGAACTCGACGCCGGATAGAGTGGTCCCTTCGCAGTTGAATTGAGTGAAAATCGTCCCCTGGTTTCCCGGACCGCGGGAGAGCTCAACGCGAGCTCTTAGGGACCCGACACCAGCTCCTTCGGTGTGTTGTGACAGCTCGGTAAACTTCCACAGGAGCCGGTTTGTGTCTGGCAGCCACTGTGCATTAGGTTTGCTTTGGACAGTTTTAAATCCGCCGTCAATCGGTACCGAAACTTGAACATTCAGCAACGGAGTAGGGCTCGCCATCGCTCTGCTATTGTATTTATAGTCAACCTGTAAGTAAATACGAACATCCAGCATAATCATTTGTCCAATTAAGCAAATTGATTAATCGTAGGAAAATAGCAAAGTACCTTCAAATCCGTATGTGTTGGATTGCACTTCCAGTATGCAACTATTTGGAAAGGGCAGGAACCCGCGCCCTCTTTATTTTTAATTTGGTACTTAAGAATATCAACGTTAAAATACGAGGCGGCCGGATTCTGTTCAGCTTGTCGTCGCAACAATGCGGTTAAGGCACTCATGTTGAATTCAAAAAGTGTACTGTCAGCAGTCGCTTGAGTGGCGTCCCTGCAATGAACGAATGAATATTAAATAATCATGAAAGCTGTTGAAAACAATCGAACAAAATCAACAAACGTACATGCTAATCAGCGTATTATTGGGAACTAATCTTTCGAGTCTATTGCTGTTTTTCAGTCTGAAAGTGAGTTTCGCCGGATTAGGATTAGTTGCAAATACTGCAACAATACCGGCGGGAAAGGAAAGCATCATGTCGCCACAAAGCTTGACCTGACAGCGCGCCTCGTCGCTGCCTCGAAAATAGGAGTGAATAATCTCGTGAAATGCGACAGCCAGCGGTATCGTGTCGGCCAGACCAATAGTCAAAGGTGACGGGCCCCTCGAGGAACCTACCCCGACGCCGGCCGTGCGGAACTCGAGGCTGGCAACGCTGTCCGCCCGGGATATCGTCGCCGGCGACATTCGTCCCCTCGTGATGGCATCACCTCTTCGCGAGGGAGGTCGGGGTATCGCGATGGAGGAGCCTGTCGGAGTAGCCGACTGTTTCGGCGGTAGTGCCGGCGTTACATCGTTCAGTTCGGAAAATAAGTCTCCCTCTGCAACAAACGTAATCAGTAATCAGTGCTCGTTACTAACTTTGAGATAAATTTTCCGAAAATTTGATTCAGCAGACTCACCAGGGAATCGGGGTAGCGGTGGAGCCGACTGGGGCGGCGGAGGCATCGTGGGTATTGGCGAAGATGAGAGTCCCGGTGGACTCTGCAGCGGAGCATACGGATGACTGCCGGTAGGCGTCGAGGCGCTCGACGGTGTGCTGCTCGGATTAAAGAGGTTCAGCAGATCTGAACTTGGTTTGACACCCAGTTGCTGGGAGACAGACTGTGACCTCTTCATGTGGTGATCCGAATCTGTGCTTGAGCCTCTCCGACCCTGAGAACGAACAAAATTAACTTCAAGCGCATTAAAATTTTAGTGCTAAAAACTCGAAAGAAAAACATACCGTGGGAGCAGGTGACAACGACAGATTCTCAACAGTCGCCCTGAGCTCGTCGACGCTCGCGCTCATGGGCGCGCCTCCGTTGCTCAGCGGCTTGATTTCCACCCGTATTTTCCTCTCCCTCTCGTCGTCCGAATCCGTGTCCGAGCTCGAGTAGAAGCCCTTCTCGTTCTCCCAGGGATCCGTTTTTGGCTTGATACAGAAGCCATCCTCGTCCACTTCTGGCGTCGGAGTCCCCGATTTTCGACTATCCTGGTCCTTGTCCTCTCTGAAAACAATGAAAAGTTGCGTTACGATAATGTTCACGAATTCTCAGGCTTCAGCAGTCCCAGTGCATGCAGCTCATAGTCATAATTATTGTTATTTAGGTGGAAACTCGGTTTTTTTTTAATTGGCGCCACTGGGTCTGCTGATCGTAAAAATACTGACGGGTCAGACTTGTCTTCTTTGTTGCTGGCCGTCTCTACCGAGTCCTTTTTCTTCTTCGCCTTCTTCTCCTTCCTCTTCTCGCGTCGACTTCGCAGGAACCCTGTAGAGCGACATGATGTTCGATTTTATTTGCATTCGATAGACTAACTGGCTATGGCTAGTTCTACTACACGACTTCAGGCTACAACATCTTTAATTTACTTTCCAAGTGAACATTAATACTGCTTAGCGCAATGTGAATCGATTAGCTTGTTACAAATTAGAAATAAATAAAATGTACATCACATACAGCCTCTAATCAAATTATTAATACTCTATTAATTCATTGTACTCAGCGTGTGTATCTAGAGTTTTTCTTCGAGCACAGCACGCGTATGCCTTCTTGTGTCCAAGTTGCAATTGTTTAGACAATTATGAATTAATTTAGTGATTAGGTATGACAACTATATGAATACACTATGCAATTATAATAATTCTTAGTATTAGTTATATAGTGCAAATGAACAAGCAAATATATACTTGAAAAAAAAAAAAAAATAGAAAGATAAGATATATAGATAGCTTATACTAGCACTCTATTATAGCAAAGTATAAAATAGAAAATAGCCCCGGTTTTATGTACCTCCACCAAATGAAGTTTTACTCTCAGTCTATATAAATTGTTTTTCTAACAATTTTTTTTCCACAATTGCGATCGTTTCTTTCTGTGCACAGATTGGTACAATGTATATATTCTGCTTTAAAGAACGGAGCTACAGGAACAAAAAAATTGAAGTGATCGTGAGACTCACATTACGCCAGTAGCTGGACTCTTTTTTTCTCTTTCTCTCTGCACTTGGAAAATAAACGAATAGCACACACGAGGATCGAGAAAAGGAGAAGCAGAGCGGCGAGTTTTGTATGTGAAGGTAAAGGCTCACCTGAGACCTCCATCAGTAGCCACTTCTTTGCTTGTGCGTCAACTTAATTCGAGTCCAGCTCCCTTTGACTAACACCATAATCTCTTTTATCATCGTGCCTTTTTTTACGGTTCAAACAAAAAATCGATTTTCTTTTCTTTTAAACACGGATGAATATTGAAGGTATATTATAGGCATGTCTTTTCTCGTAAGAGTTGTATATTGAGCAACGGATGTATCGGAATGATTTGTACAAAAATATGAGGACACAAGAGTCTGTTGACTCGAACTACTGTATACTTAATATAAAAATGTCTTGCATGTATGTACATTGAAATAAACAACTGCGATAACAGTGACCAATGAAAACCCCGTTATATATTGTTAGAAAAACAATTTGCAATGCCAAAGCTTCAAAGCACCGAAAACTGCACTATATATGTATGGTATTTTAAGTGCCAAGTAGACCTATAGATTTTGAGACAAAAACTTAGAGCGCTCACAGCAAGTATCCGCATTTCCTTTACCTACAAGGACAGGAGATTTTCGGGTAAAATCTTCTTCAAACGACAAGCCAGTGACTAGCCTATAGAGCTCTCTAAAAAGGACAGCTACGGATTAGATCCACTAAAGAACGTTTTCTCATTAATACCTTGGTTTTCTAATAGAGTGCAGAGCGGCGGCATTACGAAATTTGCTACCACTGTAATCCAAGAGAAAAATTTTCTTTTTATTATATGCACAATATCACGATCGTGCATACAATGCTTATTTCCCTTTAGAATTAATTGTACTTTGTGACCCTTTTATTCGAATAGAAGATGAACTATTACTGTCTACGCACACATAGAGTAGAATGATGGCAATTGTGTTAGTAAATGTGAATCGACCAGATGATATTCCATTGTAGCAAGATGACGCGGTGTGTGTGTGTGTGTATACACAGAAAATAAAAACATAAAGCGTGATTTCTGAAGGAGACAGTGTGACAGAGAAGCGTTTGTGTGGTGTTTAAATTTCGTTTTAAAGATGCTTATGAAACATGAAAGCAGTTACATTTAGATCCTCTGAGAGGGTTCCTGGAGATACTGGGAGTCGGAACGGCAGGAGACAAATTTTCCTGAGGACTGACAGGAGCTGAACCAGAGCCTGCTTGTCTTTGCCTCTCTGAAACAACACTCATTGCCTTTGCCTTTTGTTTCTTTCACTCCTTACGCCTATTCGTTTCCGTCTCGCTTTAGCGTGGTCTTTTCATTTTAAACGCGATATTCTCGAATGCATTGTGATTTCAAAAAGCCATTGTCATTTCTTTGATTCTGACCTCCACCAGCGATTGATTAGTGGCGCGGAAGCAACGTAACAAACACATAAGCATAATAATGTAGTGATATAATATTGTGATATGTGTATTTACGTGCCGTAAATGTAAAACAAAAGTAGTGATACTATTGTTCAAATAAAAACTCGACGTAATTTTTTGTCACTTAAAAGTCGAATAAATAAGTTGTACTAGTATAAAAATATGAATAAAATTTTGTCAACTTTGAATCTGATGAAAACATTAATCATTAGTAATATAAATAAATTTGGTAAATGATCGTCACAGCGACTGAATTGAGACCTACCCTGGGAGTTGGACATGAATAGGTTGAGCAACGAAGTGGTACGACGTGAGGCTTTAGTTTGTTGGGCCTGAACACACTCATTTTCTCGCTCGCTCGGCTTTTCCTTTTCCTTATCGTGCAACTTTGACTTATCCCTGCCAGTGGTATAAAAACCCTCCCTTTTACCCCCTTGAATTTTTTTTAATGCCTGTGAGTTACCCGCAACACCAGTTTCTCCGTTTGCTCCTTTAGAAATTTCTTTGGGGGCTTCGGAATTCTTCTCTTGACCCGTTTGGCTGGTCATCTCGGCTAAGCTTGTTAATACCTCTTCGTATTCAATCACCCCTGCAAAACGTGCCTCATCAGAATAGTTCCCAGAACGACTGTTTGAAATTTTTACGAAAATAAAAATTTACCTGGTTTCTCAAATCCCGTATATTTACTTTGAACAAATTGTTCCAATAGCTTGTCAACCGTCATATCAAGACACTGTCGCTTAAAGTCTATATGCACCTGTCCAACTTGTTCATGATTCGACTGAAGGACATCCGCATAGGTGTTTAAGAATTCCTTCATACTCCTCAAATGGGTCTCTTCAACATCTTGGAATCGCTGCGCAAACGTGAACAGTGTCATGATTACCTCGGAAAAAAGCGCGGATAAAAAGAGAAGGAAAGGAGAAAAAATCTTACCCTGCACGACTGTGTCATCTTGGTCTCAAAATCGTTTCGTATTGCCGTGTACTTGTCGACCAAATTCTTGTAATCATCTTGTGCCTTTTTAAACTTGATTTCAGCCTTTTCCAATTCCCTCTGGCTTGCATTATCCTTCCTTAATTTTTCTAATTCAAGTCCCCTCTGCAAACAGGTGTCCTTGGTTTTTTGGAGAGTTATTGTAATACTTTGAATACTTTGGACAACTTCTAGTGTTGAGGATTCCTCTTCTTTCACCTAATTGTTGGAAGCAAAAAAAAACTTTATTATTCGTCAGAAGAAGAAGCAGCATTACCACTTTTGTCGCTTGGTGTCTACAGAGGGACCGCTTAATCTAACAGTGGGCGGATGCAGATAAGCTTGTCACAGATTGCACCAGCATCACCAATGACCGGTATGTTTCTCACATATAGTGTACAGAAAAATGTCCAAACAGTTACTGAAACTTGGTCAGTCTGTGTTCAAAGAAAGATCAAGGTTGCAGTAGCACGTACCGCTTTGTGTTTCTTGTGAAGCTCATCGGAATACTTGGCTACATCCTTGATGAGTTCAGTTACTCTTTGAGCCAGCTGCAGGTGCAATCCGGCGAGCTTCTCAGCTGCACCTCTGAGCGCAGCCCAGAGAGGTGCAAAAGTTCCTTGGGTGCTGTTGCTGTTGCTCGCCTGCTTGGCTACCTTGCTGAGAAGCTTGTAGTTGTTCTCCTCGATGACCGAGCGCTCGCGCAGGAAGTCTGCCAATTCCTTGCTCGCCACAACTCCATGTTTCATATTATGGTAGAGCACGTCAAATCCATTATTCTTTTCACCCTTGAATAGAAAACGTTGCCAATAAATAAACGTACAATGAAAACAGAGAGTGAGGGCAAAAATGGTACACCAGCTGTGAACATCAATTGGCCAAAGATTAACGTTACACGTGATGGAATCAGCGTTCGTTACACATTATTCCAGCTCTCGAGTGCATTGAGGGAATTGGATGCTCAATTACGGCAATCGATAGAGTAGCCATGTTGCTTTATCAGAGCTCGTATCTTTTATGAGCCTGTCATTCTGTTTTTTTTTTTTTTTTCCCTCGGCACAAACAGCAGACTTTCAACTTTTGAAAGTTCAGCCAGACAGGCTGAGGAGTGAGAAGAAGCTACATCTGCATACGAGACAATAATAGAGTCGGCGCAAAAACAAAGCCTGGAGAGCTGCTGAGAGAGAGAGAGAGAGAGAGAGAGAGAGGGAGAGAGACATACAGACAGGTTTAATTGCCGATCGGCGGGAGGTAGCTGGTCGTATAGCGTCGAATTGTCAATGGAGCATCGCAGCGGGCTTACATAAATGCTCGCCTCCTCTGCGTGATGAGGTAGTACTCATAGCGTACAGTACATGGAAACGGAAGCAAATAGTCGTCTCTTTCTCTCTCGCTCGCATACCTCCAAGGTAATATCTCGGCGCAAAGAGAGAGAGAGAGAGAGAGAGAGAACGTTACACATTATTGTTCGTACAACATCGAGCGAAAGATCGCACATCGTTAACGGCCAAGCCCACGAGAAACTAACCTCGAAAAGAGTTACTCACCCAAAAGTAATCGGCAAAGTCGACGGTCATGATGGGCCCGAGGAGCACACGCACAGCAAGGACGGGCTTGCTAAGCAGCTCGTTTCACTCTCAGATCATCGTCGTCGTCCCGGCACTTTCGTAACGGCTCCTCTGTACACAGGTGTGAGATAGCTCGGCTGCGACGAGGAGACGAGGATGTTGCGTGCAGCTATATAGTCGGATTCCTTCCTCACATTCGAGAGACTGCGCCTATTCGCTGCACAGCACGGGATTACGTATATAGCGTAGTGCTGCACAGCAGTGTGATTGTGTGTGGCGCGACGACGACTGACTCTGCTTCACGCAGTGTGCCGCAGTACAACCGCTCGCTCGGTTCAACGTAGGTACATTCAACACACTGAGACGCGCGGCAACGTCTCTCTGTGTGTGTGTGTGTGTGCACTGTGCAGGTCGAGCGCGCGGCGCGTCGCGCCCATCCAACGCCGAGAGAGCGCGTTATATATATATATATATATATATATATATATATATATATATATATAT
>QLSS01000067.1:348592-367023 GCA_024372645.1 Trichomalopsis sarcophagae
TATATATATATATATATATATATATATATATATATATATATATATGCGCACACAGACACGCGAGTGTGACATAGGCGGATCGTTTGTCGAACGAAGCATAATTTTTTTTTTTTTTTTTTTCTTCAATCGCACCGCATGGCACAACGCTTATCGTAGCCCATCACAGGCTGGACACACAGACACGATCTTATTTTCACGTTAATTATTATTGTACGAAGAAGAGCGAAAGTAAGACATGACACGCGTTGCATGTATCATCCGATCGTTGCACGTGTGTTCGAGGAAGAATAAAAGAGTCTACCATTGATACACCTACGTTATACACAGTCACGTTTCGGACACTTCAGACACACGCGTACACGTATGAGTATAAATATATATATATATATATATATATATATCTACGAGATTCGATCGAGAGGAGGAGCGAATAATAACACACGGCCTTTAGACTTTCGAATCGCGCGCCTGTGTTAATAAAAATTACGTAACCTAGTATATACAGCTTAAAGGCCGTGTAATATTGAAAAATCGCGAGCTTCGAGCTTATCGACTTAGATACTGCTATATATGACGCGTACTGCATACCCAGTGGTGTATCGAAATATTGCGACGAGGAAAAAAAGAAAAAGAAAAAATTTTAAATATAAGCGAGGACGTCGCTATAGTGTCGGTGGGCTGGGATAACGCTAGGCTATGGGACGTTTTTCAGGGACGAGTCTGGAGCCGCCACTGCCAAGGCGGAAGAAGTGCCCGGAACTGGCATACAGAACGCACGAGTTCATATCGTCAGCCGCTCAACAACATGCCAATATCCAGACGGCCGATGGAGGCGGCCTCGTGGGCGGCGTCGGTGGTGGTGGGATCGATGCCCTCGACTCCAATGTCGTAGCTGACAAAGTTAGAGTGAGTCCTGTGACGCGTGTTCGATTTTTTTTTTTTTTTTTTTTTTTTTTTTTTTTTGTCGTGGGAGGTGTAGTCGATGATTCGATAGATTTTTGAAATCGCCTATCGAAATATAAGAAAATTGATATGTCCGCAGGAGGTGACGAAGACACTGCCAGCCTCGCAGTTGAGCAAAGCGATAACCCGGATAAGCACCGAGTACAGATTGCAGTTCGCTTGGCCTCGTCGTCAGCAGCACCAGCTGACCAACGGCGAGATAATAGCTCACAGCAAGGATGAAGCTCTGAGCAACGAGCAGCAGCAGCAGGTGCCGAGAAAGTCCATGAGCATGGGTGCTCTGAAGCAGGGCTCGATAATGGCCGCGGCGCCGGCGCCCGTTCACAAGAAGCGCCAGCACGCCGCGATCGATCACAGGCGAGTGTAATGTAGTTCTTACACACACACACACACACACACACGTATACATTCTTCTTGGCTCGGCTCTTATCGCGCTCCTCGACTCAAGGATGACTCGCGCGTATATCTCTTTATACGGATTGAGAGATCTTCCGTTGTCGATGAGATTGTACTCTTTCGTCGTTGGTTGACTGGAATAAGATTTTTTTTTTTTTTTTTCATTTCGATTGCCAAAGCAGACGCGACGGCGTGCAGGCTTCGGAACTGGAGCCGCTGGTGCGGATGGACGGCGCGCTTCCGGAGGCCGACGAGCAGGACGAGCTCGACGCGGTGGAGCTGAAGCTGACGTTGAAGAAGTCCGCCGGCAATCGAGCCGTCAGGATAGCCGAACAACCGGGAGGAACGAGCGTCGGCGAGTTCAGGAAGACTCAGGAGAGGCCCTTCTCAGCTACGGAGGTGATCGAGCTCAGACGCGAGCTCAAACGACTCGCCGACGAGTACAAGGTATATCGTCGCGTTCATCATATCATCGTCGATATAAGCGTCGCAACGCCTATTAATTCTATTCCACTTCAGCACCGCGACTGGGGCGGCGGAATGGCGACCGAGGAGGACGAGGCGACGCTGTGGAAGCGCGTGTCGAACAATCATGCGCTGAACGCGCTGTCCCTGGCCAGGTCGGCCACCAAAGAGGAGAAGGAAAAGGAGAACACGAGAAAGGTCGGCCCAGCCGCGGCTGTCCAGGCAGCTCAAGTCGCACCGGCCGGCAGGCCGTCCTCGGTGCAGGCACACGCCCGACCTCTTCATCAGACGCTCACCGCTGAGGACGTCAAGGCCGAGGACAACAGAGCCGCGCTCGCCCGGCTCGCTCGCAAGGACTTTTTCATACGACATCATCTCGACCGGACGACGGGTGCTGGTAGGAAGCTTTTCCTCCTTTTACGCAATTCCTGCGCATAGATATGGAAAATAATTATATCGACGACCGAATTTTGCAAAGTTGACGGTGCACTGCTCCCCTCTCCGACGAGAGAGAAGCTGGAGCCAGTGATGCCCCGGCGCCGAGATGAGAATCAGCAGCAGACGGATACTCAGCCGCGCTCGAAACCCAGCCCGAAGAACAGTCCGCGAAGCGCGCGTTCCCAGAGCGTCGGTCCCAGCGTCGTTGAGCGTCGATCGCCCAAACGTCATCCACAGCGTCCGCCATCCGTTGCTAAGGATCTCAAGGTTGCTTCGGAGAGTTTCCTCCTCGAGAGTTTTCCTCGTTCATTATTTTTTGACGAAGCCCTTTCTTTTCTGTCCCCCAGGAGAAGGAGAAGGACAAGGAGATGAGGGAAAAGAGCTCCGAGCGCGAAAGGCATCCCCGACCGAGTAAGTAATGACCGGCAGGTTCATTCGATGCTTTTTTATATACCATCTGTCGTTCAGACCTATCGTTTTACAACCGAGACGGACACCGAACATTCGATATCGTATACTACATGAACGATCGAATGCAGTGGTCTTCTGTTTTATTTTTCATACTATCATTTTTATTGGATTCTTTTGCATCTTATCGTGCATAAAAAGCTCGCAGTTGATACTCATTAGAATATAAGTAACTCGTATGTTACCGTGCGTCATTAGGACTTGGATTGCTCTTTGTATGTCATATTACTACTACTACTACTACTACTTCACTATATACCACACAATACATCTGTATAAGGTTCTTGAGATCTCATTGAGTTACGTTGTATCTATTTATACATATTATACGCCACATACGTCCAAGTCGTAAAGTTATATATGATAACCCGCGAGAGTACAAGTATACTTACGATTTCATAGCATATTGCGATGATGTACGAGATATTATAAATCAGCAGCTTTATTGCCGGGGTCTCTCTCTCTCTCTCTCTCTGTAACTGAATATTGTACTCTCGTCGATTCGTTGAACAAGCAGTGTCAGTGTATTTTTATAACTAGGGGCGTGCATGAGAGACCCTATAATGGTTTAATGACGCATTTTGTTTGTAATATATATATATATATATATATATATACATATATTTATATTATCTATAGTTATACACTTTTTGTATGCCTCTCTGTCTTCTCTCGGTTGAATTATGCCCTCTTTATTGTTATACATTCAACTTTTCTCTGACGTTTGTTTATTTTGCGACAGTAGATCTAGGCGTAACATAGAGCAGAGAATGTGCGATATATCCGTAGTGATCTTTATATACAACCCTTGAATTTATGGTTTCGTTAAGAGTAGCGTTTATCATTACATCTACTATATTCTGTCACAAGCTTTTTGCGCGCCTTTAGAGTAACTATATACATACCGTTCGCTCCTTCCTCTTAACTCATTAAAAATCTTCTCATCCGCTCTCTTCGAGAATAAGAAAGAAAAGAACCGCTCGGTACGAGAGAAAAACAAAAATCGTCGGCCGATTCAAACCGCTCATTCGGCATCAGTTCACAGCTTGACCAAGCGCACCTTAATGATCATAAGTAAAAAAAAAAGAGAAAAAAAAAAAAAAAAAGTCGCGGAGATTAGCGAATCGAGTGCATATAAAAAGACTATTCGCTATGCGTGTATACCATATAGGCGCAGTCTCGCGTTGGAAGACGAATCGAGCGTCGTCGTCCGCAAGCACCGTCCCGAGATCGAGAAGCGAGTCGACGACTCGTCTGCGCAGAAGACCCTATTCTACTGCATCGACGGCTCCATCCAAACGTATGTCTCCCCAGCTAGATTCTCCCACTCTCACCACTGTTCTCTCTGTCTTATATTTCTCTCACGATAATTACTACTGTCTTTCTCTCTCTCTCTCTCTCTCTCTCTCTATTTCTGTACATGATTTTGCCGTCGAGTTTCGCTCTCTCACCCGACATTTCATCGAATTCTCATAAAAATAAGTACGATTATTCGAAAATCCGAAAGTCCGCGCGAGTAACGTCGGCTTTTTTTTTTCTTTTTTTTCTCGAGAAACGCCGACGATGCACGGTACATGTTAGTTGCCTACTTTTCAATCGGTTATGAGGATCGACGTATAAGTTCTAAGCGTAAATATCGCAAAATTGAAATAAAACCTCGATCCTTATCGCTGAAACGAATGCACCCGCTAATGCAGCTTGACGCGATCATCGCACCGTCGTATCCCGGATCTCTTTTTCTGTATACTACTGCCTCGCTGTACGATAAAGTAGCGTTATTTGCTATGTAGCCACTTGAAAAAAAAAAAAAAAAAAAAAAAAATCCGTAACTCTTAGCGTAGCCTCTAACAAAGTAGTTTAGTTCTTTCAATAACGAGTAGTCGTTGAGCAAGAGAAAGCACAACGAGTAACTGAATAAATATGACGATGAGAATATCGCGCTCGCGATGATTTGGGTGGAGGAAGGAATAAAAGAGAAAGAGAAGAAAAGAAACGAAGCAGTGAATTGATTGAAAAAAGAAAAAAGCCATATGTTGTAACGTCGTATGTTCTAGCCTTCCTCGCAACCAATGCTCCTCCCCATCGCCCTGCTCATCATGCAAAGCCCATCAGTACATTAGCGGGTAGCGCGAACTTAGCCGCCGCCGCCGCTTCTCAGACGAGTACCTCCGCGAACGCGAAGTCAGCACAGTCACAGTCACTAAACGCACAACAAAACGCGCGACAGTCTATCAGCCGCGTGCAGCCAGCCGTCAGCGCTGCTAATAAGCAAGCGCAGCGCCAGCCTGCTGCCTACTCCAAAACGCCCCTAAGGCAGCCGCAGCCGCAGCCTACTAGTCAAGCCGGCCAAGCTAGTAAGTAGCATGCGATCACTGCACTCTCACACTCACTGTTTCTCTCTCTCTCTCTCTCTCTCTCTCTCTCTCTCTCTCTCTCATCACCTTGTTCTTATCAACGTAGTCTCATCCAACCTATACACGTGTACCCCGAATGAAGAGCTGATCTTTCTCGTGGCTTTGTTTCTATAAAATCACGCGAAAGATCACGCGACTACAGTACAGGGTAAACACTGCTACCGTTCCTTCATCGCCAGCATCACGATGTTCATCCGCTAAAAGACATAGTCGCTTCTTCGTAATACCTGGCTCTCTACCTCTCTCTCTCTCTCTCTCTCTCTCTCTCTCTCTCTATCTCTGTGTGTACTTTTATATACCTCGTTTATATGCAAAAATTGAAGTCAAAACCTTTTGTTTTTTTCTTCGATGTACGACCACGACGAACACCAAGCGTCACTCAACTGTTCGTCTGCCTGATACAAGCACCCAACACTTTTGCTTATATTCGCATCCGACTTTTATTACATGCTATTATTGCCTTGCCAAAACCAAGACAGCCGAACACAGTGTGTTATATACAAGTGTGTGTTTTAATGTTGATCGTAAAAATACGAAACTATATATATATATATATATAATTATGAAAAACAAATCTGATCGTATATATGTGAATGTGGTCAGAGATCGTGCGCGGGCCTCTCGACTCTCGTTGAAGGTGAACGCACAAAAAAAAAAAAAAAAAAGTAGTCATGAGCGAGAGAAGCCTTGCGCAAGATCGTCGTAAAGACCGAAAGTCCGGAAGCGCACCTCGCGAGTAAGCTCTGGCGGCTCGTTCCAGCGGAGTCAACAGCGAACGGCGTCCAGTCTCCGCACCAGCAGGTATCCCAGGCAGTCGAGTCGCCGCATCCACCGCAGCCTGGGTGGATAGACGACGAGCCTGTGGTAAAGAGCCCACCGGAACCGACGCGCGTCAAGTCACCAGAACAGATGATAATGCGCTCGCCCGAACCCGTCAACTGGACCGTACCCCTCGACACCGGCAAGACCTTCACTGTCACTCAAAACGTCCGGGAGGGTGAGTCGAACGATCGTTTAACTAAACTAAATCGTCCTTCCTGATATAACGTTCGCAGTCGTAATAGTTTACCTTCTAGATTCGATAGTTGAATTTAAACGGTTCGAATTTTTACTAGGCGAGCCGCCGACACGAGCGCACAGCGAAGCAAGGAGTTGGGTCGGACTGGCTCCGCAGTCCGCGTCCCAGGATCCGCAAAAGCAGTTAAAGCTGACGGAGCACAAACAGCAGCAGCAGC
The DNA here is from genome assembly GCA_024372645.1 of Trichomalopsis sarcophagae. Taxonomy (NCBI): domain Eukaryota; kingdom Metazoa; phylum Arthropoda; class Insecta; order Hymenoptera; family Pteromalidae; genus Trichomalopsis; species Trichomalopsis sarcophagae. The sequence goes on from QLSS01000067.1 coordinate 354,972, forward strand.
AACAACAACAACAATCGGGTTACAAGTCACCGGAGAGCGAGAGCGTCTCACTGGGAAGCTTCAGCGGGACCAACGGTCACAAGGAACAGGAGGACTCGCTGGCCGAGAGGGACAGCCCGTTGGCAACGATAGTCAAGGATGAGGTAGGTGACAAAGTTCGATTTCCCTCAAACTCGATTCTCAACTGTGCTCATCTTCGATAAATGATTGCTTAAACGTTTGTATTTTTTTTTTTTTTTTTTTTTGGAAGATGTCGCAGGAAGCACCGCACTGTCTGGAAGAGCCGATCTTTGAATTCGAATCCAAAATCAAGATGGAGGGCAGCGACGCAGGGACTGCGTCACAGCCAGCAGCTCCACAGGAGCAGCACGCTACCGATCTCCTCGAGAAGGCGCGCAATCGCTTCGACAAATTCTGGGGCTCCGGAAAAGGCTCAGAGCAATAATAAAACCAGCTCCTACTCCTCCTCCTCCTAAACTCTCTCTCTCACTATCTCACTACTATATCTCTCACTCTCTACTACTGTTTCCCCCCCCCCAAGTCTCCCTTCGCCACGCGACCCACTCAGTGGTCCCTCTTTATTGCCGATCTACGAGTGACGAGAAACACCACTGACGATTTAAAATGATGATGATGATGGAAAAAAATTAATAATATTACAACCACGAGAGCACGCTCCATCCAGTTATCCACACGTCCATAAAAGCGTTCAAGCAAATATTACAAAACAGCCAAACGTAGATGAGCCAGCGATTACAAACAATACACACAACAAGAGACAAGACTCTGATTATTCTTATCTTATATTAATTCATTGATTAATCATTATTATATCGTTATTGCTATTATTGATATTATTATTAATATCATTGTTATATGGTTACGATTATACTTATATATACTGTTTATTGCTATTGATTATTATTTTAACGGAACGACATTCCGACACGGACTTTTGAAATATTTAATCCGGCTCTCGCTCGAAAGTTACGCGCTCGATGTTTATATAATCAAATCGACAAAAACATGAACAAAATGTAGACTCTAACCGTACCGACAAAATCAAAGCGAACAAAAATAACAAAAAAAAAAAAAAAAAATACTTTTAAAAAAACTGAACGGAAGACTTTCGAGCCAAGTGCCTGGAGCTGCCCCGAGAGCTTTCGGCGCTCTTACTCTCTTCTTCGTTTTATATACGCAGACTGTTATACTCTTGCGCTATTGCTTGTGAATGATTTTCTTAATTTTCGTTTTTATACATTCCTCTTTCTTTACACAACTGTGACCGTCATCACTGTCCTCTAGAATTTTCTCGCGAACATTTTGTATCTCGCGAGCCTACACTGCCCGTTCGAACTTTGTGAAGTAAAAACAACCATGCTTTCGTTCGATTCCGGACACTCTTGGATTTTATCGTTTTGATACTTGACGGCGTGCTCTTTGTATACGCGAAACTTAGCTTTTTTACTCGAATGCGATTTTGAGATTGTACGATGACTCGGGCCTACAGAATCGAATGGCGATTCAGACAGCTGCAGCGCTGAGGGTGATTTTCTTTTCTTTCGAGTTTCGCACACGGCAACTTCGAGGCGTTTTCGTCGACGCGATTTTGGAAAAGTCAACTAGCGGAGTTTTCAGCGATTATAAAGCCTCTGTACGATTAACTGCTCACGAATACATACGCAATAATTTGATTGTCTTCCAGTATTTTTTTAACCACGTAACGATTAAAAAATAAATTTCGTCAATGATGAGTGAAGTTCGTGAACGAGGAGAACGCCTCCGAACTTGCGATTTCGTTCTCTAGTCAGAAGTGAAGGGGGAGCTTGATATGCGTTCGAATCGAGTGACTCGATGAGAAACCGTCTGTTCAACGCACGCGATACACATTATATGATTTTCCCCGTGCGTAAGTCGCAACCAAAAACGAAAAATCAACAAGTCACGGAAAGAAGAGATTAAGAGCGCGATAACTAGAGTGTTAGAGGGCCACGTAAGATTTGGCTGTGTAGAAATGCCCGGGTAATACTTAAAATACCAAACCAAACAAACAAAGTGTGATGCAACCGTTATTATAATCGTTAAGAGAATAAAACTAACAGTACACAAACGAGGGAGATAAAAAACCATAGCAAAACCAAAAAAAAAAAAGCATCGTGTGCGAGGTGGCGTGTGTGTGTGCGTTCGAATAAAAAGAAAGCAAAACGAGAGGAGAATAAAAGAGCGACACGTTTTGTATTCACGAATTCAAACGAAGCGAGAAGAGAGAGAGAGAGAGAGAGAGAGAGAGAGAGGGAGCGAAAACCGATTAAAAGACCCGCGAGGGAGAGAATTTACGACAAATTGATATATATGTGCAGCTGTGTATGTCGAGAGAGGCGGAAAAAGATGAAAGGAAAAAGAAAAGAAGAGAAAAATAAAAAAAAGAGTCTGAGGCTACCCGGGATTTCGTTTGCATTCCCGCCTTAGTCTCTGCGCCTAATTATAAATAGATAGACCGCATTATATTACCGTATTACAAATATGTCGATTATATATGCGAGATATTAATAAATATATATTATATAATATATAAAGAGTGACGAGAGCGAGCAAGGAAAGCCTGACATAGAGGACAGAGAGATTTGAACAGATTTGAGATGTGCGAGGGATGATGATGATGATGATGATGATGAGAACGCTGAGGATTTATAGCATATACACATACGAGCGCGCATGAGCGGAAGCGTTTTGTCGTGTGCGCGTTCAACAAGTTTTTTTTTTTCGTTTCGTTCTTTCGACGCGATATATCTAACATACGTAGATTAGACTCTGTATTTACACTACTTCGATGTGACTCATTGTAACGAACGAAAGAAACAAAAAACGAAAAAAAAAAAGAAAAAAACAATTAAACCGGTGCAGGGAACGAATACGAGAGAGAAAGAAAGCGCGCGAAGGTGGCACAACGAAAGGTTTGTTACGAAAAGCCTTTGTATATATTACGATAATACGTGCGTGTGATAATGTGTGCGCGTATATCGGGGGGTGGAGGAAAGTTACTTCAAAGCCGAGATCACGATTCGATGTAGAGAGCAAGTGTGTTGTCGAGCCTCTTGTAAAACGATATAAACATTTTTTACGTATATAAAAACGAAAGCGAGCCGCGCGCGAGAATTGGATGGGTGACGTTTTGCGACCTGCCAAGATATATACAAATGAATTTCTCAGAGATTTGTTGCCTTTTGCTTTCGTTCGTTAAGTATAGTACCTTTACTCGCGGCTGACTTATAAACGAATTTGATGGTTTTTCGAATTTCCGTCGGCAGTTGTTATCTATTCCATGATTTTTATTGTATATATGTGTGGCGAGAGTATTATTGACGATATATTATAGTATATGTATTTTATACGCTAATTTTAACTATGGTTGGATATTTTTCAAACCGCACCACTTTTAAAGTATCTCGCGTATACGAGCATTTTTCAAGAGAGATTTTTACACACGAGAGACACGTGTAGCGTTGCGATTTTTTTATTTTTTTTTTTTTTTTTTTTTTTTGTTATTTCTACAGTGTGCATAGTAACGATATATACGTAATAACTGTCATTCATGAAGATATGACGAGATGATATACGCGAACGTTGTGTTGACGATTGTTTATCGAATTTCCTATAAAAGAAGAAATGTAAATAGTTATAGTCAAGGCACTTGAGCTCGCGGTTGTCGGGGTGATTAGCAAAGTTTAACGTGTATATAATACAAACCGATACGTACTGAAAGTAAAACGGAGTGAACCAGTTGAAAAACTAACGAAAGAAAGAATCGAGTATCGCGTCGAAGCGTCACCCATTCGCGTGTCAGCCCCCCGTTTTCGAACACTGTATCGTTATATGATTTGTAGTGAAATCGAAAAAAAAAAAAAAAAAAAATAGAAACAAATACCAGTGTGCGCGAGTGAGAGAATGACGAGACGAGACGTTTTTACATACAGGGTACTGCATCGACACGCCTTGGGTAATTTACATTCCGATTTTTCTAGATATGACACGCATTTAAGCGCGCATAGTAAAAAACGAGTATGTGTGTGTATTTTTTGTATATCGAAACGTCGAGACACTCGTTATTGTGATAATCGTATCGTGGACCGGCGATAGAATAATGTGCATTCATTATCGTGATGATTCGCTATACGATGTATAAGCATACGTACACATACCTTATATATATTTTGACGCTCGCGGGATATAATAATGACGTAACGTACGATTGAACCGCGCGGGGAAAACGCTTCCGCCACTATAACGACGAACAAATAAAAAAATAAAAAAAAAAAAAAAAAATCGAGAGAAGCTGCTGCGGGGGAGGCGGTGAGGGTGAGGAGTAAATACGGGGTGACGAAGGAGAGGAAGAAAGGGATTTTCGAATTTCGATTATATTAAATTAAAAGATAAAAATATGATGAAACTTGATTGTTGCGACATACGAAACCCAAAATGAAAAAAAAAGTGCTTCTGCAACGTACGTCGGTTGGCTTACGAACCGAGCAAAATAATGGAGAATTTATATAAGCGTCGGATGATGATGATAAAAAAAAAACAAAAAAAAAAACTATAATTATCGAATTTGTTGCCCGTTTTGTCGTCGATCGAGACGACAGCCGCGGTGGCCAAGCCATCGCGCGCGTGCGCGTCGCGCTTTGCCGCTGAATCGTATGTATTAATTTTATTTGGCGCTTAAGCAGGTGTTTTTTAGAAGATAAATTTTTGGATGAGACTGCGCGAGGCGACGATGAAGATGCGATGGGGCGTAGATACTGGTACCGAGCTGCTTACGTAAAAAGAAGAAATGAAAAATAAATAAATAACACACCAGCCGCCTTCGAGATCCATTGACTATTTCGTCGACCTTCATTTGTACTCTCTAATGCATTACGAAAGACGATCATTTATTACATTATTGAAGATTATTATGGCTACATATATTATATAATTATATATTATATATTAATAGAAATTGAAATACTCGTAATAAAGAAACGCCGATGCTTTCTGTGAATCGGCCTGGCGATCAAAAAAAATAAAACCATACCTGTCTTATTTATTTCGCCTCTGTACACCTGTTTTTCTTTTATTTATTGGCATGTAATAAAGTCGACTCGTGATCGGTGATGTTTTAGTAATATGTTTTATTTGTGGATCGTATACAAAAGATACAATAAATTTTGATCCTTAATACAAATCATTCTCAATGAGGAATCAACGTCAAAATATCATCGAATTCATTATCCATTACGCGTAAATCATGATTTTTAATGGAAGCTGTAACGAAGCATACAAAACGTATAACACTTTTAAAAAATTTACATACATTCTCGTAAACGATTTGAATTTAAAAGCTTCTGTCGGTGTGGTTACAAATACATCTTTTGGCAGTTTAATTTTTGTTTAACGATTTAAAAACAACAATATCTCCTATATGTATAAGAATTTCATAAATATATTCCGTAAGCATTGTCCATTGTCGTTGATATTATTCTATGTGGCGCGTCGTATGCTAATTTTCGACAATGGAACATGCATTTTCGGGTCAGGCAAAGAAAAATATATATTGCGATCGATACACATCAGTTTTTTTTCTTTTTGATACTTCGGCTCATCTTTTGTAAAATAACTTTTCATCATGGAAAATTTCATAAAAACGTTTGCTGAATTTTCATTGGGACTCGCTGCAGTGAGCGTTCGTCCTCTGTTTCATTTTTTCATGAAAAATAATTTAGATCCCAGACGTAGATGCTACAATTTTTCTTCTTCTTCCCTTCACGGTGAATGACAATAAAAGTTTATCTAAATCTAGCACATGTTCTATGGTAATAATAGTAGCATGACTAATAATAAGATTAATCTACCGCTACAGTGCTTCACATGATCCAGTACTCGTTTGCGGCCTCAGATCAGTTTTTTCTTTATTATTGCTTTGGTTTAATTGTAACAAAGAGATTTTTGTAAAATTTGCTACAGTTCAATTAGTCTTATTGAGATTTTTATACTATACGAAGAATCTGAATATAATATCGATATTATTGTTTTTGGAACAAGTATTGGCTTGTTTTGAGAGTTTGAAAACAAGTTAGCAGATCTTGTACGAATTGCCTCGTAACAGTACATAGTTTATGCATGAAACTGATCATACATTTTATTAACGTTAAAATAAATATATATATATATATATATATATATATATATATATCTGCTAATAAATTATTTATATTTATGCTAATTCACCACTACGATATAAGTACACGAAATTTATTGTAAATTTGAAACTCCCAGAAAAAGGAAGGGAAGACGAATCGATGTTATCTTCCCCCCCTTTTGTGATATATATATATATCTCACAAATTTAGCTGTTGCAGATGTAGTATATAGATATAATATAGAGATAAACTTTTCCGTAAAATATACATTTGATGGTAGATATCTTAGCTTGTGGTACTTTGTCTTATGTATTCATAAATCTTTTGTGCGCAACTGTGTGGGTGTATATTATCCGTTTGCTTGTGTGACTTGAGTTGTGTGCGTGTGAGTATTTAAAAAATCGAGAATTACTATTAGAATATGTCGAGTAAAGAGCGACGACATGTAGTCATTGTAATAATGTACGAATTTCGGTTATACATTTATTATTTAGACAAATAGATTGGTCAAATCTTATCCACTTTAGACACGACATTTATTCTTATTCTTTCTATGATATATGGTAATAACTTTGACTTGTAAGCTCAGCATTTTTAGTTAATTTTTCACTACAGAATGTGTAAAGAAAAATTGTTGAATTTCGCGTATACTCGAACGGAAAATTCGAATCACAAAGTGACGAATGACACTAATTATCTTCAGGTATAATAATTCTTCTTACTCAACGTACTTTGCGTCGTAAGCGGACAATCGGGCTTATTTTTTTTTATCGCAGCTTAATAGTTAACTTCACGATTATTTAAAAATCTTTAGAATTTTATATTAACTGCTATTCCATTGCGGGTTACAGATAACTTTAAGAGGTACGTTGTGCAGATGTAATATATGTAAATTGTACTATTGTTTAAACCGAATACCGCAAATATCATAATTAAGGCTGTGCGTGTGTTTCAAACAAATTTCATATATATATATACTCGCTATATAACCAAACGCTATAACGACAACAAAAGCAGCTACACAGCGCCGAGTCATAAATTCGTTAAAACTAACAACATTTTCGACTTTTCTCATACGTAATATATTTCCACATAAACTCACAATATGTCAAATGTTCTATATTTAATTACTTCATATAATATATATATATATATATATATATATAATCGTATAATTCTAATATAAACTTTCGAATCTATTTGGCACTCTCCTAGTTTCGTGAAAAAGGCGAGCACACCGACTATTTTTTTTTCAATTCAAGGTCATTGCATCAAGTAATTTGCTATTACGATAGGTTTGTATTTAATTAATATTTTTTTTTTTTTTTTTTTAATTTTCGACGTGGTAACAAGGAGCGAGGCACCAATAGAGACGTATCACCTGCGCTGCGGTGATCCATGACTGGGTACTTTACCTTGTGATACTTAAATATCATATGTCGATTATTATTATTAATTATAACTATAATTAAATCTCCTTTACATTCATATAGCGTTTATAGTGAGAAAAACCGGGTAGAATAATTTCCTCGCTTTATAGCCTCTACGTGTACGTACGACTGCTAAACGTTAACAATGCGCAGTGACCAATACTGATCGATCGGCATAACATTACATAAATATAATGAGAAAGAGAGAGAAGGTACGTCGTGTCTGATGTGTACATAACTATATGCATAGCGCGACTCACCGAGTCCTTGGGTAAAATTCTTACAATGAGTTAACTGAACTTTACCATTTTTAATAATTGTAAATCTAAAATGTCAATTATGTTCTCTACACCGCAGTGTACTATATAACGTAGACGTATAGAAGGAGAGTCGATGAAAGGAATCTATATAATAAATTACCGCGAGCGCGCAAGCATATACAGCGATATATATATATATATATGCTCTTTCGGATCAGCCTTGCGCAATATAAGTGATCCATGACGCGTCGTTCTGTCCCGGTTTTCCCGTATAAATTGGTCGTGTTGAAGAGTTATACACAATCTCTATATACTGCGATGCTGCAGCGCGACATCCGATGTACGTATATCTATATTTTCATATACCTCTCGCATCGATATATATATATATATATATTCTTTTGATTTAAAAGCTATAATACGTACGATATAATATTTGTTTGTCCGCGTCGAAATAGGCTCATTTCCCACACTTGTCAGCTTAATAGTCATAACAGATTTAAAAAATTTCATAAAAATAAACGACGGTACAAAATAATGCGCTGCAATTAATCGCATTTCATATTCTCGTATTATTTTTCGCTTCTCGCGTACGACGCTCGCGATTAGTAATTCGTTTGAAATATAATATATCCTCTTTTCTTCAAATATAGTTTATATTACTGCAAACGGCATACAAACGCTTCGATATATCATATAATGGGGCGGTGCACACACAGTTTTAAAAAGGCTCTGCGCAAGAATATAATCAATAAATTGTCTCTCATCTATATTTCCTTTTATTCGTGCCACGGGAATCGAATAGTTACTGAATTTTCGTGTATGTATATAATATTGCGTATACAAAAATGAAGTCTATTCGAAATTTAGTAATTATTTCCTGCTGTGTCTGTGTGTTTGGAACGCGCGAATAAAAAAGATACAATAAGTGCTATATGAAATATCCGTGTCTTATAATACTGATTATTGCTCGTTTTACATCGCAGTAAAAATCAAGTGTTACATATGCGCGCGATTTTGCTTAAAATTTTCCATCTCCGTCGCTGACCTTGTGTATCCTTTTCCTGGCTCTTTCGATATACATATTACGTATACTAGCGATTTATATTATAAACTTTGCGATATGTATATACTTATAGATATATGAAAAGTATTAAACGACGCTCAACTATTTATATATGTATTATGGTTCTGTGTCCGCGGCGGGTACCACGTATCAGTGAAAAATGGCACACGTCTTTTCTCTATATTATATATAACGAAGAATTTATCGAGCGAATCAAAGTCAGCTGAAAACCGGGTGTTCCATAGTGCCTCAATGAACTACATAACCCGCGCGAGAATATGCCCCGTGACGATAAATCTTTGTTAATTCTACGTAAGACCGTATTAATAGTATATAGGAACTCGCGTATATCCATCCCACTAAAAAACCGATTCGGGAATTAAAAATACCAAGCGAAATTATTGCTACATGTATGGTGTATAACCTCGTCCTCTAATCCCTCTTCTCTCTCTCTCTCTCTCTCTCTCTCTCTCTCTCTCTCTCTCTTTCTCTGTATCCGAGCACTTTGGCATAAAATGGCACATTCATAAATATACTAATGATGTATTGAATCAAAGATACCTTCCTACGACGATACTCTAAAATCCGTAACTCTGCTGACTAGAAGTATATACTTGTCTGAGAAATCGCGCAATATTGCACGGCTCATCCCGCAAAAAGTATTAGTATTTTATACGCGGCCTACTACTGATACGGAGGCTGCGCCTTTATTTTTGTGTCTCGACGTGAAAGCGGCTATTCCGATCGAAATCAGAAATTAGTATATAACGATATACTGTGTGTGTGTGTGTGTGTGTTGCGTAGAGTTGAGCGAGTTAAGCGCGACGCTAGGTGGCGCGCGGCGAGGCTCGCTGGTTGAGGGAGTGCATGATGCTTCGCCGCGGTTATGCGTCGACCTCGTGGCATACCTCCATGTAGTCAGGGTTGTGCATTATGTCCTTGATCATGTCCTTGAGCATCGTGTAGCGAGGGACTATGGGGTAGACCTTGGAACTGTTGTATTCCTCCTGCGCGTAGGTGGCGCCAGTGAGGGTGAGCATGTCAGTTAAACCTTTATATATATATATACGAGCTGAATGAAATTAAATTCGCGTTACCTTGAGGTCCCGGATGAGGTTTCTCAGGCCGGTGTACTTCTTGAGCAGCCGATAGAGGTCGTTGGTCATCTGCGTGTTCTCCGCCTCGATCTGGGCTGTCGTCATGTCTGTAAAGTAGTAAAACAAGTATACGGGATCTGGCAAAGTTGACTGTTTCGGAGAGACAGAGAAAGTGAGCCGAGCTTATGCGATATAGAATTTCCAGCAACCCTCGGATAAATCATCTGGCCTTAAAGGCAAAACTTTGAGTCGACTCGTTAAAATCGAGAGGGAGACTGAGAAGAAAAGTAAGGAAAATGTATCCAACATATATATATCGTACTCTCGAGTCGCTCGATGCGCTCGCGCTTGCTCTCGGCTTCCTCGGCGAGTCGAGCGGAGGTTTTCACGCCCTCGCCGCTCTTGTGGCTCTTCTCCATGATGGTACAGGCGCGCAGAACGAATGCCGGTACCGTCTCCTGCTTCTCCTGACGCGGTATGTCCACCAGCGTCCAGTACTGAGTCTCCAGCTTTATCACGTCCTTTAACGATAATATAATAACGTTAGCGATACTTTCCATAGTAATATACAGAGGATAGTGGTAGAGTTGCGCGAGCAAACCTTGATCATGAGCTTGAGTAGACCGTAGCGCTCGAATACGTTGCGCACCTGCTTGCTGTCGGTGTACTTTCGCATGAGCTCGACCAGGGCACGTTTGGCCGTCTCGTAACTGCCGTCCAGCCGGATCCTCACCGCCCTCAGCCGCTCGTTCGTCTCGATTACCTCCTCCTTCGTCTGTCCGCCTGCGAACGCGCGCGCGTGTGCGTGTGTTAGAGAAAAGAAAAAACTTTCGAGTGCTCCCCTTAAACTTTTTACGCCGGAGCTTTTCCGAAAATATACTCACTGGCGGTGCCCTCGTCCTTGACGTCCTGGACGATCCTGCGCACGCTCTGGGTGAATTTGCCGACGAGATTCGTGCTCGCTGAAAGACGAAAGAAAGAACGATGGAATATATAGTATCTGTGGTCCAATTGAGAGCTTATAAACTCTCTATGAGAGCAGAGAGCGTCGCTGGCGAGCCGCCAGCAACTACGTGTTGCTTCCACCGCGATAGTGTCTTTCTCTCTCTCTCTCTCTCTCTGTCCTCGTGTGTTATATAGACTGTTTAGAGGGATAATAACGAAACGCACTAACTTCTCACGATGACCGAGTTCCTCATAAGAGCGGCTGCTATGACGCCAGAGCTGTACTGCGGCTGATCGTTCTCGCTACTGATGCTCTGGTCTCGTGTATTTTTTTCGACCCGTGTCCTATAGCCCTGTATCGTCGAGCGACTCGACACACGGATGGCCGGACGCTCAAACGTATCGACCGGCACATATGACGAAGAGACGCCTGGCTCTTTGTGATATGCTCCCACGAGACTGGAGAGAGGTGTTGTCGGGTGTTCGATGAATTTTTTTTTTTTTATTTTTTATTCGATTATTTCGAAATTCAACGATAACAGCGCCGACGCAATACTCGAAGGATTAAAGCAGATGACACACAGAGCGACGCCTGATACACATTAGTCAGAGCAACGATTATAACTGGCTATGATCTCTCGCAAAGGCGTAATCGTCTCTATCTCATCTAAATGCTAAACAATCGCGCGTATCGTTACAACTGGCGAGCTGCTTACACAGCTATTATATCATCGCAGCTATGACGGATTCTTATATTTTTCCATCGATCATCGAAAGGTATATATATATATCCGATTGTTTATTATTGCGAAGCGAGGAAAATCACTAAGCGTTACACATTCGAGACATTCCCTCGATTCCGGGATGTGAATCATCTCGCAATTACCGCGCCCTCGAGAGCGCCTGCATCTGGATCGGAGTTGATTAAAATAAGCTGAAAAAGCTCCCACACACGCACAGAGAGCCTATATGAGAGAGAGAGAGAAAAAGCACACACAGCGGCGGCGAACCGCGAAATCCGATTACCGACTCGCGCGCCGAACGTGTCGTGTGTCTATACACACACACACACACACAC
>QLSS01000067.1:367033-468089 GCA_024372645.1 Trichomalopsis sarcophagae
GAGAGAGAGAGAGAGAGAGAGAGAGATTGTCGCAATTTGGCAAGACAGTCGGAGCGCTTGTTGCGTGTAGCCATTCATCCCCCCGTTTGAGGGACGCGTGTGCGGTTGTTGGGCTCTGCTCTCGGTATGTGGACGATGACTTTTTGAAGGGATACACTAGCGCGCGAATATTTCCGCGTGGATTTTGAAAAAACGGAGCACGCGACTTCCATAAGTATACTTTTATTAGACAAGCCCTAAAACGAACTCGAGCATCGCGACACGATAGCAGAGAACGTACACACGGATAGAAAGAGAAGGTTCGAACGGCTTGTTTAGAGAGTGTAAACAGCTGTTGGTCGCCGCGCGTTCCATCGTCGCTGCCAGCAGCAGTTCGGGTTCGCGCGCGCGCGCGCGCAACAAGTGCCCGGCAGAGAGTAGCAATAGCAGCACTGGACCTTGCTAATGCCTCCTTCCTTCCTCCCATTTGGCAACGATACATTTCTTGCGCCTCCCTTGCGCGCGTATACATAACGACGTGAAATATACAACCTCGCTCGCACACCGTACGCTGATGCGGAGAGTAATCGTCGTCCTGAGCGTTGATGCCGAGTTTGGAAGTTTAAGCGAGTTGGCAGTGCTGATTGACGTTTGGCTATGGTCGCTTTGCATAATTCTTGAGCGGCGGTGGCGTCGAGAAAATGCGCGTCGCGCCCGTCAAATCGAATTTGCCTCTCATTTATTAGGCGCCTCCGCGAACGCGCGCGCGCAGCTGCGGAATCCATTAGAATAATTTTTACAAATCCAATTTTAAATTCCACCCCTCTAGCTTTCTCTCTCTCTCTCTCTCTCTCTCTCTCTCTCTCTCCCGCACACTGTCACTTTTCGCCTTATTAACTACTACTGTACTTTTTTTTTTCTCGCCTCCTCCGATTTTCATAAACTCCGGAGACGCTTATCGCCGAGCCAGATATAACGCTCGCGCGCGGTATAACTCTGGCGATGCTCGACAGACAGCAGCAGCGGTAGCGCATCGCACGCAGTGCGATGTCCCTTACGTAAGAGAGAGAGACGTCGGATCATGTGCGCGAGGTGGCGGCGGGCTAAAGAGCAGAGAGCAAAGAGCAGTCTCATCGGGAGTATGGAGAAGTAGGTCAGCCGCGATCCCCCTCGGATACTACGCTATATACGCGTATCTCCCTCTCTAGCTTTCTTCGCTGCCCTTTGAATTTCCGGCGAGAGACTGATTAATAAGAGAGAGAGAGAGAGAGAGAGAGAGAGCGTTCGGGCGCACTGCCTCTCTCGATGAATAATTCAAGCGTGTATCTACTGCGTCGCGGCGCCTACGCGCCTTCTTCGGTTATTAAGCGATCGCGCGTGCGTGCCCGTATAACTATACACATGCAGCGCGACGCGAGAAGAAGAAAAAACGAGACACGAGAGAGAGAGAGAGAGAGAGAGAGCAGGAAAGAAACATTCTGCGCAGCAGCGACATTCCGCGTTGACACTGCGCGAGCGCGCGCTCGAGAAAAGCTGAATATATACACTAGGAGAGTCGTGTCGTGTGTCTTCGAGGCCGACTGGTTCGAGAAACCACTCCCATCGCGGTCACTTCTTCTTCTTCTTCTTCTTCTTCTTCTTCTCTCCCTTCCGCGCGCGCGCGCGCGAGCATAGTTTTATATATACGCGCTTCGTTGCTGCCTGCTGCTGCGCGCTTATCGCCTGCCGATCCGGATTGAACTTAGGCGCTCTTATCTCGGCGATAAACCGCATTGTCGAGCGCTCGTTGCATATTGATTAATCCTTCTTCTCGTTCTCCTTTTTTTTTTTTTTTGTTTCTACCGTTGCCTCTTGCTCTCTTGAGTTTCTTCGTAATTGATAGTTTTGCCAGTCGAAGATACGCCGGCTCTGCTCTGTGTGCACGGTCATGCGATCGATCTGCAGACGCGTCGCTGGTTGCCTGGAGACTGTGCGAGAGCGGCGCGAGAACAATTTGGGAAGCCCGCCGCCGCCGATAATTGAGTCCGTTCCCTCCTAAGACTTCTTCTTCTCGCGCTCGGCATTTTTTTTTTTTTTTTTTTTTTTTTTTTTTGCCTGCACCGTCGTCGCTACCGCTGCTGCTACTGCAATCGCGCTCTCTCTATGAAAAAATATTCAAATGCCGGACAAACACGAGGAACGCGCTCGCTCGGATGCGAGAAAACAGGATTTTTTGCGCGCTCGGATTTTACAAAACAAAAAATATATTATTGCGCGTCGTCGCGCTAAACGCAGTTGTTGCGTCGATGGACGACGCGTGTACAATTGAAAAACTTGGCTGCGCGGGGCTATATTAAACGCGAGAAAAATATTTTTCGAGTACCGGAAATTGCCAGGGGGAAAAAAAAAAAGGAGGGCGAGAGCTACCGGTATTAACGCCGCGAGCGATCTCTTTTTCCGACCAACCCCCGGTAGCGCGAGCGCGCGCGTGTATAATCGTTATATCGAGAGAGAGAGAGAGAGTTGACCGTAAGTTGGAGCTCTCTCGCGTGTTTATATGAGCGTCGATTCTGTTTTTTAGCTCCTTCGACGAGCAAAAAAGTTCCATAGATATTCATATGTGCGTGGTCGCGCGCGCGGCTACGGGGAGGAAAAACAATTTTCGAATGTATCGAGAGAGCCCTCCTATTTTTTAACCAGCCGGTACACCTGTTTTTTCCACCATTCGTTATTAGCCCTGTGGAGAGTGTGCGTAGCGAAGGCCGGAAGGAAGGATAGTAAGGCTGCGATGCGATGCGGGAGAGGAGATTCGGTAAAAGGGAACCACTTAGCCGAAAACTGTATAAGAGTCTGGAAGTCAGAACGACGGCGGCGGCAGCTATTCGGCAGAGACGTCAGAGGCGCCAGCGGACTAGCTTAAACTCCCCCTTCTCCGCTGTTTCATTCCACTTCTTCTTCTTCTTCTTCTTCTTCTTCTGGCCCCCCGGAATTCTCATTCCTCGAGAAAGCGCGTCACGCGAATTACAAAGTTTCCGATGCATTCCGGCAATTTCACTTACATGCGCGTCTCGCTCCTCACACACACACAGAGACACATAGATGCTCAGACACACACAGAGCGAGGCGATAAGGAAAAAATGGATTACCGGCAAGCCTGAGTCTGGCAAAGTCGTGGGACGTTGGCTGCTCGCTCGACAGGGGCGGCGGCGTCGAGGGCAGTGGTATCCAGCGCTAGTGGACCCAGGACGGCGACGCGGCCGGCGTGGCCGCGTTCGTCGACGCGTAGACGGCTGCGGCACTGGCAGCGTTGCTGCTCGCGACGTTGCTCACCGCCGCAGCGGCCGCTGCCTGGGCCGTCGCCTGGTGGTGAGCCGACACGGCTGCCGTCGTCGTGTCGACCAACTGGTCGACGATCCCCGTCGAGTCCGTCACGGGGATGTTGGGAAGACCAATGTTCGGCAGAACGTTCGGATTCTGGAAGTTTATGTCGAGTGTGCCGTTTATCAGCAGCTCGTGCTTTATCACCTGTCAACAGACGCGACGACGTGGTTCAGTTATTATTTTCGCTCGCGAATCGCTATCGTTGCGCATTTTTTTTTCGAAATCCTGACCTCGTCAATGTCGCAATCGAAGCCGTGCAGAGTCTCGATGTTGATGTTCAGGTCGTCGAGGAGGGCGGTGTTGTTCAGCGCACCCATGAGCTGACCCATCATCGTGCTGGGGATGGGCGAGTCGGGTGGACTGTTGCCACTGGACACCTGGCTCTGCTGCGTCGTCTGCTGCTGTGGCGTCTGCTGCGTTTGCTGCTGCTGCTGCTGCTGCTGCTGAGGTAGCGTCTGCGGTTGCGCTTGTGTCTGGGACTGGTCCGTCTGCTGCTGCTGTTGAAGCAGGTACTGCTGGATCGACTGCTGCTGGCTGGTCAGCGATGGACTGGGCTCCGGCTGCTGGTAGGTCGGCGACATGTTGAGGCTGAGATTTTGCTGGAGGAAGAGAGAGAGCCGAGTTCTGGCTGATTAAGATCGTCCTTGATGAAAAAAAAAAAAAAAAAAAAAAAGTTTACACCGAGAGTGTGAATGATAGACGAACCATTTGAGTGCAAGCACAGGGCTGGAGGCGATGTAGCGGACATCGTTGCTGGCTGCTGGACTGTGGGGTAGGCGGTAGTCCGTAGGGCGTCGTGGTCGACCTGAGGGCATTGTTCCTCTGGTACTGGGCTTCGAAGTACGACGGAGGTGGGCCCGACTGCTGCCCCTGCTGCTGCTGCGGCTGTTGCTGTTGCGGCTGAGTCTGGGACTGCTGTTGCTGGGGCTGCTGCTGCTGCTGCTGCTGCTGCGACGGAGACGTCTGGTACATCTGGTAGGACGCCGGCACGAGCTTCATCGTCTCGGCTAGACTACCGGCTGTCAGGTGGGACGAATACGGTTGGTTACAAGGATACGCCGCAAAGCTCGAGATTCTTATTTTGGAGTCGACTAAAATTTATCCGATATTGGATTTCCAGCAAATTCAAGTAAATTCGACTCCAAAAAAAGAAACTCGAAGAAGAAGAAGAAGAAGAAGAAGAAGAAAAGGAATAATAACCAAGCTGCTCAGGACTGTAGGTGGACGCGTAGTTGGGCGTCCACTCGGGCTCGCCGAGAACCGCCGGTATGGGGCTCAATCTTCCGCAGGACGAGGCGTTGCTCGAAGCCCTCGGTCTGAAAGCAAATCCGTCGAATTGGCTGGATGAAACTCTGATATTCTCTCTCGGCAGCGCGCGAATAAGAAGAAATCGCGCAGAGCGAGCTGAACCTACCGGAAATCGGGGGACAGCTGGAAACTGCTCGCCGGATGGAGAGGACTGTCGGGGAAGAGGTCGAGACCCTCGCTGACGCTGCTGCTGGGACTGGGAGTAGCGTCGGCTTGCAGACTGCCGTTTCTCAGGGCTTCCACCTTCTTCTTCACTCGGCCCCGGCGCTTCTCGAACTTGGACGTCTCCATCGATGTGGCTCTGTGAATTTTTTTTTTTTTATCGATCAATTATAATCCTTATTTTTACATCCGAAAAAGTCTTACCTCCTCCTAGCCGACTTTCCGGGCTTGGCGTCGGGGTTGATCATCCACCAGGAGCTCTTTCCCGTGCCCTCGTTCTGCACCCGCATGAACCTGTTGTGCAGCGACAGATTGTGTCTGATGGAGTTCTGCAACCGAAAGAAACAAAAAAAATAAAAATCAATTGATCCAACAGTCTTCGTCAATCTCGCTCGCGCGGGAAACTTAAAAATCCCGGGAAAATTTTCCGTCCTAGCTATATACATTGCAACAAAAGCCGCGGCCCGATATACAACTCGCTCTGCGCTTATCTTATCTGCGCAGCGTCGTCGCTTCGCACACGCGCGCTCAATAGCCCCGCGCACTCTATTAATTGCTCGGCTATACATTATCGCGCGTAGTGTCTATAGTTATAATTTTCGAAAATTTTCGCCGCCGTATCAGATTAGACGTTGCTCGTTCCCACAACGGGGGGACAGAGAGAAAGAGACCACATAGGAGAGAGAAATGACACGTAATCGCATCCGATAGTAGCCTAAATATATACCAACACGCATACACACACACACACACACACGCACACATTCGAAGATGTAGACTCTTTCGCGGTTAGCCGCTCGCGCGATAATCGTTATCCGAATGAGCGGGAAAAAGACTCGGCCGCATCTTCGGCGCCGATATCGCGCGTGGACGGATTATCAGGGTTTATATAAAGAGGAGAGCTGACTTGTTTTTTATTTCCCTATTTCTTTCTTTCTACAACTGTCGGAAGGAAGGGTTAACCGCATTTACGCAGGACGTAGCTGCGGTGCAGTGTATCTCTCTCGTTGGCTTAAACAATTCAAACGGAGCTTGAGTATAGGTACACACACGGGCGAACGAAAAAAAAAAAAAAAAAAAAGAAGCAGAAGAAGAAACGAACGAGCGTAAGCGAGGACGATTACGTGCCGTAGCTACGACGAACCTGACCCGATGAATAAATGATTTTCCAATCGGCACAGCAATCGTCATTACGATGTACTGCTCTCGTATAGCTCAATTATGCAACGATTTTCTTGGGACCGCCCCTCTCAGCTTTGATTTTTTAAACGTTCGTCGCGAGCCTCCCTTATGCTTCGAAGATACCGCAGTGATATCGCAAAATATCGTACGAGAGTTGCGCAATAAGCGGCGCCGCGATAATACGCATATAACATACTTCCTCGTGATGCAGGCGTGCGAGGCTCTAAGCAAAAAAAAAAAAAAAACGATGGATACAAAAAAAAAAGCCCTGAGCGGATGAACCGAATCGCGTACGAAGATCCGATGCTTAATTGCAGGAGCTCGTTGTGCAATGAAGATTTACAACGCGTATGCAAAGTGACTTCCTATATCTGCGCAGTTATGTTATATAGATGTATAGACACGTTATACGCGCCGCCAGGGAAATAGTAATGTAAATTTTGCTATAGATATAGATAGATGTAGGCGAGTGGATATCGCGCGAATTTTTTCTTTTTTTTTTTTTTTTTTTTTATTCAAGAGCCGCGTGACGTCGGCGACGACGACGATGATGATCTCGCGCGATTACACGCGCTGTTGTTAATCGAACCGGCGCTACGGGCTGATCGATCGATACTGCACGCTATATTCAGCCGAGACCTTTCGGATTCGATTAACGTTCTTTATTCCGCATCGGTATACACATCGTTTATAATTTTTCCCTCGAAATACAAAGGAAAAGTCCGCGAGCAAAAAGCGCGACCTCGGCTCTCGGAAAAAGTATGATAAATTCGAAACCATCCGCGGCTCATTAGCGCGAGCGACGTCGTATAGCGTACATATAGCCCAGAAAGGAAAGAATTCCAAGCCTCGAAATATCGAGCCACGCTACGCACGCGTCCAATTACCCGAAAAGGCGCGGGGGGGTGAAAATCCAAAAAACCACAAGTCCAGCTATCTCCCCCCCCCCCCCTTTTAGATGGCGCGTAGCACACATGCGCGCGAGCGCGCGATTCAATTTGATAAATATCGATCGGGTGGCTCTCTCTCTCTCTGCACGCAACCTTGGGAATCCATTTAATAATATAATACCGGGACACACGCACGAGAGAGAGAGAGAGAGAGAGAGAGAGTATAGGCATTAAGGGCACTACTCGCGCGTGCTTCAGAAACTGATACAGCTCTCTCTCTCTCGGTAGTCTCGTGTGTATACGCTGACTTATCGCGTCCCTCGTATTAGCATAATAATTGCGGGCGTCTCTCTCTCTCTCTCTCTCTCCCTATATATACGTCGACTTTTTTCCGACTCTCTCTTTCGGCGAAAGGCCATATATACAATATATACACAGAGAGAAGCAGCTCTCGGCGCGTCGCGATTTATTACGAGAGCCTTATCAAGCGAGAAAATGCAGAGCGAGCACTTAGAAGAAAGCCGCGTAGAGGGAATCGATATACGAGTGTGTACACTTATACAGTTACACGTATAAGTATAAGGAGAAGGGAAGGTTTAACTTTTGCCTTCCCTCTCGCTCTCGAAAGTTGCGCTTTGCAAAGTCGAGCAGACACATTCCCGCTCGCGAGCGCGATATATATATATATATATACACATCGGAGCGGAGAATTTTCTCTCTCTCTCTCTCTCTCTCTCTCTCTCGAAGGTAGGAAACGAGGAGGAAGAAACTCGTCGCGCGCTAGAGAGAGAGAGAGAGAGAGAAGAGCGTATAGAGCGCTCGCGGAGCTGAGTCGAGGGAAGAAAAATGATCCATTAATCTGAAACCCAAAGTCTGGTGGCGCCTGGCGCCGCGACGCCAGGCGCCACTACCCCACCACTTGACGCGTTCTCTTCCACTACTACTACCCTTCCTTCCATACTATATATATATATATATATATATATATATACATATAGAGCCGTTCTATACCATCCACCTTTTTATCCGACTCTCTTCGCCTCTCGCGCGTAATTTTCTCTTCCACGCAGTTCTTCGATTAAATACAGCAGAGGCCGATATCGCGAGGCACGCGTATGCGTGTACACGCAGAGAGGAAGAGGGGAGTGAAAAAAAAAGCTCGCAATTTTCCACTCGGCAGAGATTACGTCCAATTGCAATCACGCGGGGATTCTGTGCATCGGATCGCTGCAGCCATCTTACTTCAAAAGTAAGTAGGCGTAGTCTCTCTCGGCGGAGAGTAGCTTGACCCCGGCTGCGCAATTGATCTCAATTAGATTCCCCACGGATCGTCGTCGTCGTCGTCGTCTCTCTTTCCCAGGCGTTCGCACACAGTCGATGCTCTCGGTCTATATGCGTGTGAGCGTATAAGGTACCGCGGCCCACCTGTTGAATTAGGGGTGCATATAACGCTATAGCGAGTCGGTGTATCAGGTAGACGTTGTCTAATCCGATCTATGTATACAAGCTATAGAGAGAGAGAGAGAGAGAGAGAGAGAGAGAGAGAGAGAGAAGTGGATTTGCACAGGTGGGAGGTCGCGAGGACACCAGTTGCTAGGCAGCGCACCTCTCGATATAAGCGTGCGCCTCACGTTTCGAGCGATGCTGTGCACGCGGTGCGTTAACACCTCTAACCCTTCAATATTCTCTCTCTCTCTCTCTCTATCTCACTATACGCTGGCGCGTTTTAAATTATCGGACGCGGATCTGTAGCATCGGTACTTTATACGTCCCTAATGAAATCGTCGATAGCTCGATGTTTGCTGTACCGGTGTCGGGAGGAAAATATTATTGTAGTGTTATATGTATAAAGCGGAGTATCTCCTCGGTTTGTTTGCCAACTGCTCACTGGAGCAGAATAAGATGGAGAGGAGAGAGAGAGAGAGAGAGAGAGAGAGAGAGAGAGAAAAAAGAAGGAAAAGATTACGCGCAGGGTAAACTTGACATATAATGTCGAGCAAATTAGCGGAACGGAGGCTTTCTTCGTTCTGACGACAGGTGCGCGCGCGGAGCTTGTTGGTAAATAAACACGGGATATGCTTGGTGGAGGTATAAAGTGTTCTATACTCTTATAACACTTGGCTAATACTCCGAAATAGAAATTGTCGAATTGCAAAGACCAAAACTCTCTCTCTCTCTCTCTCTCTCTCGATTTTTACCTAATTACATCGTCGTCCGTAAAGCGCAGCAAACCGTAGAGATCGTTAAACGAAGCTCGTTTTACGGACGACTAAAAGCTCGGCCGAGCGCGAATTTTCAAGTACTGCGCCCTAACGATCTTCTAATCGCCTTTTACCTCTCCCGAGAGTCCGGTCAATTTTTCACCCCCCCCCTCGAATCAATTTTCTCACACACACACACAGAGCTACAGAGTATATACGTATTAGCTCGCGCGCGCGCGCGCAAAGAGTTTATTAATAAAGAGAAGCGGGAGGCAGGCCGAAAAAGTACGAAAATAGCCGCTACTGCAGAGGCTCGCTCGCTGCGCGTAAGTATCTCTTTCTCTCTGCGCTGCATCAGTGCGTGTGTATATATCGTTCAGGGTCAATTTATTTATTCAAAGGTCGTTCCTCTCTCACAGCCGTGTGTAAATTGCGTCTTTCCGCTACCCTCGATATTCTTCGCGTCGTCGGCAAGAATTCTAAATACGTCGTCGAGTATATTACAGTGACGTGTCGCGCCGTATTCAGTCCTCTATGCATCGGACGTGTATTTATCTCTTTCTCGGCTGTGCAAACACGCAGTTGTGCATCGCGATAAAGCCCAAATGACAGAGTGTAGTACAGCCTCTTTGTTTATCGCTTATCTGCCCCCCCCCCCCCCCCAATACTTTCACACACACACACACACACACATACGTATATATTCGACGAAACTATTACGCCTCGCTGCAGCTCTTTTTTTCCCCGCGAATTTCGCGTACACACACACACACGAGAGCAGCGCGTCTATCGGATTTGCATATAAATGAAGTCCATCGAGAGCCGCCGCAAGCCGAGATTGCCAACAATATTATTATCATCGTCATTTTTTTTTTCTTCCTCGCTAAAATTTTCATATTTCCCGCCAATTACGTGTATATAGGCAGAGAGGGTGTTTTAAGAAGAAAATAACTCGGTATTTTTTATCTCTCTCTCTCTCTCTCTCTCTCTCTCTCTCTCTGCCGCGAGATAAACACGCTGTGCAGCTGGCGCTGCCGCACATTGTGCAGCTCTCCTCCGGCGGCGACCGGTTCCGCAGACACAAAAGCAGCTGGGATTCTGCGCTGCAGCATAACCGTCGAGACGAGAACGAGAGAGAGAGAGAGAGAGAGTCTTTGAACTTGTTCTTAATAGCGCGAAATCGAACGGAAGGAAGTGTCTCGGAGAGCAAGTACTTATACGTAAGTATAAACGTAGAGAGAGAGAGAGAGAGAGAGAGAGAGAGAGAGAGAGTAGCGTGGGATATTATAAAGAGGTGCGAAAAAGCGCGAGGGCAGATGTCGCGTTACGTCAGATGCAGCCTTGAGTCGTCGTCGTCGCTGCCGCCGTTCGACCTCGGTCAACTCTGCAGTGTGTGCATCAGCAGCAGCGATATGCACGAGCATAGCGGACTAGACGAGCGGCTTGATACGTTGCTGCTACGTTATTCTTTTTTTTTCTCTCTCTCTCTCTCTCTCTCTCTCTCTCTCTCTCTCTTTTTCATTATTATCACTACCGTATGACACGCATGCAGGATATATAGATTGATGGTGAGTCCGTCTGGAGGGACACACTTGTGTGCAAACACTGCGCCTGCAGGGATGTTTGACCTGGGCAAACGTTTTTACGCGGAGCGAAAATTGAATTTTTTTTTTTTTTTTTTTTTTGTTCCTCTTCGAGTACTCGTTACGTTGCGTAAGCGCGCGACGATGATCAGCAGGTCGGTTTTCGAGGATCCGAGCTTTTCCGATCGAGAGAATACACGGAGAAGTTTTCCATTCGGAACGCGGCAAAACGAGCTTTTATCGCGCGAAAAGTCTCGACGATATCTTATCGCTGCTGTACACTTTCTTTCGCGGGGAAAAACTCGTTACGACAGAGATACGTTTCGAGAGCCTACATAGAATCTAATCTGAGTTGTAACGCATATCCTCGGAGCATCAGGAGAGAGAGAGAGAGAGAGAGAGAGAGAGAGAGAGAGAGAGAGCGAGTACTTACTTAGCACAGGATATACGTTTTCTCGCTATACGACGTGAC
The DNA here is from genome assembly GCA_024372645.1 of Trichomalopsis sarcophagae. Classification (NCBI taxonomy): domain Eukaryota; kingdom Metazoa; phylum Arthropoda; class Insecta; order Hymenoptera; family Pteromalidae; genus Trichomalopsis; species Trichomalopsis sarcophagae. The sequence goes on from QLSS01000067.1 coordinate 378,171, forward strand.
GAGGCAGTTTGGACGCGCAGACGACCTTGCGGACGAGGAGGTATATACACACACAATATCAACAAAGCGGAGAACCACTGCTCTCAAACACAGAGAGCACGGGCCAATTGACCAATCTCTCTCTCTCTCTCTCTCTGTCTATACTTATGCGTGTACAGTGTATACATGGGAGAGTCGTCCGAGTGACGTCATCGGAGAGCGACGCCGATTTGTGCGTGAATATTATATATATATACTATGCGCGAAGCTTAGGCCGCGCGATATGCGCAACAGCCCCTTTGCGTGTTGTGATTCAGCGAGTTGTGTTTACTAATTGCTCGGGGGGATGGCGTCATATTTTTGCTTCGACTTCTGTTTATGACTTCTCTCTCTCTCTCTCTCTCTCTCTCTCTTTCTCGCTCTCCGAAGAGTGCAGGTAAGTGACGAACGATACTCGATTGTTATAGTGCAGGTTATTAGTGTAGATTGAATTGCAAAAGACCGAGCTAAAATTTTCTCAAAATACCTTGTAAACCGGCCTTCAGCGAATACTCTATAATCCCACTACAAACACACATTCAAAAAACACTTCCTCTTTCTCGGATCGTGAGAGTCTCCCCCCAAAATAATACACCTCACTCTCCGATTCATTCTCAGCGCTGCTGGCTCACAATGAATGCGAGCCGCACAATAATAAACCCAGCGATTTATATTTGGGTAATGCGCTCGCTATACACACGCACACACACACTCACGGCCGCTACTATACACGCATTTTTCTCTCATTTTATTATTTTCTCTTCTCGCTGCGCACATGACCGCCGTTGGCTCTCCGATTACCTGTATATAGGCTTACATTGCTCGTGTCGAGTTACTCTCTCTCTCTCTCTTTCTCTCTCTGCCGAACATAATCCAGCGCGTATAGGTATGCGTAATAAAAGAGCGAAGAAGAAGTCAATTTTCAACGATGTACACGCGCGTATAAGAGAGAAGAGGAGCGGAAAAAGAGACGCTAATGCGCTGGTAATCAGAAGGGTAAGTACACACACACACACACAGACGGTATGGAGGAAGAAGCGAAGCTTGGATCGTTCCCAGTTGGCCCGGACTCCGGAGAAGCAGCTTCTTACACGCCGAGTTTCCCTCGTAATGAGATTAAACGCCGACGATCGAACGCCGCTGGATAATGCATTGTATACGAGTCCGTTACATTTTTTCAAAATATGATCGAAGATGTATTATACCTTACGAATACAATAGTCGTAAGTTAGTAGCGATCGTGACGATGTGCTTCGACTTTATCATACCATTAGCGCAGCGATTTTTTCAAGAGCCACTCGCGCGATTTTAAAGCCTGATCATTACCATACGCGTTATAACACTCGGGCTAATAAAGAGAGACCCTCTTTTTTTTTTTTTTTTTTCCGCGTCTCGGCTCATCGCCCCGAGTGCGACGCGCAACAAGTTGCCCGTCAGCACTGCGGCGTATAGGTAGGTGTGTAGAGCGCGGGCACCTCTATATACCCCCCCACAGCACGTGTCGCGTCGGTTGCAGCATCGTTATAACGCTCGTGCGGATGGACCTAACCTCAATTATCAACCGAACTCTTCACACGCACGAGGAAAAGTCGATCTATATGTGCGTCTGTGCCTGTATCGTAATCAACGACCGAGCTGGGGGGTTAACGCCGATAAGATAACGAGCCCTACATCGTATACGTATATACAATACACACACACACACACACACAGACACATACACGCGCGAGCGCGCTAATCGTATATCGTCGATACACGCATATTTTCAAGAGTGAGAGAGGAGTAAGATGGCCGCCGTCGCCGCACCGCCGCGAGCGACGAGTATGTCTGGGAAAGGTCGAGGCTGCGCGAAAGAGTGCACATACGCGCGCGAGAGAGAGAGAGAGAGTTACGCAACGCTTGTATACGCTGCGCTGGAGAAGGAAGGAAAAAAATAGATTTCCCCTTTTGCGCGCGCGAGGAAACCGAATAAATTTGCCTATGCTCTCTATATCGGCTCTATATACATCGTACGTCACACGTGTGTCTCTCTCTCTTTCGAGGCAAAACAAAGTCGTCGCGCCGAATCGGATATGAGAAAGCGGAGAGATAGATCCGTCTCACTCATGCCAAATTGCATTTTCCTCCGCGTAATAAGACGCGGAATTAGGCTGCGCTCTTTCTTATACTCATGCTATGTGCTTCTATTTTTAGAGCCACGAAATAGAGAGGAATATCCGAAATATAAGAAAATGAATGAGAAAGCGCAAGGCCAGACTGTAATACATAGAGAGAGAGAGAGAGAGAGAGAGAGAGCGGGCGATGGCAACGGAGAGACGCGCCGAAGGCTGATAAAACACACACACACACACAAAACGTACACACGCCGATCGATCGACGATCGGCGGTGCTGACATCTCGGGAAAAAATGTGGCGCCGGCCGAAAAATGACTATAGAGAGTCGAGAGAGCGGCTGCGCAATTATTACGTAAGCCGCCGCCTGCCCCGATAAGCACCGAGAGCACTGCAGTGTGTACGGTATCTCTGTGTGTGTGTGTGTGCGCGAGTGAGCGAGTGTTATTATTGTTCCGAAAGCTCGCGTAGGTACTTTTTTCCTATACACACACGCGCGCGCGCGCGCACACACACAAGCACAAGTAAGTACGCAGAAAGCGAGTGCGTATATACGTTCTAATTTAATCGCCGCGGCGGTAGCAGCCAATTAAACGACGGGTCCTTGAACCAGCGTCGCGAGTCGACGCTCGAAGGGGCTCGCTTCGCTACTACGCGTTGTATACATATACACGTTATACATATACATATATATATATATATATATATATATATATATATATATATATATGTATATTATGAGCATAGCGGTGCACACGCACGCGAGCCACGTGCCGACTCCGATTCCACAACAATCGTCGCGCGTATAGCCCTTATATACTTTCTATGATACATAAATCGAACCTGCCCGAATTCCCGTGCGTGACTCCGTACGATATACGCGTCTCTCTATATAGCAGCAGACGCACACAACGCGCAGTCGAGTTTTCCTCGAAATCAAGGATTCTATTATTACGTACGAGTGAGGGCCCTGAGACCAGCGGCAAACTTGGCGTCATCGTTACGCAAGTCGCTCGCTCGGAAGCTAACTTTAGCCTTCCAATACATACACAGAGACAGGCGCGTATATATTCGAGAGAGACTCGCGCGCGCGCTCGCGAGTATGATTCTCGAACTACTCGGAAGAGCGTATCGGTTTGTTTACACCGCGGAGTCGAGAGCACCTTGCACAGGGGGGCGATTTGAGAGCACAAGGGAGCAGCGCGAGAGAGCAGCCGCACCGCCGCCGAGAGAAAGCAAGAGCGGCAACCTGTTGCACGTTACGTATAGCAGCGACGGCCCGCTTGTGCCAACACGTGAACGTAACACACACTCCCTCTTACTCTTTCTCTCTGTGTATAAGTGTGCCCTCGTGCACACACTCGTAAACTGTCTATACACGGAGACAGGTATAGGCACTGGACTGTGTGTACAATGGAATCGAAGCTAGCGCGCGGCTGTTCCCCGCGCAGCGTCCGAAGGAAAGTGAGCCGTGAAAGAGTAGCAGTGAGGGAGAGAGAGAGAGAGAGAGAGAGTCGCGGGGAAGGGATAAATGGCACGTGAGGTCATTGCCTCCCCGGTGTATAGTAGTCGTAGTATAGTCGGCTCTCTGTGTATATAAGCGTAAAAATTCAGCTGTTGGTGTAGTGCGAAATAGAGAAGCATAGAAAAGCCAGCCGACGACGACCTTGCGCTGCTAGCCGCGGAAAATGCGGAACCGCCTTGGCTTACGCGGCCTTCGATTCCGTAGCAGAAAAGTACAATTTTCCAGAGAAAGAAAGCTCGCACGCGAGAGATGCGGAATCTCTCGTACACGCGCTCTCGACTCTGCCGCGGCGGCCTTCAGAAAAGTGAGAGGCTGCTGCAGCAAACGCGCGCGTGTGGAGCTCGAATTCCACCGAGAGAAATCGGCAATGAATTCGCCGCCGCTCGCCTATATATATATATATATATATATACAGTTATATCCGAGAGAGCGAGAAAGAAACCGGTACCTTACGCTCGCTCGCTCGCGCCACGTATGTGAGAGAAACCCGCATTTTTACTCGGTCTACGAAGATAGAGAGAGGCATACCTTCCATCCGGCACTGCTGTTGCTGTCGCCCTTGTCCTTGAAGTAGGGCACGTTCTGGACCATCCACTCGTAGATCTGCGAGAGGGTGAGCCGCTTATCGGGCGCCGAGGTGATGGCCTGGGTGATGAGATCGGCGTAGCTGAGGTTACCCCAGGCGTTCCGGCGGGACGAGTTTTTCTTGACCGGTAGCAAGGACGACGGCTGCTGGGGTGGTGTGCTGCCGGACTCGGCGCAACCTGGCTCCTTCTGAGCACCGCCGGGACCGACCGCGCCGCCGGTACCCTCCGGAAAGCTGTCCGGTCGCGGACACGGCCACGTGTTGGATCGCGCGCGAGTCTGCGGCTCGAAACCGCTGTCCAGATCGAAACCTCCGCTCATCGAGTCCATCATCGCGCTGCTGTCCGCGAAGTCCATCTCGACGCGTGATTTTTACTCCCGATGTAGCTCTTCTACTTATATATTATAATCTGCGATTTAGAGCGTATATAGCTGCTGCTGCTGCTGCTACTCTGTATACAAATACGCTGTTATCGTCGACGTTGTCGGGGCTTGCTAGACACATTCGCAGACCATAATCGCACTGCACTGCACACACGGCTGTTCTCTTCAACTGCAGGAGCTGCTGCAACGGCGACGGTACTGGGCACACATGTGTGCGATAGCGATATACATGCGCGCTCGCACACGCACACACACTCCTCTCTATTTCTGTATATTATCGTAATCGGCTAATCGCGACGACGACGACGACGACGGCGACGACTACTCGCGGACAGCGGCGGCGGCGGCGCGCGCGCGCGCACGCAAGGGGAGGCCACGTGCTGTCCTTGAGAGGAGGCTAGAGTAGACGACTACAGCGGCTCTCTTCGCGCTATACTCCGCCTCTCTGCAGCCGAGTATATAACACGCACACTCACTCGCGCGCGGTACAACACACTCTCGGACTCTCCGCAGCGCTGCTGGGTAGAGGGGAGGGCCGACTATTTACACGCTGCGCGGAGAGAATCACGTGTCGGCAGCGGAGCACACGCAGCACTTGTTGTTATTGTTGACGACGATGATGATGATGATGATGATGATGATGCTGCTGCAACGCGGACGACGGAGGAGAGATCTCTGTACGTCCAGCCGTGCTGCTACTATACCACTGCTGCTGCTGATATCGCTCCAAGAGAAACGAGCACACGCGCACTCACACAGAGACACACGCGCGAGAGAGAGGCTCGCTCGCGAGAGACGATAGCGCGCCAACTTTGGAATTTTCCGCGCTCCTTCTCCCTCCTACTCTTCTCTCTCTCTCTTTCTCTTTCTCGCTCTGGCCGAGTGTGTACGACGACTACGTTGGCTCCTCTTCGCACACTCGTGATATCTTCCTCTCCGGAGAGAGAGAGACACACACACACACACAGGTGAGAGAGACACACTCCGCCGCGAGGATTATTTTTATACGTCTATGTACAACGCACCCTCGTTCTCTCTCTCTCCGTGTCTCTATAAGTGTTCTCCTATATTGCAACACGCGGACGCGCGCGCGCTCGCGCGAGAGAGAGAGAGAGAGAGAGACGGAGTTGAAAGAAAGAGTTAACAGACCGAGTGTGCGAGTTGTATATTAAAACGGAGGGAGAGAGACAGACAGAGAAAAGAGGGGACGTGTGTGAGTGTGTGTGCGATGTCGGAGAGCTGCGTCGTGGACTGGTTGCCGGCAAGGCAGCGCGGCGCGTACTGCCGAGCGCCGAGGACACACGAGCTGAGCACTCCCTGCTCTGCTGCGCAGCTCTACGTCGTCTGAAATTCCCCGCTCTCTCTCTCCCCGCCGCTCTCGCTCACGCGCCGCAAGAGAGATGCAGTATATGTATATATATATATTCGGACGAGCTCAACGCGCGCACTCTCCGCGAGAGGAGTGGGGGCCAGCCTGTATATATCGTGAATACATTATACTCTCGCGCGAGCGGTGGGCAAACCCAGACGCGAGAGGGAATTTCAGAGTGACTTGGTCTATGCGCGTATGTGTGGGAGAAAGAGACAGAGACGTCTGAGAACGTATGTATGGTTTTGGATTTTTTCTTTATTTATCTCGATGCGGATTTTTGCTTCGATATACACAAAAACTTAATTAACTTGAGAGAGAAAGAGTTCAGCTGTGTGGACATAAATTATTTATTTTTCTTCTTGCGATGCGCCACGCCGCTGACGTACTGCTGTGTGTGCTTATTTTTAATAAAAGAAACGCTTCTCTCAAGGATTGCATTCGGTATAAAATGTGGGTGAGTTTCAAGGGATTTTCGGCTGCAGTACGACAGCGCGGCAGCCAAATGTATAGAAAAAAAAGAAAAGAACGCACGCGTTTGCGGAAAGCGAGTCTCCGCGAAATTCATACAGTTAGAGAGTAAACGGTAAGGCTTCGCGGTGACAGATTACATGGGTCTTCCCATGCCGCGACCGGGCATCTGTGGCGCATCGCCGCCTCCGCTCTTCGGACTCTTGATGGTCTCGTCGACCGAGAGAATGAGACAGGCGGCCTCGCAAGCTGCGGTTAAAGCGTTGATCTTCACTACAGCTGGCTCCCAGACGCAGCTCTCCCAGTTGTCGGCGATGTCCTCGTTGTTGATGTCCACGCCGAACCAGCATTTGCCCGTGTGGTGCTTCTGTCGCAGCTTGTTCAGGATGTTGGTTGCGTCGAAGCCGGCATTGTCGCACAATTGCCTTTGGAAAAATGTTAACGTTAAGCGGATTCGTTGGTTTCTTACGAGAGTAGAACGCAGATTGAAAAACTTACCGTGGAATGATCTCCAGAGCCCTGGCGATAGCACCGATTATCAGTTGCTCCTTTCCAGCGATCGTGCGAGAGTAGTCGCGAAGAGTTCTCGAGAGTTCCATCTCGATGGCGCCTCCACCGGCGACTACGGCGTCGTTCTTTATCATACGCCTGACGATCATGATAGCGTCGTGCAGGGACCTCTCGGTTTCCTCGAGGAACTGCTCGGCACCACCACGTAGGATGAAGGTGCAGGTCTTGGCGTTGGGACAGCCGGCGAAGAAGTTGAATCGCTCGCCTCCGATCTGCTTCTCCTCGAAGCTCTCGCAGTGTCCAAGGACGCTGTCGTTGATATCGTTGGCCGTGGTAATGACGGCTCCGCCGCAGGCCTTCATCGTTCGCCTCAGATCCTCTTCGACCACGCGACCAGCGCAGAACATGTCTCGGTCGGCAAAGTACTGAGTAGCAACGTCACCGATTGGCAGCTTGGACAGGACTACGTTGGCTCCGCTCTTGTAGATCTTCTCCAGTTTGTTGTAGAGGATCTGCCACTCGGCGTCGACGATCTTCTGGTACTCGGCGACGTTGTCTACGCGGACCTCGGCGTTGTCGCGCTCGGCTTTCAGCTCGAGCTCGATGTTCAGCAGAGCGATTTTGCAAGGTTTGTAGGATTTCGGCTGCATCTCAAAACCGGCGTAGGAGAACGTCTTCTTGAACGCGACGCCGGCTACCAGCTCGGAGTCTTCGAGAGCACCTCCAGCTACCTAAAATTTAGACCTCGTTTTTATTACGTGATTTTCTTTTCGTTTACCGAAATTAAAGCAAAGATCCATGCTTACCTTCTTGATACCAATCATGTTGAGGGGCAGAAGGTCGTCCAACATAAGAACGGCGTCGACGACCAACTTGCTGAAGAACTTTCTCTGTTGGTGAATGAGTTTGGAGTTCAGAGCCGTGGCGGCGCACTCTTCCAGCGTGCTGCGAGTTTTCTGTGGATTCGACTTCTCAATCTTAATACTGAGCTCATTAATTTTTTCTATGGCCAACTTGATGGACATTCTGAAAGATTTGATGATGATGCGTGGATGTACTCCTTCCTCAATGAAGGGTTTCACTTGTTTCAGGAATTCTCCAGCGAGTAAGACCACACTGGTGGTACCGTCTCCAATCTGAAAAATAGTTCAATACAATCGTTAAGCAGAAGTTAACAGCGTGCAACAGAGTAAAAGGTAGTTCAATACGATGTAGGAACTCATTGAGACAACTTTAATGCTTTACAAAACTGTCAGTCTATTAGTCACATTTGATATCCTCGGAATAGCTGCTGGCAATTGTTTGTTCTCAAACAGTTACCACAACATTGCTAAAGTCAACCGAGTTTCTCTTTAAAAAAAAGGAAGAGAATATCAACGACTCACCTCAGCATCCTGTGATTTTGCGATGTCGACTAGAGTTTTGGCTGCCGGATGAATAATGTCCAGGAGCTTCAAAATGGTAGCACCGTCATTTGAGATCGTTCCCTTGCCATTCTGGTCAACGATCAGTTTGTCCATGCCACGAGGGCCCAGAGTTGTGCGAACAGCCTCTGCGACCGTTTGACAGGCATTTATGTTGGAAATCAACTGAGGCTTGCCCTGCGACGAGTCTGTTCCTTCCTTAAGGAGAATGATTTGAGGTTGCTGGAAAATAAAATCAAAATTAATACCAGGACTAACCCATTAATTTCCTGTTATCTCAAGATACACGCGTAAATTCGCATCGGTGGTGCGAAATTTTTCACTAAATCACACGAGTCTTGTACCATGTTTCACGAATGACGGCAAATTCGGAGGGGGCTTGCGGGCGTGTATCACCAATGTAAGTTCATATCCTTATAAGGTTAGGAAGACGTGAACCTCGCGATCAACATCATCATCGACCGCGTGCTCGCACTGAAAACACTCGTTTCACGCTCTCCGAAATCTGTCAGCAGCGAAAAAGCACACGAAGCCTCAGCGCTAATTTCAAAGCCCGCGGTAAGTTTAAACAAGACGTACGAGCAGTAAAACTGTAATTGTTAAAATCGTATAACCGTGTGATACTGTGATGGGAGACACTCGTGATGCGGCTTTCTCAGAGGTGTACAAACAAGAGCGAGAAGCGGCGTAAGATCGTTGCACTAGGAAGCAAAACGAGTACTTACCATTTTGGCAAGTTGACAGGAGTCCGGTTAATCGTCAGGATAGAGATGATTATCACACAGGGGGGTTACACGCACGATAAACGTTAAAAAGGATCGCGCACAAAACCACACAAGAGTATAAAAAGCCCGTCTCTCTGCGGAGACTCGCCTTGTTACAGAGGGCGCTACGATCGGTTTCTTTCCTTCGAGAGCCGATTATATATATTATGGCGCACGTGGAGAACGACGGTGGGAAATTTGAATAGTCAGGTGTTCGAAAGCGTTCGATTAAAATACTTAAATGCCTTTTATTATCAATATTACATATAGCGTGTGTCATTTACATATACAAATATTTGGAGAAATAATACTGAAACGTTTGCAATAAATAATAGAATTAGACGCAATGCAATAAATATATATATGTATATATCTCTAGAGACGGAATAAATTAAATTATTATTGTTGACGCGATCGACTAGCCGTTGTCGGTCTTGGGACACCGGACCGTGCACCAGACCGGCTCTTCTCTCTCATGGCTGAGGGTACACTCTTGACCGACTCGGCGTAGGTGTAGTAAATGTTGGACAACTCTGGAATGTTTGCTTCTACGCTTTCTCCGTTCGACAGGTGCATCTGGGATTTTCGCATGTTGTTGCCAGTGTAGGCGACGCATTTTAGTTGCCACTCTCCGATGTCCTCGTTCCAATGAACGTATCTCTCGATGAGGGTCTGGTACTCCAGTGGAATGTAGTTGTTCAGGATGAGCTCCTGCAGTTGCAGCTCGCGACCGATACCGCGAACACCGTCCAGAAGACCTTCCATTTCGCGTTGATGCTCTTGTTGGAGATCGGACAGTTCAGCCTTGACAGATAACAGCATGCTGTGTATTTTTATTAATTTTTTTGTCTTTCCTGCGGCTTCTTCTTGGAGGGATGAGTATTTTTCCTCTATGTCGATTCTCTCTGCTTCCTTTTCCTTTATCGCTTTGCTCAGTTGCTCTTCTCTTTGCTTTCTCATCTCAAGTTCAGCAGCTGATGCAGCGAGCAATTGCTCCTGGGCTTCAGCCTTCTCTAAGAGATTTTCTCCCCCGATGAGTATTTTGTTTTGCAAGTTCAACATCTTTTCTCTCAGTACTTCTTTTTCAGTCTGTGTGCGTTTCAGTTCCATCAAATCCATGTCATTCAGATACTCCGACTGCTTCTCTGACTTGTCCTTCTTCTCAGTTTGACTGTTAGACATGCTAGGCATGTTCTTTTTGTTTAAGTTTGACTTGGGCGATGTACTGAATTCCTCCGAAGCCTCTGACTCGTCGTCGCTTGTTGAGATGTCAGGACAGTTGTCCTCCAATTGCTGCCTCAGTTGCTCAATTTCAATTTGAAATTGCCTCAGCAAGGCATCTTTTGGATCTTCATTCACTCTGGCACAGTTCTTGATGTTCTTTGCCCTGTTCGCATACCGCAGTGTGCTAATGGTCTCATCATAGTTGAGATCGGCTGGGCTGATGTTGGCACACATCAGAGTCTTTGAATTTCCACCAAGCGAATCTTGGAGCAATCTGGTCAATTTTGAATTCCTGTATGGCACATGCGAGCTTTGACCATCGACTAGAGCTGATATGACATTGCCAAGAGTGGAGAGGGAAAGATTGATCTTTGTAGCCTCCCTCAGTCTCATTCCAGTAGCTTTTGATTTACTTTGCCTCTCGGAACCAGCGAGATCTACAAGGTGCAACTTTCCCATTTTCACATGCTGCTGTCCATCGTCTCCTATCTGACTCGATTCTACCGTTATGGTAAAGATCGCGTGAGATCTCGAACTACACGCATTCATGGCAGTTGCCCCAGTAACTCTGTTCTTGTTGCCAATGACCATGATTCTATCGAGATCATCCGCATTGTTCACGACGTATCCAGTGAGATCTTTGACATAGACTCCAATGTCAGGTCTCTCCTTTACCTCCAGTTTGTAATTTTGATCCTTGCCCAGCAGATCCCTGATCTCTTCATTGTAGATCTCCAAGTACGTAGCGCGCACCAGAAACTTCTGATTCTCGTCAGCCTTTGCAATGTATCCAAATATATGAGCAAACGAATTAGGAATAATGCCTCTCAGCTGTGGAGAAGACTTGGATCCACTCATAGTATACGTCTTCCCAGTTCCGGTCTGCCCATAGGCAAAGATGGTGCCGTTGTACCCCTCCAGGACCTTGTTAACAATGGCCCTAGCTGTCTCATTGTATATGTCAACTTGAGTTGCCTGAGAATCAAAGACAGCGTCGAAGGAAAATATCTTGGGTGGTTCCTCACGAGTTGCGTGTGGATTCTTGACTGTTATGGTTTTGTTGAAGGTGTCCGCGAATATGATATCTTGACTGTGACCGTCCAACTCCTTCCCATTCATAGGCCTAATCCGAACGACGACTCGAACATTTTCGATCTCCTCGTTCTCGCTCGTCTTGTTCTCCACAGTTCCCGGCATTGTTATACCTCTGTCTTGGCGAATTACGCGACGTCAACACCGCATCTCTGCAATGAATCAAGACATATATCAAATTTCACCGTCTCACATCAGCACACATCAGCCACACGCTATATACCTCCGAAACCGTTACTACCCTCCTCGCGAGCTGTCGTAGTCGGTGATGAACTACAAAAATTGATTTTACTGTTACAACTTATTGACTGCATCAGCCGATGTACTTTTCCGAAGAGGGTATATATTGAACAGCAGACAAATCATAGAATATATATATGCGCGGGTCTGCTCGAGTCGAATACACCGCGCATGCACGCGACGTTAGCGCCGCTCTTAACGTTTTCTGCTCTCATCAGCTATCTCTCTCTCTCTGAACTCGCTCTCGCTTCGTTCGCGGCGACACTCGCTTCTTTTTAGCATCTGCCATTTTGAGCTGCTTAAACAGCTATATAATAAAGTGCGATAATCTCGGGTCAGGCGTTCGACGGGACACCCTGCACCCGATATGCGAGTGCCGTGAGTCGCGTGAGTATCAGAGAAATACGATAACCATGCATACAACTCCGACGCAATCCGATCAATCCTTCATATGTGCGCGTGTGAGTGTGAGTGTGTGTGACTCACTGCCTGCATCGCTGGTATAGGTATTGTTCGTCGTGTCAAGTGTGTACGAGGCTTCGATGCTTCTTTCCTCGCTTACTCCGAATTTGCTTAGAGGAGCTTCCTACGCACCTGATACTCCCTCTCCTCCGCGCGCGACTCCAAGGCCTGTTTTGCATTGAAATAAAGAAACGCGCACAAGGATGCGGAATGCTAAGGTACCTCTCGACGCAATACTTATCTGCATCTTGAGCACCTGCTTGTTCGTCTTCGTCGCGCACTTGTCTCTCTCGCGCAGCTTACTCCAAACTTAAGTCGATCGGTGCACGCACAGGGACGTCATTAGTATATTTTCAAGCGGCTGTTATCGACTTGACGCATGGCCCCACTGCCAACAGTCTTCCTAATCTTGTGTTGGCTTTGCAGAGAATGTGTGCCAGGCGACTCGCGACGTGAATCTCGCACTATCTTGTGGAGCCAGAGATAGTCTCTCTCTCTCTCTCTCCCTGCGGTGGGATTGCACTTGTTTCCCCTCTATCTGTCTGCGTCGTAAACCTTCAAGATGATGGAAATTGATCCACCCCCTCAGTTTAACAGCAAGGATGACGAGATCCAGTACTGGATGGATCTTGCACATCAACTGCATCAGAGGTGAGTGGCACTGTCGTGTGAGTTTGTGATTCTGTACAAGTGTGACATTATCTTGCCGCTTCTTTGAATGCAGAAAAGATGACGTGGAGCGAGAATTGGAGGAATTCCAAGAGAATTCACAGATGCTGGAGAAGGAGTTGGAAGCTTCTTTAGAGCAAGCAGACAAGACTAGCAGAGAGCTACGACAGAGGAATTCCAGACTAGCCTCGGAGATCGAACAGCTGAGGGGTAGACTGGACCAGCAATCAGCTGACTGTACTATGTTCCAGACCAGAGCTCAGGAGCTTCAAATACAGAATGAGCAGCTGCTGAAGTATGTTAGGGAATTGGAACAGAAAAACGACGATCTGGAGAGAGCTCACAGGTAACAAAGCTAGTTCTTTTAGTCAGCAAGCTATTAGTGTGGAAATACTTTGTTTCATGACTTCTTCATTTTGATAAACACAGGGTTAGCAAGGTGACAGAAGAAGAGATGGAGGCCAAATTTAATGTGGCTCTTGAAAAGACTGCATTACTCGAATCGGAATTAGATGAGAAGGAAACTCTGAGGGCGACCGTTCAGCGACTAAAGGATGAAATAAGAGGTGGGTTGATGCAATTCATTGATAAATTCAGTTGTTCAACTGGATGAGTGGACTAAAACGTCGTCTCGTTGTTGTTACAGATTTGAAGCAAGAAATCCAAGTTCAAGTTCGACATCAACCCGATAATGACAAGTCTGCTGGTGTACGCAATCATGTGGACAGTAACAAACTGCAAATTGAATTGGAAACCAATAATCCACCGACCAGTACAGTGAACGCTTCAATGACGAACATATCTTCGACGTCGCCATTGAAAAGTAAGATGCGCAATGCCTTGCGGAAAACGAAACGTTTTCTTGTACCATGTTCTTCTAGGAGAAAGTCAAAGAAAGATAAATCAAAAACGTCTCCTCCTGCAAAACTTGATCTCGATTCTTCTCTTTCAACCTCTATGAATAAGCCAACGTCGACTTTTTTAGGATGACGTTTTTTTATAGACTTCTTTTATGTAGATAAAGTTCCGTCCCCCTGATTCTTTGAAAGAATAAAAACTTTATTTTGTAGGTTTGCCTACTTATGTTTTGTATATTTTTTTAAATTTACTATCAATAAAGATAAATATATTCGGTTATGATACTTTAGTTTTCGTGTTTGAATATTTGTTTGCATGTCTCATATACTATAAATCTAGGTTGTAATACGATACAATAGTAATACGTATCTTGTTTCTGTTTGTTTGTACCTAGTTGGAAATGGGGTAGGGGGTGTGAATGGTAACAATATCAACAATAACATCAACGCACCGCCACTGGCGCCCTGTACAAGAATACTTGCCATGAACATGATCGGCGACCTCATGAGAAAAGTCGGGGTGAGTAGACAATTTTCAATTTTACCTGACACAATGTGCACCTCGTGTTATATTCCCTTGTTGTCACATGTAGCATGCAATCGATTGAGCTTGTAGCACGGCTTTGAACCTTTTTATTTTCGTCGATGTTTTTTCTTACAAGTCTCCAATACAGACAAATATTCATGACTAAAAAAAAAAAAAAAATAATAATAAAGAGAAAGATTAAAATGAAAGAAGAAAAGGAATTGCGCTTAGTAGCACTCGGTTGCGAGAAACCACGCCATGGTGATGATGTATATACTGTAGCTTGGTGTATTGGTAGCTTGACAGGTGGGTCTGCATGGACTGTAGGAGGGTGAAATGTTCTTGTCCCGGCGGGAAAAAAACAATTTCTTCCACGACCGCAAAACCGCCGTCAGTTCAAGTAGACACTCCAATTCAATGTATCAGACAACAACCTAGACCAACCAAATGCTGATTGTGACCTAGAGATTGATGCTCTTAAACAAATTTACTCACGTCCCTTACACACGATGCAGGTTTTGATTTTGTTTTTTTCTTAAGTTTTTAATGCTTCTTCCTCTTAATGTTGTATACCAATCCACCATCTGCTTCTTTAATCATCTCTGTTGAAAACTTACTTACCGTTTAAAATGTCGCTCGATTCACTGTTTTTTTCCAACACTAATACTATATCTGCTACTACGCCCAATTGATTCACAGATCTGGTCTTGAAAACTAACTCTTTCTTTTGCGATTTAGGCATTGGAGAATAAGCTGAACACGTGCCGAAACGCCTCGACACGAGAAGATCAAACTGTTCGGGATCTCTACAGGTAACACTAAATTTAACGAAAAACAGAAAAAAATAGATGCAATTTGTGCTGTTTTGTAGTCTTCCTTTGTTGTGCGATTTTACAAGAAAGGATCATGTACCTTCTGTCCATTCGTAGCGGATTATGACCTATGCAATATATTTATAAAATGTACTACTAATTTTTTCAATGGTCGCTGTATAAAGTGTTTCTCAGAAAAATGGCCTTCTGGGTACATGATACTCGTTAAATTAGTTTTTATACCAACTCTGGTAATTATTGTATTTGAATTCTTTTTTAGGATTTTACGTCACTTATTGTGCTTTTAAATCACGTATTGTGATCGATGTGTTCACATTTTTATCCTTTGTCCATTTGCCTTGTCATTTTTAATATAAAGTTTTGATTTTATTTTTTTTTTCATGTTGTGCTTTGTGTAAAAGTATTGACTTGCACTGCCATGATGCACGATTTTTTTTTAACAATTACTTGATGACTTACTGCACATCCAAGTGAAACAAAATCCTGATTTCGAATTCTTTATTGTCTCTGTATATTCTCAAGACTCTAAAATTTTGTAAAATTTCCAAGTTAAATTATCATGCAAGGCAATGAATTCCATGAGTGTCTTTTCTTTAGCTATATCTATTTAACCGAATAATGCAAAATATTAAAAAATTATCACATTTCCAATGTGTGACTTACTAAGCGATAATTGCCCATGAACTTTTGATTAAAGTTTGCACTCATTCGATTTGTTGCTATGTAACTAATATTATGTAGTGCTCCAAAATCAAATTAAAAGAATTAGCACTGCCCATGATTGTTAGCTATGCTTTTCTTTTTGATCTGATTGTATTATTATGATTTTGTAAATATGCAAAGTTTGATTATTTTTTTTTTTTTTTTGTAAAATATAGTTTATACCTTAAGTAAAATTCCGTACTGAAACTTGAACAAAGAAATGAAACCTACGTATAATTTTATTCAAAGTATAAGCTGGTTAAGAAATTGCAGCATTTACGAAATATCCATATTTATTACATTTTCGATCTTAACTTATTGTGTGCAAAAATTTTTTAGCCAGGTTGTCGTAACGGTGATGTAAATTTATTGTGTATAAAAACGATATGAGGGAGGAAAAATATAAGCAACGTAGTCTTAATTGGAAGCAGAGGTGTATAGAGAAGTACCTTGTGTCCACGTGTATGTTTGCATGGAATATCGGTCTATGTCCGCACGCATTGCCCAAGATTTCTCGAGTTGCCTGACGGAGACGCGAGCTAACGAAATGTCCTCCGTTACCCTGATTTTCCGTGTCTGTTTCTCAACCAGGACAAGAAGACAGCCGCGAGCACTAACCGCTGCTGTGTCGGGAAACAACAACCACATTCGGTACTAACGAGAGCAAATTTTGTCGGCGATTCCGCATCTTCATTGAGAGGAAACAGAATCTGTATGCGTATTTTTCAATCCATAGCGGGGAATGCCGATTTGTTGGATATTATTTTTTATTGTAAGAAAGAGAGAGAGAGAGAGAGAGAGAGAGAGAGTCGTATTTTTTAAAGGAAGGATCAAGGTAGATATTCCACAGGTTACCTAATAAAATTACGATGTTTTCGACGGATATACGTGCGGCAATACTCTCTTTGTCTAACTGTGTATGGAAAAAGTCTCGATTTTTCCAATAACTAAGGTTAAGGTTCTTTTAACCGTGAAGAGATTCTCAGCTATTTTCACGTTATATTACATACATGTCCGTAAGACTAATTGAAAAAGATTCTTTTTTTATAACAGTTCTCAGTAGTCGTACTTCTATAGTAAACGAAACGATTTCAATGCTGCACATGTTTTAATTTTCAAAATGTATAATCTGCGCTTCTAAAGTCGACACTTTAATAATCATAACAGACAAAGTGCAAGACGCTTCTTAGTTTTATTACTATTCAAACTCTCGCGCTATAAAGATGACAATTTTATATACAAATTAAGGGTTCGTCATTTAGTGGAATAATAGCTACACATAAATTGCATAATACTATCTTGATGAATAGAATTTTTGTAAATACGTTATTATTTATAAAATAAACTTGTTCATTGAAGAATTGTAAAATATACGAATTGTAATTCTTTTTAATGTTGTAGATATTTATAGCAATGTTCAATAAAAATTTTGTTTCTATGAATAAATTAAATAGAAGAATAGCCAAATTCAGTGTTTTCACTGTCCTTTTATCTCTTTTCTTTTTCAGCGCAATACATGGATTTGAAAAGGGAATGGGGGAATAAGTTCAAGAAGAAACATTTTTTTTTGTCTTTGTATTGTTTATTTAAGAAACGCGATTTTTTTCACACAAAGAACCATGATCCACGTCAAAGTCCATTTATGTTATTTCCGTACATTCTACATTTTTTTTTGTGTCAATTTACGCTATAAAAAAAGAGACGTTACTCTCTAAGAACTCGCCATTTTTCTTTGTGAGCTGGTGTGTGGTGTGTATATATACTCACATATAAAATAATTATATTCGGTTCAAGGATGATAGTTATACAAGATGATGATCTTACATTACTACAAAATAATTAAGTTTTCCATTTTCAAATAGTGAAGTTGCTATAATACTAGGAAAGTGATTTGCTATCGATTAGACAATAATGAGAGTTTGTCCGAACAAAGAAGAAAGAGAAGTATAATAAGAGTCATATAAGTTGGAAGAGACTTATCAACTACTACGGGCAAGTAAATGTTTGTCTTCTCGAATTCAATACCATTAAAATTAAAAAAAAATAAACAAGCTCTTTTGTTTTTTTTTTCGCCGATGTAAAAAAGGATATAATAATCTATCATAAAATTAGTTTGAAGCTTTATCCTCCCGATATCTAAGAATTGTGAGTGTAGTAATGCTTACGCCAAAGTGATAATACACGCAACACAATAGGTGGATCGGAATGAATCTATACTCCCATCCATTATCATGAATAGTAATATCAAGATGAAACTATGGATAATAATAGTAGCAGTAGTATTAAATGTTATGTATGCATTAAACGACACTCCTTAAGCACGCTCGCCACGAATTCGCCGAGCAAGCTGGATATCCTTGGGCATAATGGTGACCCTCTTGGCGTGGATGGCGCACAAGTTCGTGTCTTCGAAGAGACCGACCAGGTAGGCCTCTGAGGCTTCCTGCAGAGCGCCGATGGCTGCGCTCTGGAAACGCAGGTCGGTCTTGAAGTCCTGCGCTATTTCACGAACCAGACGCTGGAAGGGCAACTTCCTGATCAACAACTCGGTGGATTTCTGGTATCTTCTGATCTCACGTAGAGCTACGGTACCAGGCCTGGAAAATCGTAAATCTCAATCATCGTCCAAATACGTAGTAGAGTGGAGAAAAATGTGGTTTTATCACAAAAAAAAAAAAAAAAAAAAGAGTCAACATACCTGTAACGATGAGGCTTCTTGACTCCACCGGTCGAGGGTGCGCTCTTACGAGCTGCCTTGGTGGCCAGCTGCTTCCTGGGCGCCTTTCCTCCCGTCGACTTACGCGCAGTCTGCTTGGTACGTGCCATCTTTCTTCTATACTCTTCTTAGAGAGGGAGAGATAATACAACTGCAACACACAAACGTGACAGGTATAACCACTGCTCGCAACGCACTCCGTATACCGACTGTGTATACTATATAGCCGAGAGAGTCAACAATGGCTGGATGGTGGGGGCGTCAGACACTATACATCTATACTAGCGCAGCGTGTCCCTTCCCCCCACCAGGCGAAGCTGCGCAATGCAGCGACGACTTTCCAAGCAGCAGCGCCGCCGTGCGAGCGAGCGAGCGAGCGAGCGAGCGAGAGAGAGAGAGAGAGAGAGAGAGAGAGAGACAGAGATAGAAAAAAGAGCTCTGGCGAGCGAGGAAAACGCGCGCTCGCGGAAGCGAATCCTCGTCCTTTGCCCAGGACGACTCGTCCTCCTCACCAGGTCTCGACCGATTTCGAGTCGCAGCTGCAGCTACGTCGTTTTCGTAGCAAGAGGACGAGGTTCCTCGCGAAAACCGAGACACAACCGCACGTGCGCTAAACCAGACTCTGGCTGTACTATTCGAGCGCAAATCTCTCAGCGCGCGGACAAACGTCAATTACACACACACAAAATGGAGGCCGCCCGTCGTCGTCGCTCTCGTGGCTGAGCTGAGCTGAGCTGCTGCTGCACGACTTTCCTACTTTTTCTCTCTCTCTCTCTCTTTCTCGCTGCTTCGGAACGGAATTTTCCGACTCGAACTGTTCACCGGAGTGCCCGGGAAACCGGAGCGACGCTTCTAGAAACTTCCAATACTCACCTCGAACACTTGCGTGCGAAGGAAAAGCGGGAAAGGCTGTCTCGAGATCGGCTGCGACGAGGTCCCTCCTTGTACTCGGATGGCAGTGGACTGCCGTGTGTGTCTGCGTCCGACGTCTCTCTCCCTCCTATATAGCTGTCTCTCTCTAGCCAACTCGTCGGCGGCGGCGGCGGCGGCGGCGGCCCCCGTATACCATAATGCCTCTGTCCGTCGCTGTACATATACAACGCGCACGGGGGTATACTAGGAAATTAAAACGGAGAGCTGTACGGAACACCGCGCGGAGGAAAGGACCAATCGACGCGGAGGAATCGGCTTTTCGTCTCGCGACGGATTGGCCATCTTTCTCTCAATATCCATCCATGATGATTATACAGAGCCGAGCCGTGCGCGTGCATGCGAGTATGTGTATATATATATATATATATAGTGCAAATCGCCAGGGCATCAGCTCCTTTGTTTTTTTTTTTTCGACTGTTGCGACGTAGATGATTTTCGCGTAGCGGGGGGGGGAGAGGAGGGCGCCTCCCCCCCTCGTAGATCGATTTTTCCTGCGGAATATCTCTTTAGAGTGATGCTTCTTTCCAAAAATCCGGCGACGCCGCTCGCGCAGGCGCTCGAGCGACTGCCTGTACGCGTTCGAGGCATTTTCCGCGAAATAATTTTTTCTCGCGAATTTCGTACTTGTACTTAGCTACGCGTGATTCATCGGAAAAGACGACGCGATAGCGCGATACAATCGATTGCGTTGATTATGAGTAATGAGGACAGCTGGGGGGGGGGGGGATAAGACGCGGAGAGCTCGAGGCATTATAATATCGGGTATACGTTTTGTATGCGCTTCGGGTGTCGGGGAGCGGATGTAAGGAGATACGTTTTACGCAGCGACGATGATCCGAAAGCGAGAGAAGAGCAACATTACTCGATCCCGTGCTGCCAGCGCCATGTTTGTTTGCAGCACGCAACAGACGGACATAGTTATACTAGTTTTTGACTATAGATACTCGCGCGATTTGTTTAATCGTTGGATCTTTTAAATTTTTTTTTTTTTTTTTCGTTTTTTCGATTTTTTTGGAGAGGTCAAAATAATAAGAACAGTGTGGCTTCGTTTTTAATATTAATTTATATAGTCATATTTTATGCTACATACAACAATACACTTTATAGCGGAAGGTCTCAATACCCGATGCTTATACTTTTACAGCTTGTTGGTTTTTTTTTTATTCTTTACTATAGACGTAATATAGATTCGTCATTCGCCAGTCGCTGATTGCTCGCAACGCCTGAATTGACAATTTGATTTAGACCACACGATTTCTGGATTGAGATGATGCATTATCAATATACAATAAAATACAAGACGATATGCTAGAGGGAGACGTTTATATAATATATATTTGACGATTTTGAGACCTCCCGTATACATCGCTCACAGTTTTTTTTTTCTTTTTGTTTCTTTCAAAGGGGCTCTCGACGGAGAATCCGACGGAGCCAGATTTTTCGCAATCTAGAAACTGGAATTACAAGCTGCGTGGTTTCGTCCAAACACCGGACTAAAATTACTTAATCAGATTTGTTTCTTTTTCCTCAACTTAACGAACTACGTATTTTTATCACTAAAGTCTAATAGAAATTACCTAATTTGTAAAGGCTTTCATGTTGTTCACTTGAAAATCCCTTTGAAACTTCAAGAGCTACAAAACGATTTCAAAGCGCAACAAAGAAAGGATATTACGTATCTCAGTGCAAGATCCGCTTGACTTTTTTTTTTTTTTTCATATTTTTGTTTAACTTTTGCGTTACCAGGCGCTCCGAATCGAAGTACGGAAAACTTAATCGAACTCGGGAGCCAGCTCGATCTTGCAATGCGACACATTATACTTTTTCATTTTATACCATATATAGAACACTTCCATCGCTACTTGGAAGCAGAAGCTACGCTGTGTTCCTTACATTAGTAATGATACATTCAGGGGTTACATTCTAAAAAAGTACAAGAAACGCAAATACGTCAATTTTTTTCGTGAAAAATTACAATGAAGAAATAGAAAGTTTTATCGAACAAGTACATTGTCACTTTCGCTTCGATTTCTTCATTCTTTTACATGAGTTAATTGAGCTATGATCTCGAAGAGCATAAGGCTTGCATCAAGTAAACAAAAAAGAATATATATATATATAATTTACAGTCGAAATAGTCAAATCGGTAAACAGAGAAGAAACACGTGGCATGAACGAACGATCATCTTTTATTCCTTAACTAATCAAAATAGAAATACACGTTAGTGCGTCGATACTACAGCTACAGACATAGAATGTGCCGCCTTCTATTATTATTATTTTTTTTTTCCTCCTTTCAATATTTGGCAGTGAGAATCGCAATAAATCTTTAAGACACGAGAAGAACCAAGAACTAAAATGCTTCTAATAACCTCTTGAGCTAGTAATAATAATATAATAGTAAAAATAAAAATAATAATAATGCTTGAATGTATGAAAACAAGGTGAAATGGAAAGCATAACGCCGAAGTCATATAATAACTTATATCGTCGCGATCAACTTAAGCGCGCTCTCCACGAATTCGCCGAGCGAGCTGGATGTCCTTGGGCATAATGGTGACTCGCTTGGCGTGGATGGCGCACAAGTTCGTGTCTTCGAAGAGACCGACCAGGTAGGCCTCTGAGGCTTCCTGCAGAGCGCCGATGGCTGCGCTCTGGAAACGCAGGTCGGTCTTGAAGTCCTGCGCTATTTCACGAACCAGACGCTGGAAGGGCAACTTCCTGATCAACAACTCGGTGGATTTCTGGTATCTTCTGATCTCACGAAGGGCTACGGTACCAGGCCTGCAAGATACAGAAACAAGAACATCGTGTTATTATTTACATGCGCGTAAGTGTGCGAGCGTACGAGCAAGGCACGTTGCCGTTTGTTTTGAATGGCGGCGGCGGCGGCGGCGCCCGAGACTTACCTGTAACGATGAGGCTTCTTCACTCCTCCGGTCGAAGGCGCGCTCTTACGCGCTGCCTTGGTGGCCAGCTGCTTCCTGGGCGCCTTTCCTCCCGTCGACTTACGAGCTGTCTGCTTGGTACGAGCCATTTCTAGCGGGAAGAATCAAACGTCGTTAGTTAGCGCACTTCGAAACTCGAGCAGTCGTGCAGCGCGGAAACCAAGTCGGGCGTCGTCGAGACAATAGAGGCACACGACACGACGTTGCGGAGAGAGAGCGAAAAAAAAAACAGGTCTGCAGGGCCGAAACTCGATCGCGCAAATCGGAGCAAAAAAAAGTCGGAACGGTCGAAAAACGCGAGAACTCGAGGAATGAGACAGAAAAGCGAAAAAAATTTTTCGGAAAATCGCGGGAAAAGCAGAAAAAACGTTCGTCACGGACTTTCCCTCCAAGTCTGCGGAGGAAGCACAATAAGGAAAATGGCGGCTGTGGCGGCGGCGGCAGCGGCGTATGTGTGCCGCCGCGCACCTACGTTATTACACTCTCTCTCTCTCTCTCTCTCTCTGGCGCGCGCGAGAAGACGCTATCCCTTCGATCGGCAAATTTCCCGCGGAATCGCGTTTTCCGACTAACTTTTCGCGAAACTTCGATAAACCACGTAGGCACCGTGACATCACTCGAAAAATCTCACTCACCTGCTTGTAGATGAGAAAAAAGCTGTTGATTCTTTCTTGGAGTTTATAGTGCGGCAATAGAGCGCTGCTTCTAATTCACTGCTTTCCTTTGCGGGAGAAACGACACTTGCGTCAGCCAAGAGGGACGAAGATCAACTGCCGCCAGCGCCGCTCGTTTCTGCTCTCGTACCGTGAGCGCGTTTTCGAAGCTGGAAGGGATAGAGGGGGGGGGGGGGGGAATTGGTGCTGCCACCAACGAAACAAGCTAGAACCGATGCCGCGCGCGGGCTTTGTCAGTCGCGCGTGGAAAAGAAAGGTATATATATATAGATGCGGTGGAATCTGGAGAAACGGAGCAGAAGACCGATGCGCATGCGCGGTGGACTGTATTTTTGTTTTTGCCCTCCGTGTGGGGGGGGGGGGGGGATTTATTATTTCGGTAAAGTGGGGGAGGATGATGTGAATTGTGTGTATATACTATTCGTGTTCATACTTGTCTAGCGATTGTTCGGGGAATTGCATTTTGCGTGCGTTCGTTCGATGAATCATCGAAATTACGAAATAGAGCTATGACGTTGTGCAACTATCACACTTCGAAGGACATTGAAATTAGGATTCGTACTCGAGAGTTTAATATTTTTGTTTTATTTATTTATTTTTATTCTTTTACAATCTCTAATTCATTCAATTGTTTAATACACTACCTAGTTTATATATTTAATAGCATAAGAAGCGGTAATGAAAATTCGTTCTACGAATTATTTACGTCGTAAAGTATATAATATATATGTAATTATTGTATGCGCGAGGACCCGCGCGATTTTTCAAGATCGCGCGCGCCCCCGATTAATAAAAAAATATTTACAACTAAATTTTCATATTCGCTTATAGTTTTTTTTTTCTTTCATAATAATGTGGTCTATGTGTCACGTTATCCCATCGTCCTTATTTCATCATCATTTCTCTCATTCACCTGTTGACCGTTACTTTAAGTATTGCCAAAAATAAAGATTCGTAATAATTTGTTGAATTATTCTTATTCACACGCATATTCCTTTATCTCTCGCCCGCGCTTATAATATTCAATTTGTACTGGCATTTTTATTATTAGAATTTCTCGAGTCATTCATTTATTACAATATATTAATAGTATATACTTGGCTTGACAAAAGGTAGGCACGTCTCTCGCCCCCCCAAGTATACAGATTATTTTTTCACAATAATTTTTGTCGTCGTTAGCGTTCATAACTTCCTTCGGATGTAATACACTTTTGCTATTTTTCGAACATGCAGTATTTACCTATATCAGTTTATTTTATTTATTTATTTATTTATTTTTTTTTCATTCTGGTACTCATCTCTGTCGAATTCGTAAAATTACATGCACAAGAGGTTCAAAGTTACACAATACATATCATATAGTCACGCTGCACGCTCAACACTTTCTATTTGTACGCTGCATCACATATTTATTACTTTTTTTTTTCATCATTACATCAGAGGAAAAATGAAATCGCAAAATTTTACCTAAAACGTTATCTATAGAGAGATGTAGTATAGAGATTGTGCACAGTGTCGAAAGTTATGTGTCAATGACTTTACAGAAAATATACGATATTACGAAGACAGTATTAGAGTCGGCAAATATATTATAGTTAATCGAAAAGTTCATTTGTTTCTAAAGAGTATATAGAGTAACTTTTGAGACATCGCTCGTATACAGTCTTACAGAGATATACATTTTGTCGAGGTTTCAATCGCCCCTTCGAGATCCTTGAGATTTTTCACGCAACAGTAATATCAGCTTCCTGATTCAATTAGCACATTACAATATTTATTTGCTTTTTAGTCGGAAGTTTTCTTTCAAAAAGTCAGGATTCCAGAAAATAAGTCTTACAGAACTCTATATTATAGTAGTATGAGTAGAACAGAGTGAACGTCGCCACGTGCTTCTTCACTGATCAATCAGCACTCGAGAACAATTCGGAAATGCAACTTGCATAATAGCCCTTTGTGTCATTGCTTTGTATTTTATCGAAGAACGTGATTATTTATTTATTCCGGCAAGCGAGATTGATCGTCAGCAACAACAATACGAAGCACGAAAAAGAGAATAAAACGTTGATTATAAATATGGATCTATTAGACTAGATTCTACTGACATCAGTTTTGCGCAAGTTATGCTTTTTATCTTTTCGAGCGATTCGCAGAGTTCGCTTGACGATCGTTCTAAAGCTTGCCTCCCAAGTTGCAGTTGATTTTTTTTTACAAAAGATAAACTTGGACCTGCCAAAACCGCCCTCCGACTTTTTCTATCCATTGCATTTCTTTCGTGACAGACCAAAAGGCTACATTTGTCGATCTTTGCAATGCTTTACTGATATAAAGCGCTTATTATGCACACGGATCACAATTTACGACAAAATCTATCATACTATATTTCGTTCACAAAAATTCACATAGAGCTGTACACACATTCGTGTTTGTTGTCTGTAGTTACCCGTACATATGCAGTTTACATTATTGATTTTCATCTATCCTCATATAGCGTGCGTGTAACTTTTTGTCCCGTTTAGGCTACGCTTATTATGAAGATTGTGTTTTCAGGAAGACGCGCAAATTTGTATCAATGCACATACGTATATTATATACACAGCAAAAGTATAGTCGAACATTATCATTGAATTTCACAGATCTTAATAGTTATTTGATTCCTATACAAATTCCAACATTACGATTTCACAACGACTAATACCTTCATCTCGTCGAAAAGGTGCGAAAATCTCAACGGAAACGAGATGATTCGTTATAATCACACGTGTATAAGTCATATTGCTGCAAAATATCCGTCTATTTAATTATATAGTTGATGTGCTTTAATTGCTCTCACAAATGGCACTGTGTTACAATTTATAATCGCTGTTTCTTTTTGTTGCTTACGTTTGGCTAAAGTGTAGATTACACCCGATATTAGCATTTCTTTGTAATTCTCCTATTAAAAATATTTCATTTCATTGATTAATATTGCATTTTTTTCAAAGTTCAGTCGTCTTGTAGAAATTGCGTCTTTAAATACTTCTTTTATAGTCCGAAGGATACTCGAAATTTTTCGAAATGTTAATTTAGTGAGATATACTTGGTTGTTGGCATAGTGACTTTTCCACAATTCGGTCCCTGATAAAGAGATATTGTTTTTTTCCTCGTGAAAGATATACTATTATATGCAGTAGTATTACGAATACAAATATTAACTGTCATATGTCGCCTGTAAATTTATTTAAGTTAAGTTGAACATATTTATTCATCGTAGATGCTACGTAATACTCATGACATTACATTCGACGTATCATTTTTATTCTCAATAACAAGTATAAGTGCATTTGCAATTGACACTCGAGGTGCACAGCGCTTTTCGTTAATACGTACGGATACATCTTGACGTAATTTTTGAAGTAAAAAATTTGGTCAGTTCAATTGTGCAATTCGTAGCGATTAAAACATTCAGATTATACTCGTATTTTACTCCTGCAATGTCAAAGCTCGTTTTGAGGATTTGTTGCTGTGTAACACCCGGTTGAGCCTAAGTAAAGGAATATAACTTTCTTTTTGCATTAAAAGTACGCGAAATTGATGCTCTCCGGCATCAAATGCACAGATTTCATCGACAATTTCGTTTCTAAATATTGCATTTTTGTCTTTAGTACAGTCTGCGCATCGAGAAATGAAACATTAAACGTACGTTGTTTACCAACATCTTTGTTATTTGTATTTCTATTGTTGCAAGTGTTGTCAAAAATATATATGAGATTTGTCTAAATATATATATATATTTTTTTATTATTACTTATATATATATATATATATATATATTTGTTATTTCATTAGATTGTCCCAAATCGTAATTAAACTGTTGTAAATATATGATGTAAAATAATGAACATTTCTCGAATTAAAAATCTAGACTTTGATAGTGAAGTTACAAAAGTTATATTGGCAAATCGACATTTGTACGAAATTCAGCAAGTCTTGTAAACATTTGGTAGTTATTTTTTTTCTCAGTAAAAATTTGTGAAAATCTAGCGAATGGGACAATTTTTATTATAAATATTCAAATACCTGCTATTCATCATTAAATTAATTATTTATAAAGGCTAATTGTTTACTTTGTTACTCCTATTAACCTATTAATTTTTTTTATCTAAACATCTTATACAATAATTTAATTTTATAATCAGCATAATATGGAAAGTCATATACAATATTATTGATGGATGAAATAATGTAACATAGCACAATCATTGATATATTTCCTATATAATCTAATCATTAAGATATTCTTTTTTTCAATTCGTATTGTTTTATTGTTACAGTCCTATGTTCTTGTAAATATTCCTTAGGCCAGAATTGATCTCACAGACATGGATGCGATTAGTGAAAAAAAAATATAATAAACCACTAGAGGTAAGAATTCAAATCATGTACAAAAATACAGTAATTTTTTAATATTACCATCTGGAGAACAGACAACTGTAACCTTATGTTAGAATGATATTTTAAACTTTTCAATTAATGTTTAAATTGAATGAATATTATTGTTAAAGCATTAGGAATAATTTTTTGGTCTAGATGCTTTAAAAAAGTTTCTTTCAAAAAAGTTCCAACATATAAAAAATAATAAAATACATATTGTGATAGCGCTAGATTGGTTAAAGCTTAGATATACAGTCTATAATACACATGGTCTTGTACTTTATTGAACATAAAACCAATTTTTTGAGTTTTCAGTCAATAAAATACAATCTAGACTATAAAGATACAGCTTAAATTAATCAATTCATTTTGTGAAAAATCGACCATTTGTATTATAAAGTAATGATGATTATTTTTCACTCTACTTCACTTCAACGCATTTATAATATTTTTATAATCTGTGGTTAAAAAAAGATTAAATAAAACACTCTTTTTTGGCCTCACATTTGATACAGGATGTAGTGATAAGATTCTAGACAGAAGCAATTATTTAAGACATGGAAGAAAATTCAACAATTACATAGATTGTACAATACTCTTGTGAATTCATATAAATTTATGAAATAATCAATTAAGTAAATCGTCTTTGTATTCATCTCATATAAAAATTATGCAAAATAACCTATCTAACATTGAAAAAAATGTGTATGCTATAATATTTTTCTGCTATGATTTGCTGTAGTCACTAACTAGATTATATTGTAAGGTTTCAAAACTTTTTAATATAAATGTTATTAAAATTTAAATAATAGTCTTTAAAAAATTGGATATTGTAACATTTTTATAATTCCTATATAGGTACGAAGTAAAAATTTGATAATGATCTCCTATCTAAACTATTTTTTATATTTTGAATATAATTTATAATATGTTATCTTAATTCAAATATTATTAGTCATTTCATCATATACTTAGCAATTTTTAACCAACAAATGCACTTCAGATTTTTAATATACTTTGATGCTAACACACAGGATCAATGTCAACGTCAAGTCATGAAAAATATATTAAAAATAGATACTAAATGTAAATATAAATATTTATTTATTTGAAAAATTCTAGTTCTTCATAAGTCACCTAAACTTTCACAACTAATACTACTACTACTACGTCACTTATATTTCATAATAAAATTTAAATTATTTTTGAGAAAGTTTTTTTTTTTAAAGAGCATCTATCTACTTACCGAATATCTCATTATCAACAAAAAGCTATCATAAGACAAGATGGAACATCAAGTTTAATATTTCAATTTTTTATATTAGTAATTTTAAAATCTTAATTTTTTAATTTTTATTATTATTATCATTACTAGTTTTAAGTACTTTCGTTCTTCACAATAATTATACCAAAATTCAATTGAAACATGCCAATGAACTAAAAATTTGAATTTTCATATGTACAGTTTTTATGTTACCTTAATATATTGATCAAAAACCTATTAAATCTGAAATATTTATTAAAATAACATGTTATTAATCCATCTTGCCTTTACTAATATCTCAAATAATAAAGCTTTTAAAAAGATCCTATATAAAAAATATACTGATTTTAATTATTAAAAGTATATACAATTCTCGTTTTTGAATAATTTATCATAATGAATAAAAAGCTCTTTATCCAAATAGTACGATTGATTAGGTCTTAAGAAACTTCATCAAAATACATAAAAAAAATATACTGTTTTATAATATATCGGATGTCTCTTTCACACCTTGATATATTAGATTCTACGCTGCAATTCTGCAATAGACATGTGAATAAACAACATTATAATAATTTTTATGGAGCATGATTTGCTCATTTAAATACTCTGCATTATAAATCTATGAAATTAATACTATATCTATGCTGCAATCTACCTGATGAGGTAAAAAACATTGACTCTTTATAAATTATGCATGTATCATATACATAATAGAAAATTCTATGTGATGTCACACTTTTGTTCACTTTAAGTTGTAAAAACTTTTAATCGGTTAGAAATATAAAAAATAAAACAGTTATGTAGCCTAACACCAAAATAACTAGTAATATACATTTGTTTATAAACATTGGACTTATAAAAACTAATTTGAATATTTTTGCTCTTAGACCACAATTTTAAAAGAAATCTACAAACGCACAATTATTACAATGATCTAAAACATTGTCTAAAGCTAGATCTGAAGACCAAATGTATTTTTAAATACAATGTCAATACATTTTTTTTATGTTTTATTTTTTATGACTTGACGTTTTATTTATCAAGTATTAATAGCATCTCACGTAAAGTTGTTTTATAATATTCAAATGAAATGACTGCAAACATTATTCATTTTCTTTTTAAAATATTTTTTCCGTTTCTTTTAGTGGTCGACTTTGATCACCGATTTCTGAAACAAACGTTTTCTTAACCTAAAAGATTGAATAAAGGCTGCACAGGGTGTAAAAAAAATTTTAAAATGCATGGCTTAAGAATGTGTAAAACAGTTTTCATATCACACATTCATTTCGGCTTTGGCGATAAAAAGTTGCTGACGTGGTTACTCGCCCCAAAAATTCTTGAAAAAACTTTCAATGTGGGAGATTATAACGTTGATAACAATTCTCTTTACTTTCAACTTGTTGAAAAAAGTGAAATTTGAAAGTAGTAGTAACAAGTGAGATTTTTAGCCAAATTCCTAAGACCTAACTCGTGGAGACAACCGGAGTTTGGCAGTACGGACACTCACGTTGATTAGGCGCACAAGTCGAACAGACCACATAATGGTTGCACGGTGACAAAGTGACAGTGCGATTTTGTTCTTCACAAACCATACATTTTGTTGCCGTTTCCCTGTACAGCACCTGAAACGGCAACAATTCATCTACCAATCGCTTTTTTTTTTTTTTATTGGTTTGCCGCTCAAGTTTGTTGAAGACGGTCTTATTTCAGCAAAGAAAAATATATGATTGTAATATATAATAAGCAAGCATTTACCCTAGTTGAAATATAAAACTAAACTTGAACTCTTTTCTTACCATTCTTAGTAAATTTGCGAATGTTAATTTTTTTGACTAGAGTACTCAATAGCATGTTTCAACTAGAGTATACAAAAAGCTATGCCAGCAATATTGACATGAAAATTGAGCAGATGATTGTAGATTGAAAAATAGATGTAGAAAATTTGTTAATTGTCTACTCGAAATCTTGATCAACTTGACATTACGTCTTGTCAAAATAGTTACAAAACTGTTCCTTACACCAGTAATTATTCATGTCCGAGTGTAAACTTTGCTTTACCTTTTCTATTTCTTCTAGATCTGATCGTAGCTGTGATTGCATTGACTTTAAAGCAGTGATTGATAATGATTTGAGATCGCTAGTTCTTCCTAGAGCACTGATGAATTGACCACCTCCGTTTGTCGCTTCATTTTCAGCCTTTAGAGCTTTCAATTGCAGTAATGCCTGGTGATGGACAAAGAAAATGTAAACCAATGAGTGTTATTATAAAATTTTTTCAAATCAAACGTTTGAATGTAATTTTTCCATGTCATATACCTCATCTCTTTGTTGTTCAGCTAAAGCAGTTTTCCTTTTGGATTCTTCACATTCTAATTGCCAAGCATTGCAGGCAGCTCGAGCTTGATTTATTCGCTCATCCCATGTAGCGAGTTGAGCGCGACTTGATGTTAGTTCTTCTCTCAACCTCTGTATCTGCAACTTGACGTATTGAAATGTTTGTTTTTATAATCGTAAGAAACCGCGACTATCTGTACACACATAGATAATAAAGTGACAGTATTTGAACTCACCTCTGATAACGACCCTGTCGTGTTGTTATTACTTGGGCTGATGGAAAAAGCATTAACTAGTGGTGATGCTGCAAGTGGCTGAGTACGAGATGATGGAGACATTGCCTGATTCGAGGTGAAGTCAAACAAACTGTTGTTGAATGCGCCGAGTTTTGACGTTGAACCGCAGGATTGTGATACATGATTACTAAACGGATCTGATACATGATTCATGAAAGAAGACATGGACTGTAAATAAAAGAAAGCAGTTGTTATATTCGATTAAAGATACTTCGTAAATGTTCTAGTAAGAGTTTTTGACGTTGTATTCTTACCGATTCAATCGAATCTTGATGAGAAAATCTCGAACCTGCTGTAAGGAAACTATTGGCAGATTGTATAGGTTGAAGCGGGCTTGAGGTTGATGGGGAAAAATTCGAAAGAACAGAACGCTCAGCCATTCCAGGAATATTGACTGGCGCGGAACTGCAGAGTAGTCCGGAGCTGGCCAAACCCGCTGATATAGAATTGCTAATTGGCGAATTTGTATCCCGGTGTATTGAGTCAACCAAACCAAGTGGGTCATCCAAATGTAAATCATCTAAAGCGTTTCCTAAGATCGGAATATTTTATTAGTAACCGATATTTTTCTCAACTACTCGTGCCAAATCAAATGTGTTTCATGGATTTCTCACCTACGACAGAGTCAACAAAATCATTATGGTAGAACGGGGGCGAGAGTCGAGATGGCATGGTGGGTCCTGGTGCTAATGAATTCAAGTTGTACGCGATATAAAGATTTTGCTTTTTCTGCGCCTTCTCGGCTTTCGTCAGTAGAGGATCGTTGTCGATGGCAATCATTTGTTTACGTATCTCGCTCTGAAAAATTAGAAAGCATCGTTTGAGACAACGAGCATCGTGTATCGCAACCAAGTGACTGAAGATGACTTACAGTCTGGAGCAAAGAAGGATTATACAGCGTGTTTGCAAGTTTTTGCCCTGCAGAATTTTGATGAAGCTGAGCTCCCGGAGCTTTGCTGTGCGATCCGTTACTACCGAGGCTACTAGTACTTGCAGACTCGGAAATTTCTCCGCTACCATTCTGTAATATAGCCAACTAATGACAAAAGTCATTACAGTACTTGGATTGTTTGTTCTCAGTTTTATCATTGTTGAAAATCACAACTACCAGAGCGTAGAAAAGAAAGTAACTCACACTGCTGTCGCTAAGCGTTTTATCCTTGTCATTGTTGCGCTTATCGGGTGGCAGAGCATTCCTCAGCAAATCCAGCAAATTCGAGCTGCAGTCCATAGCCACCATGTCGTTGACCATCTCATCCGTTGGCAAAACTGCAAGACATCGATGAAATACAGAAAAACGCGGTCAACGCGCGCGAGGCCAGTGAAAAGAAAAAAAACTTACGATCGACATGGGCGAATGCGCAGAAAACGCCGCGAGGGCAGTATCCCGCTTGTTGCACGTCGTTGCACTTGGTCGACTTGTAGATCTCGGGATGGAACTGTTGCTCGGTGCGCGTATGACAGTAGACGCAATTGTCGTTTTGATCGCAGTTCCCGGGCTCGCCCCATTCCTCGCCGTGCTTCACATTAGGACACGGCGTCGAACTGAACAACGAAGAAAGCGAGTCTTAAAATTTGGAACGCATGGAAAAAAGTTAAAAAAAAGAAAAAAAATCAATCTCTGCAATACCAACCGATACTTGTACTTTCTAGGACTCCTGCGTTTATCCTTGCTATTGTGATACTGCGGGCACGCGTATCCCTGTCTGCACAACCTCGGCGGCCGTTTGCACGGCTCGGTCTTGTAATTGCTCAGCACATACGTGGTATCCTGCCACTTCGGATCCTCGTTCATCAAGTTTCTCTCTTTGTCCAAGATATTCGGGCCGTTGCTCTGATTGTTGGGATCCAGATCGGGGTTCTCCATTGCCTGGATCTCTTTGATGTCGTAAACCGGCGGTCGAAGGTCATGATTGCCGTGAGCAAAGGCGCAGTGGGGCCCGTTCTTGACGCAGAAGCCCCGTGCGTCGGTATCGTGGACACACATGCACGTCTTGTAGTAGCGCAGGTGATAGCGCCGTTCCGTATCCCCTGCCGTCCGGTGCAAATTCGGACATCTGATGGAGGAAAACAAAGACGTGGTATAGTAGTTTGATCGAATCGCATAGTGTATACGGGTAGGAAGGGACGAGGGTTTGCTTATTGATTTTTTTTAAGGGACAAAGATATCGCGCGCTCGCTCGCTCGCCTGTGGCTTCTCTTTGTGTGCGCGCGCGATGGCGCACGTGGTTTAGGGTGGTGCGTTTCTGCTGTCTTTTTTGCCATGATATGCACGGAGACGTCAGCTATAGGATGTCTTTGTCGCTGGCTTAGGCCTTGGTTAGAGAGAGAGAGAGAATTAGAATTCACGATCGAGTTGAAAAAACGTTTTGCTCTTTCCGATAATGCTATGCGTTGATCGACGAGACAACCTATTAGCGAATTTCGAGCGCAGCAGTGTCGTAGAGGTCAAAACGGAGCCCCGGGACTGGCGTATATATCCTATAACCGCGTAAGCAGAAACGCGTCCCTCGGGAGTACACACTGCGACCGAGTCACAACAAACGCGCAATCCGCAAATCCGAGAATCTACAATGTTTATAAAATATTCACTCGCAACAGCATCCCGCATCGTCTCTCGGAGGTATAGGGGAAATAGGCGTGTAAACAGCCATTAGAAGAGTGGAATGAACGGGAGGGGGGATACGATTGGCAAATAACTCCCGTAACAACGGTCATCTCTCGCAAGACAACAAACAACTCACTCGTCTCCATCTGGACAGATGCCGGTGGTCTCGTCGTACTTGGTGCAGTAATTGTCAGCGCTGTAATTGAAGGTGCGGTCGCGCTTCCTCGTGGGCCGGCGTCTGCGCTGGTTCATGAAGTGCCAATTGAAGCAGGTAAAGGGACGATGCTGGGTACATTTTCTCTGGATGAACAGTGGACACTGCTCGACCCGAAATTCCTTCAGGTACTTGGTGTGCGAGTCGAGATTGTTGCTACACATCGTATTAGCTGCCGCTACCGCCGCACCACCGCCGGCGCCGCAGCCGCTGCTTGTCGACTTGCTGCGCTCTCTCATGGGTTATCATGGGTGCCGCGCCGCCGCGTAGCACTCTCCTCGCGCCCTCTCCTCGGCTCTTATATGGACTTTATACAGTTTTCCTTACGCTAATGCTGCTCACTCCCGATTCGAGTATCTCGTACAAGACACTGTACACGTTATATCCGCGAGGAGGCTCCTTTTTCGCTTATTATTCGGCTGGCTTATCGCTTCGGCATCGCCGCACCACAAACGCGCGCACGTTCTGTATAGTTGACTGACGATGAGAGAACGAATAGAGCGGAGCGATGAGCAGCGCTGCTACGACGCACGTAGCGTATATAGCAGCTCTCTTTTTTTGGGCTTTTTCTTTGTCCCCGCCGCGGCGCGATCGCGACCTATATGTCGCGGGGCTGCACTGTAGCTGCGCTCTTATCCGTGGAATGTTAAGGGGGGGGGGTCGATCGGGGCGCCCTCTGATGGCATCGCATTAAACACGCCCACATTGAGAGGCATCTCTTGTACAGAGTACAGACTGTATAGTGTATGTGCACAATATAAGAGCTGATATATATGTGCTATATGGCTGACTACGTGTCACGTGGTCGACTCCCACTACACTGGCTTATGGGTGGCGGTGTTTCAAGTTTCAAGGTCGCCCATGTTTTGGCCGCTCTCGAGGCTCTCTCATGCATCGCGCATTATATATATATATATATATATCTGCACGCGGAGGAGAAACTCGTACGTTGCGCTATTGAAACATTTTTCGGGTGGGCGAGTTTGCGCGACAAACCGCACCGCGTACGGTGCGTTACGCAAAGCTATGCAGGAGGCTCGATAAAATTGCGCAAGTCGTTCTTTTTTTTGGTACAATTCGGCGACGAGCGCCTTAGGCATTTATTTACACAAAGAGAGAGAGAGAGAGAGAGTTTGCGTTTGTACAAAAGTATTTCGGAGGGGGGTGGTGTACTATATAGCGGTGGCAAGACTCTCCCTAAAGTAGTATATCCCTCGCTCTATCGATTCGGAACGAATCGACACGGCGTTACAAGCGCGTGGGCGCATATGCGTATTATATTTCTGTCGAAAAGATGTTTATAACGTTAAAAGAAATAAACACGACGTACACATTAAGCGTAAAATTGCTATGGTACACACTATACAGTACACGCACTCTAAGCATCATCGGACAGCTCGACGGACGACAATTTCAAAGCGTGATCGTAAAAAGAACAGGTCGCGAGCAAAAGTTCTTTGTCGTTCCTTTTCGCGAACGACCAGTCGCAGCCGTAGGCGATGCTCTTGTGCTCCTTGTACTCGGCCACGAGTTTGGGACTCTGTTCTATATCACAGTCTACTACGAAGAAACCGTTGTACATTCCAGCGGCTAGTAAGAGTCGGGCCTCGCGGGGGTCCCATTTCAGCCTCCAAACGCCTCCGCCCAGGGACAGCTCACCCAGTGGTCGGCGCAATTGTCTCGTGTCCCAGATTCGGACGATCTCGTCGTAACTGAAAAAGGCCGTGAGATCAATTTATATTTACTTATGAGGCGGTTGATAGATTATTATAGGTGTATACCTGCCGGAGACAAGGGAGTATTCTCGCTCCCAATTGCTGTGGAGGCTCGTCACGCCAGCCTCGTGGACTCGGCAGGTCATCGTCGGTTTAGGGCCTGTACGGGTGTCGAAACAAAGAAATTTGCAGTCGTCGCCACCTGCGCAATTAATCATTTCACTCGTTTAGTTTTGATAGAAATTGCTGGAAAACATTGTTGCAGACTTTGGATCAAAAAATTGGAGCGAAAGTAAACGAAACGAGAACCTTTTTTATTTTTTCGAAACGTACAACTCGTTGCGATTCTTTTCAGCAAAAAAGAAAACTACCGGTTCTGAAAGTTGATCCGGTACAGTTGTACAGTCAAATCGATGCAGAATATTTTTTTTGATTATTAAAAAAAAATAAAAAAAAAAAAAAAGTCATCTTACCGCTGTAAACGACATTGGTGTGCCAATAATCAAAGGCCGTGATCCAGGCCTCGAACGCGTGAGCTTTCCAGAAGTGAACCCTCTCGAGGCTCTTTCCACCGTCCTCCAGTTTGAACACCGAAATCGATCCTCCAGAATCGCTGACCGTTATCTCCACATCTTGATCTTCCAAATCAAACCTTCGACCAGTAGACCAATCCAGGGACAGCGCGAGGCGATCTTCGCCGTCGTCCTCGCCTATCGAAACTTCAGAGACGAGACTGAGACTCGGAGCTTCGGTCGAGGATTTGGTCAGTTCGTAGATCTGCAGGAAACCCGCCGCGTTGACGACTCCCAGAAGTATCCTGTCGCCGAGACACCTGACGTGGGCCCATTTCATGTCGAGAACAGCTGCTACCTCTATTTGTTGAAGTTTACTCAGTTTTGGGTCTTCGTCGATTTGGGTAACTTGGAACAGGTAGATCCTGCCTATTCGCTTTTTCTTATCGTCCTCGGGTCCGAGGTTGTCCTTTTCGTCCTTTTCTGTTAGCTGGTAAGTACCGCAAGCGAATATGTTCTGGAAGTCTTCGGCTGGACACCATTCGACCGAGTCGGCCGAGTACTCGGTGTCGAATACGTCGAGTGTTCGGAACATTTTGGATTATTCTGAAAAAAATATTGTTTTATCAATAGGAAAATTTTATGTTGCTTAAAATTAACTGTTGCTGAATTGAAAACTGTCGTCTTTGAGTCGGATTACCTACCTATTTTGGTTTAAATTCTTTGGGTTAACTTAAATGGAGTAGTGGAACACCATTTCAGGTTGTTGAGATCAATATTTATTGTTAAGATTAATATATATATGGTAATTACAAATCTTTGTTATTATAGTAAAAGAAAGTGTCAGTGACTCCAAAAAGAGTGTGTACAGCTCCCTCACATTGTTGAATAGATTGAAATGGTAAACACAATTGGGATTGTTAGTCATTGTACAAAGTTGGCCTTTGCCTTAGATATTTTTACAGTTAAAACAACAATCAATTTATCACAATAGTGGTCTATCAATATTGTATAGAATTGGTAGTTTTTGTACATAATATACACATTATTATGCGGGTAGACATTGAAACTATAAACTCAATGTTTAAGAAAACAGCCATTAGTGCTAACAAAGAGGATATAATATTTTTAAGAGTATAGATCTGCATTTAATAAAATAAATGCTTTTGTACTTTCTTCCTGTACTTTGATAATCTACTCTTTTTTAGACAATATAAGACAATTTTTCTTTAGTATACTTATCACATACTGACTGGCAGTAAGACTTATATCTTAAAATTAATCAGGTCCACCATTAAAAATTCATTGCATCAAAAATACTATGTAATATAAATTTAAAAATGTACTCTGCCTTTTTTCAAGTCTTAGATGCAAATGTCTTGCATTCAGAGAGGTAGTTTTTGGCTGACTTTCAATCTTAATAGATTAGGAAAAATTGAGTCATCTCTCTACTATTTCAGTAAAAATACTCTGAAATATACTACGCATCAGGCTTAAAAAGTGAACACTAGCTTCACTGGCGAGAGCTTCTTTCAGTCTCTATCAAGCATTCTCTGACTAGAGCACGAGCTTTTATGATGCCTTGTCTAATTTTCTCCGCAGAACCTCGATGACCTGCATAGCTCGGACGAATGTGT
Organism: Trichomalopsis sarcophagae; assembly: GCA_024372645.1. NCBI lineage: Eukaryota > Metazoa > Arthropoda > Insecta > Hymenoptera > Pteromalidae > Trichomalopsis > Trichomalopsis sarcophagae. The sequence continues at coordinate 416,202 of QLSS01000067.1, forward strand.
TGGCCCACCTCTCCTATAACCTGCAGCAGCTCCGTATACTTTGACTTTCCAGTACCATTGGAAATCTTTGTCTGCAGCTGTGGCTGCTGCTGTAGAAACTGAGGCTTCGGTTTGGGTATCGTCAAGAGAGGCTCGGCGATCTTTCTTTGAGTTTCCATATTTCGGTAGCTTTCTTCCATATCCAGCATTCGATAATAAATACTGACGGTATGCAAAATTATACCTCAAAGACGACAGTTTATAAAATTAAGAAACTCAAAAGTTATAACCTACAAAGTATACAGAATCGTTTACTACGTTTAAAAAGCCGCCAATACGTTATGCAATACGTACGTACCTCTCGGCAAATCACTCGAACGCACTGGCGCAGTCTCTCGCAGCGAAACTATTCTACTTAAAAAAATAATAATCAACATAAGTCGCGAACGTAAAACAGCGTGTTCAGAGCATTGTGCACGGTGCAGGTGCAAGGGGTATCGAATTTCCCAACCTATATTTGTTTTGATTCGCAGTCCTGGGGGCGCTGACTGTCACCGCAATTGTTGCAAGCTCTACAACATCGATATACCGTCACTATCTTATCACTATATATATATATATACGAAGACAGACCACACTGCGCTCCGAGACTATAAGTATTCCCTTATTTGCAGTCTCAAACTCGTTTTCCCACTTTATCGGCTACATCGCGACGATACTAGCTTTACTCGCCAAAGATCGCGTGTAATTTTTCAATAAAAAAGCGGAGGAGGGCAAATGTACGCAGTGTAGGTGGCTCTACCGGCTGAACCTGCGGGTATCCCTATAGCCTAGTGGTGCCGCCACTGCCGCCAGCTGCGAGAGTGTCCTGCGCGGCTGGCATAGCTCAAATAGCGTTCGAGTATAGTCGAGCTTGTCGAGCTGAACTTTTGCTTGGCCAGAGACAAGATGGCAGCGACCAATTCGAGTTTACCTACCGGATTACCAGAAAAGAAAGAGGACGAATTCAACGAGTTTTACACGGAAGTAAGCACGGTTTTTGAAAGCAGCGGAATTTGGAGCTAGTGCTCGTTGTGCTCGACGTGGAATTGAGTGGATAGTTTTGTTATATAACGACATAAACAAGCGCTGTTTTCGTCGAAGCTTTCGCTGATATTTACCTTTAATTGTCGTGCAAATTGCTTTGGTTAATTGATTTTGTACGATTCGAAGATCTGGCATTTTTCGGAATCGATTGTTTGTGAAAATTGTGCAGTGGAATTACATTTGGATGCCTGCAATCTAATTTTGACCTTTAAACTAACCTAAAATGAGTCGTGTTCTTTTTGTGATTACTTGTGCTAATGAGACGGATTGTTTGTTTTAGGTAAAAGAGATCGAGAAAAGGGATTCGGTTCTCACGCCCAAGCAACAAATAGACAGGCTTCTGAGACCTGGTTCGTCCTACTTTAACTTGAATCCTTTCGAGGTTCTTCACATCGATCCCACAACAGACGTAGATGAAATAAAGAAGAAGTATCGTCGTGTAAGTAAAACTAGTGTCTACTGAAAGGTCGTACATTGCTTTTGATTTACATTCGTTTGTTACATTTCACTTTTTTTTAGATGTCAATATTAGTCCATCCAGATAAGAATCAAGATGATTCGGAAAGAGCCCAACAAGCTTTTGAAAGTACGTTCGTTTGACTTTTATAAGCAATTTTTATTAGCTAGTAAGTAAAGAAATACTCATTTTCTTGTTGCATTTTGCAGTTGTCAACAAAGCATGGAAAACTTTGGAATGTGAGGAAACTAGAGCAAAATGCATGGATGTCATTGAAGAGGCAAAAGCAAGAACAGATCACAATGTATGTATATGAGGCAAGATAGAATTATTTACTCGATAAGTGGATTTTCATATCATCCAATTATTTTTTATCTAGATCGCAGAGAAAAAGAAAAAAATTAAAAAAGAAGGAAAATTATCTAGCGATGCCGTTTTAGAAGAAGAAACGGAAGATGGATATCGGCACGCGGTCTGGGTAATGACGATGAAATTGTTCGCCGACATGGAACGAAGACGGTAAGACGATTAATCAAAAACATGGTGATTTTCTCCGATAGTCGGGAATCTAATAATGATTCGTGAATTTTTAGACGAGAGTTGGCATCGCGAGACGCAGAGCAGCGCAAAAGAAAGCGGGAAGAAGAGATATCAGCCGAAGCACAAGCTGCGATGGAGCGTGAATGGCAAAAGAACTTTGAAGAATCCAGGCAATCGAGAGTCGACAGTTGGAAAGCTTTCACGTCCGGTTCTGGAGGTCCGTCAAAGAAAAAGAAAGAAAAGAAGATAAAGTCGTTCAAACCTCCGAAAACGAAGGCAGAATCTCGATAATGTTATGCGGTTATGAAAATCGAATCGATTGTAACAACTGTGGGGAAAATTTGCTCAATTTTTAAACTAAGATTATTACTTATTCTTTGAATTGCCCCTGTAATGTACAAATGCAAATCGTTGACTATATATTAAATTATATTATAATATTGAAAATTTGTTGGAGTGCAAGGAAAAACGAACAATGATTTTGTCAGTAAGTTTATACTGAATTAAATGAATTTTGTTAGTTTAAGCTTCGATTCACTCCAAGAAATTTTGAAGTGTAAATTATTGTGTATCCAAAAGTCTGAAGTGCTCCCAACAAACGCGAGAGCGTTCAGACGCTGAGGCTACGCGCGTGAGTCGTAAATGAAAGCTCGTATGTGTAAATTTCGTTCCGGTATTTCTCGCCTAAACGAATTGTCGATTTATTTAACTTTTTTTTTTTTTACAGAGTTATCGATGAGTTAAGCCATAGTGAATAAAAGTAAAAAAGATATTGATTTTAACAAAGCCGACCGACAAGCGACGACGTACGTATTGTTTTGTAAAATGTGTCGCAATTGCCGAAGTGCAAGAGAGTGAAAACGACAGCGATAGGAAGGACCTATGTAGTTTAGTCGTATAAGACGTGTCGCGTGCGTTGCGTGTGAATATACAGTGATGATTTTTAGTATGTATTGCATCGTCAAACAACTAGCCGATTTTACAGTGTATCGAGGGAGAGACTAAATCGTCGCACACTACTAATGTACCATCCGCATATACATATACCTACACACTTCTTTGGTCTAACTTTTTTATACGAACCGTGACGAGTGTCATTTTAATATTTAGTAATAACTATGACCTATATACATGATATGAGTATCATAAATTATACCTCTAGAATAAGGTAGCTAAACTCAAAAGCATTGGAGCGAAAGAAAAAATAAAAATAAAAACGTTAAAACTAAGAGCGCAGTAATAATTCTGTGAAAAATCCACACCCGATTCCCCAGAGAGCCTTAGTTACGCTTAATGTATCTGTGGCGGTTGCTCCACCCGGACAGCTGGCGCCATCTCGCGTGCGCCGTAAACAACTGCTGAAGCCTCGGGCAGTCTTCTAGAGGGCTCTGCTCTCCCCCGAGCGCTTCCGCAAGGCACGAGCTCTCGACCCGAGAGAGTAGTTGCCGACCACGGTCCAAGACGCACCGTCTCCTTCTTATCCGACACGCGATAATAAAATCCGCCACGCGATTCTGTAACTTATCTTTTGTATGTTTTGTAATAAACAGTGAAATTAAAACGCTTAGTGAGGAAGTGAATTTTTATTGAACACACACACTCCCACACCCACGATCCTCGCTAAATTGGTGACCCCGACGTGATCGCGGCGGATTACGGTGACCACGTGGCATCTGTCAAACGCGAGTGCTTATCGGCCGCGGGCTGTCAGTGAGTGCGATACCGGTGATTTTTGAACTTGGACTTGACATAGTTAGTGCCACGGAGACTCCACGCCCAAACCACGGCATCTCCACCCGCGTGCTACGCTCTAGAGCCAGGGAGTTTCGCGCGAGCCTCGACGCAGAGCAAGGCGACGACGAGGCCAAGGTTGACATGACGGGTCCTGCAGGAGAGAACGGCGCCGGCGGCGGTTTTGGGGATGTTTCCGCAGGTGCCGGCAACAATAACTCGGCAGGTAGTGCAGGTGACAGCAGCGGAAACGCGGGAACAGGCGACGCCAACCTCGCTGCGCTACGCCACGTGGCGATACGGACGCCGCCTTTTTGGAAGCATTGTCCCGACGCGTGGTTTCTACAGCTAGAGAGCATTTTTGCATGCAACCAGATTCAGTCTGATCTGAATCGGTACAACACCCTCATCTCCAGCCTCGACCAGGAGACCGTCCAGGACATGCTGGACGTCATGCGCACGCCGCCCGATTCGGGCAAGTACCCATATATGAAGGCGCGCATTCTTGAGCGCTACGGGCTCACGGCGCAGAAGAGGCTGCAAACGCTTTTCACCGGGTTAGAGCTGGGCACGCGGAAGCCATCGCAGCTCCTTCGTCACATGCGCACCCTGGCTGGCGGAAGCATCGACGACGAAGCTCTTCGCGTCCGCTGGCTTGACCTCATGCCGGACAACGTCGCGAAGATGCTGCGCATTCTTCGCAACAGCCCATTGGACGAGCTCGCAGAGGTTGCCGATGGCATCGTCGAAACTGGGCCTGCGACTTTCGCCGTACATACGGACAACAGGAGGGCGCCTTCACCAGCTCGGGCTATAGCTTCAGTGCCTGTGACAGCCTCGCCATCTTTGTCTGCCGACCCACGGCTCCTCGCTGAATTCGCCGCTATCCGCATCTCGATGGCCGAGATAGCGTCAACAACCGCAAGAACCCTCGAGGCGGTCCAGAGGATGACCAGCAATAGCTATCAAGGGGGGCAGCAGCAGAACAACCGACAGGGTGGCCGTAATAGCCGCTCTAGGTCACGGGCTAAATCTCCGGCCAGCAACCCTAATCACTGCTATTACCATCAGCGGTTTGGAAATCAGGCAACGAATTGCAGGCAGCCCTGTTCATTCCCTAACAACCAGGGAAACTAGGCCGGCTGCCAGGAGCTTTGGCGGTCTCCGACAGCCCAGCTTCTGCTGAAAACCGCCTCCACGTCTTAGACAGGACGACCAACACGAGTTTTTTAGTGGACTCTGGCTCTGTGCTGTCGCTTCTTCCTCGATCAGCTTTGCGAAATCAAAAACTCGCCGTTCAGCCACTTCGCCTTGTGGCGGCAAACGGCACCCCGGTCCACACCTTCGGCAGGCGCCTGGTGACGCTCAACCTCGGACTTCGTCGAGCCATCCCTTGGCCTTTCGTCGTGGCGGACGTTCCGGTTGCGATCCTGGGGGCGGATTTCCTTCACCACTCAGGGTATCTGGTGGACCTCCAGCATCGGCGACTCATCGACCCGACCACGACGCTCTCCACCCCGGCGGAGATCCGGACGGCGGCCATCCACGGCGTCTCGGTGGTTGCCGGCTCTAGCACTGCCATCTCCCAGGACGAGTACCAGCGGCTCCTAGCTGAGTTTGCTGACTTGGCGCAGCCGAATGAGGAGAGAGCCACGCTCAACGGCGAGGTGGTCATGCACGAGATACACACCACGGGCCCTCCTGTCCACTCTCGGCCCAGGCCGCTCTACGGCGAGCGTCTGGAGGCAGCCAAGGACTATTTCAACAAGCTGCTCCAACGAGGCATCGTCCGCCCAGGATCAGGGCAGTGGTCCAGCCCTCTCCACATGGTGCCTAAGCCGAGAGGAGGATTCCGTGCCGCAGGCGATTATCGCAAGCTGAACGCGTCGACGACACCAGACCGCTACGGATTGCCGAGGATTGAGGATCTCCTGCAGGACTGCCGAGACTGCAACGTCTTCTCGGTCATTGACCTTGAGAAGGCGTACTACCAGGTGCCTATGGACCCCAGGGACATCTGCAAGACTGCCGTGGCGACGCCCTTCGGACTTTTCGAGTTCTGCACTCTCTCTCTGGGTCTGCGGAACGCCACGCAGACTTTCCAGCGGTTCATGGACGGTCTGCTACGAGATCTGCCTTTCACGCGTGCCTACATTGACGATATTCTCGTCATGTCCAGAAACCACGAGGAGCATCTGCGGCATCTTCGAGCGCTGCTCGAACGGCTACGCCAAGCACACCTGACCATCAACCTCACAAAGTGTGTGTTAGGCCAGCAGGAGGTGGACTTCCTGGGATTCACCGTCTCCAACCAGGGCTTTCAACCGCCTGAGAAAAAGATTGACGCCATCCGCAGCTTCCCCAGGCCCGAGTCGCCCAAGGCTCTACGGCGTTTTTTGGGTATGCTTAACTTTTACAGGCGCTGCATTCCGCATGCAGCTCAGCAGCAGGCTCCTCTCAACGAGCTTCTGAAGGGCATCCGCAAGGGCAGTCGACAAGAGCTGAAGTGGACGCCGGAAGCTGAGACCGCTTTCGAGGCCGCGAAGGCCAGCTTGGCTGGCGCCTCCAGGGCCTGCTACCTCTCTCCCACGGCTCCTCTCGCTCTCGCAACCGATGCATCCGACATCGCCATCGGAGCTGCTTTGGAGCAGAGGATCGATGGCTGCTGGCAACCTGTCGGTTTTTTTTCAAAGAAGCTGTCCCCAACGGAGAGGAGGTACAGCACGTACGATCGGGAGTTGCTTGCGGTCTACGAGGCAGTGAAGCACTTCAACCGAATCCTGGAAGGCCGCGAGTTTGTCGTCAGGACCGACCACAAGCCGCTCGTCTACGCGGCAGCCAAGCCGACTGACAAGGCGACACCCAGGCAGCAGCGGCACCTCGACTACGTGCTGCAGTTTAACGCTCGGTTCGAGCACGTCAAGGGAGAGGATAATGTGGTGGCAGACGCTCTATCACGGCCATGCGCAACCATCAGCATGCCGTCTCTCCTCGACTCAGCCACTATCGCAGCAGCTCAAGACGACGACGAGGAGCTGCCGCATCTTCTGAAGTCCGGCACCCTCGACCTGCAGAAACTCGCCGTCCAGCAGCACAGTATTTTCTGCAACGTCCTGGGCAACGTAGTCCGGCCGTACCTGCCTAGCAAACTTCGCCGGCTCGCTTTCGACACAATACACCGTCCAGCGCATCCCAGTGTGCGAGCTACAGTGCGGATGCTTACCAACAAGTTCGTCTGGCCTGGAATACGCAAGGACGCCAACTCCTGGGCGCAGTCCTGCGACTCCTGTCAACGCGCCAAGGTACAGCGACACAACAGGGAAGCCATCCAGTCCTTCGAGGTGCCCGACAACAGGTTTGAGCACGTCCATATGGACATCATCGTGATGCCTCTCGTCGGTAACCTCCGATACTGCCTCACGATGATCGACCGCTTCTCCAGGTGGCCTGTGGTGGTGCCAATTGCAGACATCAGGGCAGAGACCATCGCAAAGGGTTTTTTCGAGCACTGGGTGGCTCACTACGGAGCGCCGATCACCATCACCACCGACCAGGGCACTCAATTTGAGTCAGCTTTGTTCGCCTCCTTGGCTCAGCTGATAGGTTCGCGCAGGATCCACACCACTCCTTATCATCCTCAGGCCAACGGTCTCATAGAGAGGTTCCACAGGACACTCAAGGCCGCGCTGATGTGTGAGGAACAGACACCATGGCCTGATCGGCTTCCGCTCGTGATGCTGGGCCTCAGGTCATGTCTGAAAGAAGATCTTCAGGCCTCTCCAGCGGAGATGCTCTACGGGACCACCTTACGCATCCCTGGAGATTTTTTCACCACCGACAGTGCTCCAGCCGACCCAGGTACCTTTGCAGGAAAGCTGAGAGCACTTTTCAACGACATCAAGCCTGTTCCAGCAGCCCACCACGGAAGCTACAAGCCGTTCAGGCTCAAGCGGTTGTCTACGTGCTCACACGTCTACCAACGCGTCGACGCAGTAAGGAAACCGCTGGTCCCACCTTACATAGGCCCGTTTAAGGTCATCCGAAGAGCCAGCGACAAGGTCTATATCATCCTGGTCAACGGTCAGGAGAAGGCCGTCACAACTGACGCCCTAATCCCGGCGCACCAGGACATCTCCGACCCGCCAATCGACGTTTCAGGGGCCAAAGAGGACCCAGGAGACTCCGAGCCTGCCGACAAGACTGAGAGGAAAGAAGAGAAAGTTTCGCCCAGTCCAGAGCACCCCTTAGCCAAGAAAAGGGTTTCGTTCGCTTCCCAGGGGAAACTCACTGAGGGGGGAGTACCTGTGGCGGTTGCTCCACCCGGACAGCTGGCGCCATCTCGCGTGCGCCGTAAACAACTGCTGAAGCCTCGGGCAGTCTTCTAGAGGGCTCTGCTCTCCCCCGAGCGCTTCCGCAAGGCACGAGCTCTCGACCCGAGAGAGTAGTTGCCGACCACGGTCCAAGACGCACCGTCTCCTTCTTATCCGACACGCGATAATAAAATCCGCCACGCGATTCTGTAACTTATCTTTTGTATGTTTTGTAATAAACAGTGAAATTAAAACGCTTAGTGAGGAAGTGAATTTTTATTGAACACACACACTCCCACACCCACGATCCTCGCTAAATATCTTTAACAGTACTCGAGACTGCTTCCTCAATTACCTCGCGATTAAAAGCTAACGATAACTACATCAGCCACTTACGTCCAATCTCCTCTACTCGTCTAACTTTCACCGAACGAATAAGTATTATGAGATAAAATCCAGCTAAAAAATTTTTCAAATCCTCGTCCTATACACTCCTCTCCAACGGCTGGCGCCCCCTAGCGCCAGGTGTTCTCGTCTCTCAAAAAATATCCCCTCTTTTCCTTACGCTGCACAGCTCTCTCTCTCTCTCTCTCGAATACGCGTTTTCCTTTCCAGTTTCCACTTCCCAACCGGCCTCCGCAACCCCGGCACACGCGCGGAGTGTCCCTCTGAGAGAGAACCTGCGCTGCGCCTGCTTATATACCTATATACATCCACCCTGTAGAGCGCGGAGCGGAGCGATCGGATCGTGCGGTGCATGCAACAAGTAGCTGCTGCTCGCACACGCTCGCGCGGCGCAGCTGTGTGTGCGTGTGTAAAATAAACGTGAAATTGTCTCGTGGCCCGGCTCTTGGCGGCGGTCTTATCTCTCATTCTCAGTTCCGTAATCGTTAGATCCGCGGCTAGACGTTGTGTTCCTCAGGTGCGCGAAGTGAACAGCGTTGTGTAGCCGAAGAATGAAAAGCTCCTGGAAGCAGCAGGAGCAGATCGGCTAGCATCTCTCTCTCTCTCTCTCTCTCTCTCTTACTCTCTCTTGTGTCCTTGACTGGCGCCTGCGAGACTGCAGCAGAGATGCGGCCCCTCTGATATATCGGTACGCACACGTACACACCGGACAACCCGGGGCCATGTCCAGCAGCGAGAAGAGCCGGCCAGCGCAGCAGCAGCTCTTGCCCGAGCTCGCCGATCTTGGGTAGGTGAACGTACCAATATCTATATATAGGTATACGTATGCAGCACAAGTAAAAGAGACGTGATAGGCGTGTATATGTGTATAAGACGGCGGAGTGCACGTATATATACAAAGGGAGAGTACCATATAGTAGTGGGAGATCGCGGGCCCGAGAAAGGCAGAGAGAGAGAGAGAGAGAGAGAAGAAAGTAGGAGGAGAGTAAGCAACGCCCCCGCGCGCCAGTCTCCTTACACCTACGGATACCTGGCTCTCTCTCTCTCTCTCTCTCGAGAACCACATACATATCCGTATTAATACTCCCTCCCTCTCTCTCTCTCTCTGTTTCTTTGCTTCTCTCGCGTTATGTTGCGCAATTATGTAACGCGGCGTATAAACAATAGTCTGGACAATATTCTCTCTGCTTTCCAGCAAGCCAGTGAAGCTGCAACGCGGACGCCTGCAACAGCAGCAGGGACGCAACTGCGCGAGATGCGGATCGGCCTTTGGTAGGTTCTACAACACCGGAGCGGCCTGTCCTCGTTGCAGGCTCAGAGTCTGCCGTCAGTGTCGCGAGTCTCTTTCGACGACGACGACGACTACTGCTGCCTCTCCGCAGAACAACAACCTCGGCAGCAACGACTGGCTCTGCAACGTTTGCCACAGGATACAGTGAGTGCGATTACTTACACGAGTTTTTTTTTTTTTTTTTACCGATTTTCTTCTCGTCGCGCATACACTTATATTCTCGTACTCGAACGTGCGAACTACACTCGTGCAGGGATCTGCGATGTCCGGTGCAAGCGGCCGATTCCAGACGAGGCACCAAGAGGGAGCACTACCTCACGGCGTTGAATATACTCAAGTACAGCATACGTCGAGCTTGGACGATTAACGGTGAGTTCAGCAAGAGAGAAAGAGAGTCGGTGTACACCTGAGGACTGGCTTCCTTTGTCCGCGCGAGAGACGATAACGATTCGGCGCGGGATGCTGTGTGTGTGTGTGTGTATAGAGTGGAAAGTGAAATTCTCTCAACGTCGTGTGATCGATATAGCTTTATATGGAAACAATAGCGGAAATTTTATGTACTCGCGGTGACTTCGATTTTTTTTTTTTTTTTTAATAGCGCTCTATACTGGAAAAGAGATCGGCGTGTTTCGAAATCTGTTGCAACAGTTTTCATTCGCATTTTTACGGAACACGCGCTTTTATGTTTATTCAGCGCTTATCTAAGTACCGCGTGTCATGTGGACGCCAATTTTAGAGAGAGAAAAAAATCGAGCTTGGGTTACGCGATTCGCGAGCGGAGGCACGTTTTTTCCGAGAAGTCACGATATTCGGAAAATTCACGATAGCTAGAATTCTCACTCTCTACTCGGCCGTTATTATAAAGTGTAATAAAAAAAAAAAAAAAATAATAATAATAATGGCAACTGTTTCAAATTCCCGCCATAGGACCCCCAGGTCGATGGTCAGGCTCTCGCAAATCGACGGAATTCCGGCTCTACCGCAGTCTGCCAGTACGTCGTCGCTCACCTCTGATAATCGACGAGCTCAACACCAGCAACACTGTGAAGAGGTCCATAACGCACGAGTCCTTCATCAAGCCGCCTAGAGTAGTCAGCACCAGTTGTAAAACTACACCGCAGAAGCCCAGCCATGAGCAGCAGCAGCAACAACCGAAGAAGTCGAGCATCCCGGTGTTCCGCAACCGGAGCTCCAGGGAGTTCGAGGACATCCGTGGACCCAACGAGACGCCAAAACGCTCCCTGATACCCCAAAGGTACAGTTCACTCACATTCAGCTTTTTTATGCAATAAACTCTTAGCGTATGTAAAACATATACGTAACGCTGTATCGTATATGGACACAGGTATCGCGGGAGCACGGACGACTTGCGCCGCAGCCGCGAGGACATCAGTATTCCGAGCTTTATACCAAAGCTGCTGTCTCCGCGAAATAAGGAGGACGCTGCGCGCGCCAATTCTCAGCAGAATCCGCAAGAGACCCTGCCACCTCCGACACCCGCTGGCAGGACGAGGCGCGACACTCGACAAGAGACTGCAGCGTTGTAAGATTCGTGATAATAGTTGCAGCAGCATTGTTTTAAAGATCGATTAACTTCCTTTTCTTTTTCCTTCCTTGCAGTGCGGAGCCGAAGATGCTCGACGAGTCGCCGTCGATTCAACAACGAAAGGAAGTGCTATCGAATGTGCCAGTGAGATCGTCCTCGAGGGAGACCGAGAACGACGGCCGCCCTCGAATCGAGGCGAACCGAGACATGAGTCTCGAACGACAAGTGGATAGTAAACAGGAGCTGTCGGAGGCAACGATGTTAGCTAAGAAGATCGATGAACCTCCGGACGTAAGTGGTCTACGGTTTTTGTGTGCAGTTCATTAGTTCAGTATATAGAAATGATTGACGACGATTTGCGTAGGTCGAGGTGAGGAAGAAACTATCCAAGGAGGAACTGTCGAACGACGAAACCGACGAAGCCCACCGACCGAGTTCCAGCGTAAGTCGAATATATTTTCAAGAAAACGTAACAGCGTGTAAAGAACATTTTTCCGTTCGCAGCATCTTTCACCGGAAGCTAGTCCCTTGAGCACCAGATCGTCAAAGTACAGTCCCCGGGAAAGCGAGAGCGAGCCGACTCCGGCCTTGCCTCGCAAAATCACGGGCGACCGAGGCGAATCGAGCTCAGCTTCACAACGAATTCGCGATGCCATTACCAGGACTCGCAGAGAGTCCAACAGCAGTGCCAAATACGAGAGCAGTGGGAGCGAGGGTGTAAGGTAAGTTTTGCACCGTACTTTCTACGGGCTGCAAAATGCACAAGAAGAACGGTAACGAATGAGCAAATTCGAATGTTCCAGTCGACTCGGCGATTCGAGTTTATCGAGCTATGTGGACATTGCTCGACGAGTCAAGCTATACGGCAGCTGTGGATCCTTAGGACCATCCACCGGTAGCTGCGACGAGGTACCGCAGCGCGACAGCGCAACCAGCGCCGGCGAGGACGAGCACGAGGATCACTCGCGCGGCAGCCAAAGCTCGCAGAGCCGTATGATGCTGAGGCGCCGTCGGCAATTCGACGCACAAGGTATATAACACAGCAGATTCGCCTTTGTCAGAAGCGCAGGCACGATGCAGGCTTTAATCCGCAGCGGCACGTACGACGAACCGCGACTTATCGATTTTCGAAGCCCGTCGCGCTCCGCTGCAATCGGTATACCCTCGCAGCTGTTTTATCGCACGCAGTGCAAATTTTTCGCTGGGAAAATAACGATGGACAAGGAACAACCGGGCCTGACCATCTTCGGCGTCGAGTGGCGGAGGATCGTTCAGCTCTTCCTCACCGGCGTTATCGCCATATACTTTCTGCTGCTTTACACCGGGGCTTGCATCTTCTTCTATCTCTTGTGGACCAACGGTTACTGAACTAGGTAACAGCGCGCCAAGCTGCGCTAGTTATCGCGAGCCTCAGCTCTTGCCAAAAAATGTGATAATGCACTCCTCTGTAGTACGTGCTCCTTCGACTAATCTTATTTTACAATAAAATTCCAGTTTCATTGATCGTCATGCTCGAGAGTTTCATCCACACACATACACACAGAGATAACCCGTATCAGTTCTCGCACACATGTACTTCGACACACCTACGCACCCGCGTGAATCATCGCGTCGCACAACAAAGCTCGAGAGAGATAAGAATTAAAAAAACGTGTATATAGCAAAAAAAAAAAAAGAACAGCCTCCGCTAGAAAGCAGTTGTGAAGCGCAGTAATAAAAGTCATTATCGCGCACGCGCAGCTAGTGTATGTAGAGGGAAAAAGAAGAAGAAAAAAAAGACAAGTGCATATACCTACCTACACGACGTAGTGTGTTATATACGACGCAGGTACTACAGTCGACCTGCCTATAGCAAGATCGAAGGCTCGCTCGCTCGTTCGGGGGTTTCACGCTTCGATTCCCGCTGAGTAGGCAGTAGAGCCCTTGTCTCCCCACACGCCGGGTGTACATGCGCCTCTGTACAAAGGCTAAGCGAAGCGGCGCGAGCGGCGGTAGTTGAACTTGTAACTCGCGCACGGCAGGTACACGCTATTGCCCGTGGCTATAGCAGCGTCCATCTCGTTGCTTTCGTGCGGAGCTACGACATTTTTCTCGGCGTCCGCGCGCAGTGCTAAAATTAAATAATAACAAATACTCGGTGTGCCGATCGTTATTGAGAACGCGGTGGCCCTGATGCGCTAGCGGCCAACTGTCGAGACAGCTGCCAAAAGTCGTAGAGTGCGTGGCATTGAGGTGTGCACAACCGCAGGTAGCCAGTGTATAATAACGTTATAAACTTTTCGTTGCAGGTTCTCGAAGACGAGGCAGCAGGTCTCACCTAGCGCGCAGTTGTTGCGCGGGGCCGGAAGAGCTACCGGCGGCGTTGCAGCAGGTCGTCGCTGAGGAGGCATCGCTGCTCGACTATCGACGACTGGTCTTTATCAGCTCGGACTCGTCCTCGGGCCGCGAGGAGGACGATGCCGATAGCAGCTGCTCCGGCTCCTCTTATCTGAACAACAATGCCGTTGCGAATGAGCAACAGCAGACGAGTGGTATCGAGGACTGCGACTGGGACTACTTCGAGAGCAACTCGCTTAAGCTGCCGCAGATCAGAGGTGGACCTAATCAGGCGAATCAGGATTGGAGCTGCTGTCCAGCGAGACCGACGAGTACGCACAGCAGTTTGTCGTACATTGGTTGTTGCCAGGCTTGCGGTGGATCGAGGAACGCCAAGGTGCTGCCGGTTCCCGTGCCGATACCTGTGCCAGTGCCGTATCCCGTGCCAGTGCCAGCTTCTCTGTGGACCGGTAACGAGTCGTTGTCACCCCTGCCGTTGCCGCTTAGTTTGCGAGGAGCTGCGGTGTGTGATCCTGGAGCGGCTGCCGCTGCCGCTGCAGCGTCGTGGTTCTCCTGGAATCCACGATTCGATCCATCGAGTTTGTTATTATCACAAGCTCAGCCTCACTTCTTTACCAGAGAGCTTTCTGCTAACTTGAGCGAACCTCTTCGCCGATCGGTGAGTGATTCTGTTTTATAATTTACGAAAAAGTTTTGTTTCACGAAACAATATTTTACGATTCAAATTATTCAATTTTTTTTTTTTTTTAGAACGAGCCAGAACAAGTGCAGCAGGAGACGAACAAGTGCCAAAAGAACTCTACAGAGCCATTAGAATCAACGAAGCCGACCGTCGAAGACGAGCAAAAGCGTCAAGAAGTTGAAGAAGAAAAAGGAGAGGAAGAACAGGACGAAGAAGTAGAACAAGCAGCAGGATCGGCAGAAGTGGAAGAAGATCAAAAGCAAGAGCAGAGAATGTTTCGTCACTCCCAGGAGCAGGACTCTCGCAGCTCATCTGGTCGCTCGTCTGCCGACAGCAGCGACCTCGAGGATTCGGCGTCGCATCGGTTTTCGCGGGTGCTCGTGGTCAACGACGACTCGCTCACCAGCGACAACGACATCGAGGACAACGAGGACTCGGACTCGGCTCGCGAGGGTCAACCCATCATTTTGCGCCGGGTGAGCGTGCTAGCGGAGCAGGATCAACAGAAGGAGGCCGACGATTCGGTCGTTCTACGCCAGATTCGACGCATCGATGAGGATGACAAGCTGGATGCCGAAGAGGAGAAGTCGTCCGAGGACAGCTCCTCGCTGGAAGACGAACAGCCGCAGCATCAGCATCATTCAAAGAATCGGTATTGCGTGAACGATCGCCAGGAGATCGCCAGCTACGACGAAATCTATCTCGCGAGCAGTCAGGACAACGACGACAACATCGTGCTGCTCAAATCCATCAAGTCGATCGATCCTGAAAATACGGCAGGTCGCTCCAATTCACCTGTCCGTAGGAATTTCTCCACAGTAGGGCAGTACAGAGCCTTTCCTAAACAACAACAGCAACAACCAGAGCCAGCGGATCCTGAGGACGAAAGCAAGAGTCTAAGCGAGATAGATGAGTCATCGAACGACTCAGCTGTGATGCCCGACTCGCTGGAGGTGAGCATGCAGGATCTCGAGGATAGCATAGAATCTCGCGATGCCGAAGGAGCGCTGCTGGCGGCACCGAGCGCGGTAGAGGGGACGCTGCAGGAGGGGCAGCCTCTACCACCGCCGCGACTGCAGAGAGAAGAGGGGGAGAGCAAGTGCAGCTCGAGTCCCAGTTCGAGTGAGAGTAGCAGCAACGCCGGCGCGCTCAGTAGTAGCGACGAGCTGCACGAGTACAGCTTGACGCCGCCGCGCGTCTCGACGGAGCAGCAGCAGGGCGGCAGCAGCAGCCAGCAGATCTTGGAGAGCAGCGCAGCCTTGATGGCAAAATCGCGCAAGAAATGGCAGATTCCAGCAAGCTTCGACATCAAGGGCTTGCCCAGCACGCACTTCTTGCCACCGGAGCGCAAGAAGAGCACGTCCCACAGTTCGCTGCTGAGCGCAGCGGTCGATGCCGCCGACGAGTTACAGCCCGAAGACGAAGAGAACGCGAACGCCAGTCCGGCTGCTGCTAGCATCGTCCCCGCGAGTGACGAGGCCTTGGAGAGTCTCGAGGATGAAAACGATGAGCTGATGCCGCGGCAGCCGTCGGAAAGCATGACGACAGCCCGTGGCGCGCATGACGAAAGCAGCGCCAGCACCGAGCGAGTGAGAGGCAGCGAGACAACGGAGCAGGTGGGAGGAAGCGGCGAGGATCGCTCGTGGTATCGCGCGCCAGTCGAGCGACGCACGCCCACTCGGAAGGAAGAGAATAACAGTTGTCTCGACGAGAAGGAGGAAGAGGAGGAGGAGGGAGAGGATGAGGACGATGACTGCTTGCCCTCCTTCCCGAAGGTCCGCCGCGACTGGGTAGCTCCCAAAGTCGCCAATCTGAGCCTTAACCACCTCAACAATGTCAACAACAACATCGGCGCCGCAGGTGTCAACAACAGTCATCTCCAGGCCAATAACAACAAATACAGGAGCCTCGTCATGATAACGCAGGCGGCTTATCAGCCGGTTAACGTTATCACTTCGGACACGACGACGCTGCTGCAGCCCCAGCCTCACGAGCAGTCACGATACTTTCAGCAGTTCGCTGCAGCCGACGCTAACCAGGAAGCTGTCGCACGGTGATAATCCACGACGATCGATTATTATGCTATTCTGCTGCTCCAGGCAGTCACACGCCGATGTAAAGCAGTGAAAGTCGGTGCGCGCGAAGACTCCGCGTAAAGTGCGGCTCCGTTGCTCTTGTTGCTTTTTCCGGTTTACTATGTCCATAGAAAGTCGCTTTAAACTTGTCTAGCCAAGCTGCAACTGCTAATTTCACTTGAATTTTATCTTTTGCCAGGTGAACGTTTTCGTAAGACTATTCAATTGCTGATTCGAGACGGTGTTATAAAATTGTTGCGCGTAATTTATCTTAGATATCATTTTCTTCGAGGCGCTGATTCCTATCTGTTTTATTAATTGAAGCGGAGCGCATTGCGCAAAGTTGAAAATCACGTACAGCATTAAGTGGTTCTGTATAAAAATTGAGTAATAAAAATTGTGAAATCTGTTACAGAAAAAATGGCGCACAAGGTCTGTCGAAAAGGCCTCTACCGTGCAAGCGCCTTCTCCCGGAGCCAGAGGTGGACAGCGGTCTCAGCGTAGGAAGTGCCAGCGAGAGCGACGACGTGCAATCCGTGAAAAATGCCACGAAACAACAGCAAGCCAACTCTCGCAGCCCGAAATTTTTCTGCAGCCGCGAGGAAAACCCTCCTACCGCACCTCAGCCAGTCGTCGAAGAATACAGCTATACGAGCGGCGAGGCGAGACGCGGCGGTCCGCTTATTCTCGAGGAGGGTCTGGCCGACGATGATTCGTGGGTGGAGGAGATCTCGCACGACGAGGACGAGCAGAGCGCGACAACCGGCACCGAAGAGAGCTCCGAAGACGAAGCCGGTAACAATCTTGGAGGTGATCGCGAGGAGGAGCTGCGTGGCTACCATCGACAGGCCATCGATTTCACTTTGCACACAATCCTCGAAGAGTCCTGTGAGGAGAGCGAGAGCGAACAGGTGGCTGCGAGTTGGCGAAGGCACCAGCTAGTTTCAGCCTCGGCACCTGATCTCGACAAGTATCTCTTCTTCGGGCTCGGAGGCTCGGACAACGGGGACGTCGATAGTCTCTCCGAAAGTTCTAGTATTCTATCCGAGGGTCTGGATTCGCTGTCACGAGAAAGAGCTTCGACACCGCAGAACAACGCCTCGGCTCAAGAGAAAACGTCGGATTCTCCGAGCGGCCGCTTGGAGAAGTATTTCCTGTCAGATTTTCTCGGTGGTGAACAGGATAGGCGAGATTCCGACGGTTCGGTAGGCAGTGATTCGGAAGGTAGACCCAGTCCCGAGGCACAGAGAAGAAAACGGTTGGTACGCGCACGTGGTACTGGTCGGTCTCACAGCTCGTCCTTGGATAATTTGTTGGCATTGGCTCACGGCTCACAACAAAATCACAGCTCGGGTTCGCACCAGAGTCTGCAAGACGTCGCCGCCGATGGACAGGAGTCTCAGTCGGAAGCTAGCTCCACAGAGACTGACTGTGCTGAGGAGATAGGAAGTAACGGATTACCGATCGCTGCAGACGGCCAATTTGATACCGTCAAACGAAAGAAGAAGAAGCTGAGGAGCAACGCGCAGAGCCCAAGGGTAAGCGAAGATCGAAACAAGACTCCTGAGCCGGAAGATGAACCGACGGCCAGTCGATCGGACGAGGATGGCGTCAAGACACCACAGCCAGAGTTGCTTGCCGAGGACGAGTCAACTGCTGCAGCTGCGGCTGAGGTCGTTGACGCCGCTGCCATCGTCGGTGCACCTGTTAACGCCTCCGGTCTCGATTCGTCCTCGAGCAACAGGCCTAAACAACAGTCGAGAGACTCGGGCTTCGTGGGTAGCTGCGACGATCTGCTACTGCAACAACCAGCAAGGCAACAAGGCAATGCTTCAGAGGTTACTCCGAAGGCGATGGAGGGTAATTCGGCCAGCGATACGGCTCACACCAAAGACCACCATCAGAATTATCACTACCACATGGAGCGAACCGAACGATTGTTGTTCAGCGACGATCGCAACAGAGAAGAGCGCGTGGAGATCACTCAGCGAGAAGAGTACAGTGCTAGTGGTAGCTATCGGTTCCGGGACCGACTCAACAAAGTTCCAGATCTGGAGGTGCACCAGCCTGGCGCCGGTGGGCTCTCGCGCAAGGACAGCTTCAACAACTGGTCTAGCGACGAGGAGACGAATCTCATGATGTCAAAGATGCGCCAGTTCTTCAAGACTATGGTGGCCAACTCTAATAATAACGCGAACCAGCAACAACAGCAGCAGCAACAGGGCCAGACGTTGACAGCAGGTAGTGCGGCATCAAGCACGACATCCTCTGCCCCGAGTCCCAGTCCACGTCTATCGGGTTACGCGAAGGCTCGGGCTGGTTACAACAGCCAGTCGCATCGCACGAAGCCGCCACAGTTAGTTTACTTCGAGAACGAGCTTACTCGGCTGATGAAGACGGTACCAGGTATCAGGGATGAACAAGTGCGTGAGATCGTAGAGTATCTCAGCAGTGAGGAAACTTGGTCGGACTCGTACGATAGCTCGGACTATACGAGCTCCGATTTGGAAGGAGCGACAGCCGGTGGCAGGCGCTCGGCTCTACAGGAGCAGATCTCGCAGAGCTGTCAGCAGATCATCAACAAGTTCGATACGACCACCTCACAGCAGCAGCATCACGCAGCAGCCGTCTCCGCGGAAGACTCGCGAACGAAATCGTTGGCCGATGGCAAAAATGGTACACCGGCCTCGTCGACAGCACAGCAGGAAACGCAGCATCACTATCAACAGCAGCAGCAAGGCAAAGACACCGCTTTCGTTTATCAAAAGCTCGTGCAGAGTTTCACGAAGATGGCAGGTCATGAAAATAATGTGGCTAGCAGCGACGCAAGCTCAACAACGCCTCACAGCAGTCCACCTCTGATCGCCAAGGTAATGCATCACATTGGAAGTCGGCTCGTTGCTCTCATGCACGAAGTCTCGGAGAGCAACTCCACGAGTGCTGGCGCTGGTTATACGCACGGCTCCTCCGGCGTTGGCTGGAGTAGGAGATATCCCCATCATCGAACACCCTCGTCGGCATCCACGACAGAGGACGACGACTCGACCTCAGATTCCGCAAGCGCACCTCTGGTATGTTTTATGTTTGTTATCGACCTTCTTTAATTACCTAATTTAATCTATTCTGCCGGATAATAACGTCAATCTATTTAGCAGCAGTTACCGCGCTCGAAATCGCACGACCCTCTGCTTCTAATAAACAACAGTCAGGCGAACAACGTGGGCAGCAGCTCGGTGTTGACGAGCATGCCACCAGAAGCAGAAGAGCGCGAGGCAAGCGACTACGAACGTTTCTCTTGGCGCGGCAGCTTCGAATCTGCCCTCATGGCTGCGGACTCGCGCACTAAACTCAGCCTTTTGGCTTGCTCCGGGGGTGACGTGAGTGCCTCGGCTATGGCTGCTAAGCGCCGCAGTGCCGGTGACCTCTTGTTCAATCCCAAGAGCTTCTCCAGAGAGCAGCTCGACAGGGTGCGCAGTTGCGGATCTATCGGTGGAGGAACCATTGGAGCTGGCGGTAACACCGTGCTAGCGGGAGGTTCGATCGAAGAAAAGATTTGGAGCAATCGGCGGAGATCGTCGGTACCCGATGCTCATAATAGGGGAGAGTCAGGTAATAGATATTTTTGAATTGATGAAATGAAAATGTGCACCATTTATATTGCGTAAACAATTACCAAGTTTCCAATGGCATCCACACGTTCGGTTATTTATGAACAATCAACAGGTGCCTCGGCGGGAGACGAAGACACGGAGGATGAGGAGGACGACGATCTGGAGTACAACGGTCATTCAGGCGACTCTCGCGCAACGACCCTACCACGAGGAATGCAGATGGCCACAGCAGCCGCCGCAACGAATTCCTTGCCTCGACAGAGTGGTTCCTCGGCGAATATGCACAAGGCCCACAGTGTCTACCACTTCCTACCTCAGCAGAGCACCGGCGTCAAGTCAGCGCGATACAGACCGCCAGGCTTCAACAGGAATAGCTCGAGCACGGCTGCGAGTCTGCCGCAGGGTGGGCCTAAGAGGGCTTTCAGTGCACCTGGCCTGCAGCTCCAGTCAAGATCGAGAAGACATCAGCAGGGTCTGGGTCACGGTCAAGCCGGCGCCAATGCATCGTCCAGCGCTAACGTATCTGGCAGTGCATCCATATCCGCTTCTGGCTCGACAGGTCGGTCTATTTTCCGCTCATAAGCGTATATCTTGCTAATTTCCTTCCGAAAGAAAAATAGACAGTCGCGTTCGCGGAATGCCAAGGTAAAATCGCCGATAAATATTGTACAGGAGGATGAGAGCGTGGCGTCCGCATTATGTGCAGTCTCTAAGGAGGGCGTAGAAAGTGAGCAAAGCGGAGCAGCAGGCTGAATTCCTCGGAATAGGAGAGCCAACGGTTGCCGCGCGCGAGCGTTGTGTACACGTTGCCACATCGCACGCGCAAGCGACCGCGCGCTACCATAATTGTGCTACTCTCCTTTGGCTGAGCTAGTTGGGCGCGTCTCTCTCTCTCTCTCTCTCTCTCTCTCTCTCTCTCTCTTTCTCGGCGTGTGTTTCTTGATTTGGTCATATCTCTCGAAATTCCCTCGGCGAGGGGAACGCGCCGGTTAAGTAATTAATTCTTCTTTTCGTATAATGAGACTGTGGGGAGATCCCCGGGAGACTGGGAGCGTCGCTTATCGATTCGTAGAGCCGCGCGAGTAGGTATACAATGTTACGTGAAAGCATCGTGCGAATGGAGTTAGAGAAAGAAAGAGAGAGAGAGAGAGAGAGAGGGAAAGGAGACACTTCTCTCTCTCTCTCTCTCTTGCTTCTCGAGTCGCCTCTTTATAAACTAATAGTTCCGCTCGCTCGACTCGCCGTCGGCTCGTTACGAGAGAAAGTCAACGACAGACTGATTGAAATTTTTGGAGACGGAGCGTTTTCCAATGAAGCGCGATTTTCTTTTTTCCCCGCGCTAGTTGGCGCTCTGACCATTTTTCTCCCCCGATAACTAGATCCGCAATCGTGAATCTCCGCAGGTGAAAAAGGGGAAATGAAATAGCTCTCACCTTGACACACATTCGACTCTTTCTCTCTTTGCGTCCGTTGAAGCGTTCCTAATTATGAGCCGAGGACTCGATGAAATTTCTTTCTAACAATCGCTTTTGTGTTTGTTTTGGATGACAGGAGACGAGGCGAGCAGTCTGTCGGAGGCATGCAGCACACCGATAATAGGTGCGAGCTCGCGCCACGTTACGTCGAGTCATCATGCGAGCATGGATCTCATGGACGACATCGATCGAGGCATGCACTCGACGCATCTCACGAGAGCTTCCCTCTCCAGCTTAGGGGTTGGTATCATTATTATTAATCTAAACTTTAAACAGGTCGAATAATTTTTTAAATATCTAATAAATTTAAATTTATTATCCGATAAAGGCTCGATCGGACTCGATGGCATCGGTGTACAGTGGAGCCGGAGAAGGCCGCTGGTGCGGCTCGGTTGCCGTACGTGGCGAGGTTGAGTTTTCACTGCAGTACGACTACAAACAACTGACCTTCGAGGTTCACGTAACTCAGTGCAGGGACCTGGCGCCAGTCGATGTCAAACGCAACCGATCCGATCCGTACGTTTTAAATATTAGCACTTCTCAACTTGTTTAAAACTATTATTATTATTATTATTATTATTATTTTATTTACACCGTTTTCGTCTATGTAGATACGTCAAGGTTTACCTGTTACCCGACAAATCGAAAAGCGGAAAACGAAAGACGAAGGTTAAGAAGCACACTCTTAATCCTGTCTTTGATGAAACACTCAAGGTAATTATTAGTCGTTGTTTTGCCATATGTCTTCCGCCATAATTTTTTCTAATTAAATAACTTTAATATTTGATTTTAAAGTTCCACACGAGTCTCAACAGTCTCGAATCGCGAACACTCTGGCTGACTGTCTGGCACTCGGACATGTTCGGTCGCAACGATTTTCTCGGTGAGGTACGAATGCCGCTTGAAAACAAAATCTTCGACGATCCTCGGCCACAGTGGTATCCTCTGCAAGAAAGGGTTAGTTCATTCTTCACTATAGCTTTTATATATGTAGCATTTACACCGATAGCTTGTGCAAGTTGCATATGTACTAAAATGATCAACATTTTTAGACCGAGCCTTTCGACGACCCGATAGCGTATAAGGGTGAGGTCATAGTTGGTCTCAAATTCGTGCCGCCAGATCCGGCGCGACGAGACCGAGACCGGGGAGATAGCGCAACGAACAAACTCAAGAAGAGTTGGAGCAGGGGCGCGCTCCACGTGCTCGTCAAGGAGGCGAGAAATCTACAGACGCGCGCCAAGAACTCCGGTACCTGTGATCCCTTCTGCAAGAGGTATCTCCTTCGTTTTTTTTTTTTTTTGTTGTAACTTGTAGCTTTATATTTATTAAATGATGTTACTAGAAATTTGTAACTCGATCGATTATGTTGCAGTTATCTGCTTCCGGACAAGGGACGTTCGAGCAAGCAGAAGACGACGGTCGTTAGGCGATCGACTGGTTCACCTGTTTGGAATCACACTTTCGTATATAAAGATGTTAGTCTTCAAGAACTCGCCGATCGAGGTCTTGAGCTCACAGTTTGGGACCATGACCGGATAGCGAGCAACGAGTTCCTCGGAGGCGTGCGCTTCAATCTTGGCACCGGTTAGTTTCACAGTGTGTAATTTTACGATACTCTTTTCTTAATATCGCAAATTATAATTTTGTTTTTTTTTTTCTTCAATTTTAGGCAAACATTACGGCAAAGCAGTAGATTGGATGGATGCTACTGGCCGCGAAATGTCGCTTTGGCAGAGCATGCTCGAGCGACCGAACTTTTGGGTGGAAGGCGCCGTAACACTCAGGCCGAATTTACATAATCACGTGAAGTCCGGTGCTTCCTAGGGGATACTGAATTTCCGGAATATCGTAAGCGCCGATTGAGAACAAAAAGAAAGTGCCTTTAGCATGTACATTTGTAATTTAGAGATTATTCAATTTGTCGTAAAGTCGATTCCTTTTTTAACAGATATCGTTCGTTCGTCGTTTATGTACTCTCTGTTATTTCTCCTAGGAGCTCCTTTTTACGAGTATATGTGTTACACTTAGATTATCAGGAACAGGTTACTTAAGCAATGAGCTAACTTAAAGAAGAATAAACTTTTATTTCGATATTTATTCAAAAATATCTACACTTAACTTACAAGCTATTTTGTATTTCTTATAATATTTTACAAATATTGGCTTCTTTTATATAGACACAAATGCATACACACGTACAGGGAAAAGCCAAATGCCAAATAGCCGCACTTTTATGCTTTTAATTTTTCTTAACAAAAAAAATCACCCATCTCGTTTATATACCTACATTCTTCGTGGCCAAAAGTACTTTGTAAAAAACGAAATACGATCACTGTTAAGTCGTAATCTGCGAACAGTTTTCTCTCACGGCGAGAACAACATGCTTCCAATTTTTGTAAAACCGGCGTAAGGTAGCATTTGACGAAGCAACTTCACGTCAGCCAATGTTATTGGTGATCGGTGTGTTTGAGCGATTAAATACGTTAGATTACCGATTTGATAAACGTATATATATATATGTATAATTTAGAAAACTATATGTTATATATAAATATACAAATTTACGATTGCGAAAGAATTGATTGCCTATACGGAGGAAGAATTAAACTATCAAGTTCGGTATTAGAGTATTAAAGAGTAGCAAAAGAGTGAGTAATAAAAATAAATGTTTCTTCGCGCGCGATTCGAAGAGGCGTAAGGCTGATGTACTTAGACAGATGCATAGTACTTAAGCGACGTTTCTTCTTTAAGAAGACTCATCAACTTGATAAAATACTAGGGTTTTAATTAGCGTATACCTACAAGTTGATAATAAAAATCAATTTTATATGATATAAAAAATATATATGAAAACAACAGGGTGATCAGTTCGGGCTAATGATACTGCCTCCAAGATGAATTTCTCGAAACGGTTCGTACGTGATCTGTGCGCGTATGTGCAATATGTATGCATACATATAAGTTCTTATAGTATTTACATTAAATGATTTGTTGTCACACGTGCAAACTTGGCTCGTTAGCACGATGAGAAAACTGTGTTACAAAGGACCAAATGCAATATATATTTCCTCGAACAGGTGTAGCTGGTGAGCTCGAGTGCAATTGTCGTCCTTTTGTCGTGTATGCATTCCTATTTCTGCAAGGGAACGAGATGATATATAGATAGATAGAAATTATACATAGATAGCTATATATATATATATATATATATATATATATATATATATATATATAGCGAAATTAAAGAGATCTATTTATACTTGAATATTAGCGATGTACATGAAAATAAATTCTTTTTTCTACCTTGACACGTTAGAAATGGCCTATTCTTATTTTTGTCTCCTGCACAGCAATCGCGATAATCGATATATGCCTCACAGGTCGTTGTTCGATATGAAACGATTTCCCTCGGAGTTCTTTCCAGAATAGCGATACCTGCATTTTCCGTAGGCAGCTGCGCGGCAAGCAACTTGTGTTAAAAAAAAAAAAGAGCAAAGTACAAACACTACGATCAAATGAGATTAGATTATTGTACCGACCTTTGTGATCCTGTGGACTTCTAACGGTTACCGGTAACGGAGTGTAATTAACGTGAAAGTCCACCTCGTCGAACAACTCTGTACTACCCGACGACGACTTGGCGGATACGACCTCCTTCTCGTCCTTACTGTCGAACCTGATGGTTTTGAGGAACCTACCGCGACTCTTGGCCTGTAGTCTCTCCTGTCTTGCGATAGGCCTGGAGTCGAGGAACCTCAAGGTATCCGGAAGTAGATATATGGCGTAGAGCCGGTATCGCTCGTAATCGTCATCGTCGTTGGCCTGCGGTTGTGTCAGCTGATCCGGACATCCTGGGTTACCCAGTAGACTGACGTACACGAGCCGCGGACAGCACTGTCTTATCCGCTCCAGGGCTGCGTCGATGTCTCCTATCTTTACGATATAACTAATGTTAATTAGTATAATGTAGGCAGTGATAAAGCGAATTATTACGACGATATAAAAAAACAGCGTTTTTTCGTAGATACGTTGTATCGTTGTTACACTTCGTACGCTCTATTTCTGTTTACTTATTGAGATTGTATACACTTATTCTTACACATTTATCAAACTTGGGTGACCCTCTTAACGCGGCGTACTGGAGAGATAAAAGAGTAATAGTGACTATGTAACTCGCTAGAAAAGCGTTTATAAAAACTGCGCATCTAGTGAAAACCACTTGTCTTAATCCACAACGTTAAATTTCAATTAAAAATCGCTCGCTACGTTATACCGATCGTCGCGTGTAAAAATTCTCCAGTCACGATCCTCTACCTTGTTATTATTAACGCTGAGAGTCGTCAGCAACGGCATCTCGGGTAGGGTTCGCAGGTCTTTCAGTTCGTTATTATCAAGAACGAGTTCCTGGAGGTACGGATAATCCTTGAGAGCCGAAACCGATGTCAGCTCGTTGTAGGACAGATCGAGTCCCATACATTCGATTCCCACCAGTCCCACTAGTCCGTTCGGTATCCTCTGAGCTCGCTGTCCCGTGTACCACGCCTGGAATTCAAAGTTAATAAATACGTTTATCCATAACCACACATGCTTATTCGTAACGCAACGTATGTGTACACGATATATATGCTTTTCGTACCCGATTGCGAGAAACGGTCAGACCGCTGCGATTGAAGTCTTGCTCGTTCTTTCCGGCCATCTTGTTATGACGCCAGGCACGTTTTCCGAGATGCGTCCTGTCCGGCCGCCGGAGAAGCGCAAATAAGATAACGCGTGCGTGCCGGACTCGCTTTTTCGTTTCTCGCGCACTTGCAGTGAGATGCGCTCGGAGATAATCCCGATACTTCTATATCTATATACATTTTTTTACGTATATAACACATCTTCGTTATATGATTATATAGTATCCGTCAGATGTCGCCAGCTGGTCGCTGTATAGTGATGTAGCGAAAGGAACGAATACCTTCCGCGCGGTTCGTTGGTCTAGGGGTATGATTCTCGCTTAGGGTGCGAGAGGTCCCGGGTTCAAATCCCGGACGAACCCGATATCTTTTTTGTTTTTTTTTTTTTAAACGTTCTATTCAAGCGTCCCGTTCATTTGATACTTTGCGAGTATTTTATAGCTCCTTTGAGCGGCTAATTATTCATTTTATTGTACGGTTTGTAATAAGATCGAATTCACGTTGTCATGTATATATATATAGCATCGTGTTATAGAAGACCCAATTTTCGAGTTTTCTCTTTGTACTTCTACACTCGAATCGCACTCGATTATACATATAGGTATAAGCAAGTCGCGAGCATATCATATAAAGCTCGAGCTATACATTATGCGCATATATATATATATATATACACGCAAGCGGCGATATAGTCTCTGAAGCGAGTCGAGAGCCCGAATTCAAGATGGCGTCCGCGACATTCGTGCTGCTGCTGTCAAATCGGCTTGGGATACGCCTAAACCCACTGGCGGTTCGTCTCCAGCTTTGAAAGCACCTCAACACCGTCTTCGCATCGCGAGAACGTCCTCCTACTCCGAGGCTCGATTGAAGTTCGCACACACACAGGCCTCCCCCGACGTTCGATGCGCTCATTTGGAGGCTAGGTCTTGTCATTGTCAGTCACTTGTTGGCCAGCAGCAGCAGCACAATGATCCAGCAGGCTCGCTCGCCCGGCTGACTAATTTTTCCCCGCGTATACGAGTCTGCAGCAGCTTCTCTGTATCCTGCGTCTTATTGCTCTCTCGCGACGAGTCATCACCTCGAACCAGGTGAGTGTCTTTGCTCTCTTCTGTGCCGCGACACACTTATTTTTACCGAACCATAGCCGCCGCGGCTCCAAACACGTAAGTAGATAAGCGCGAGCATCGTATGCTAGAGTCATAAGCAAGTAGGTAGGGAGGGAGAGAGTCGGACCTGGCACAATGAATCATCCTTTGGTCTGATAACCCAGAATAGATATTGGCCATTGCAATATGTGTGTTTCTTGCTGTTGCTTCAGGTCTACCGACAGGAGTAAAGAGTCCTATCGACTACTGCGAGACATGGAGGCACTGGTGGAGTACAATTACGAAGCCCAGGAACCCGACGAGCTCACCATTCGCAAGGGCGATATTATCAAGGAGATCAAGGTGTTGAGCGGAGGCTGGTGGGAAGGCACTCTCAGAGATAAGAGAGGAATGTTCCCTGACAATTTTGTGAAGGTGCGTTGTAACTGTTGATGAATTACTCGATGATTCGTGCAGTTTTGTCATCCGCTAACCCATTTCCTTGAATGCGAAGGTTCTGGTGCCTCCGGGAGGAGCCAGGAACAGCGCGGAGAGAGCTACACACGAAGAGGTCACTCTGCGCAATGGCTCTGGAAGGAAGTATTGCAGAGTTCTGTTCAGCTATGAACCCTGCAACGACGACGAACTCAAACTCATTCCAGAAGAAGCTATAGAGTACTTGGGTGAGGTGGAAGAGGGATGGTGGAGGGGACGTATTAAAGGAAGAACCGGAGTCTTTCCTTCCAACTTTGTGTCTTCTCCAGTTCCGGAAGAAACTGAGAGGAACAAGCAAGACAAGAAGGAATTGTGCAGAGTACTTTTTCCCTACGATGCTGCCAAGGAGGATGAACTCACACTTGCTGAGGGTGATATCATAACATTATTGTCTAGAGATGCTCCTGACAAGGGCTGGTGGAAGGGTGAACTTAAGGGACAAATCGGCCTCTTTCCTGACAATTTTGTAGAAGTGATAACACTGAAAAATGATCACACAGATGGTACAGCCAATTCGATTTCATCTGTCAAGTCCACTCTCAAACAGCAGGGCAAAAGAAAGGAGACAGCCAATGTCAGAAAAAGCTTGGACACTAGAAACGTCCGCACCGATAACACCACTATTAAAAAAATTCCGTCATCTGCTTCAACTTCGTCTTTATCCGGAAGCACGACCGAGAAAAAGTCCAATCCATTGATCTCTAGCTTGAAACGTTTGGTCGGTGACAGTGCTAACGCTGCTAGCAACAATAATGGAAATGGAAACGGAAACGCAGTCGCTGGATTGGGAGAGGAATTGGACGAAGTTGAGAGAGGCGAAGGCGCGCCTCTTTCGCATTTAACGGCGTCGAGAGCTAAGGCTCCCCGCCGAAGGTTACCGTCAACGCAACATTTAAGGCACAATGTACCAAATACCATTCCAAATAGCAGTAACAGCCCGTCAGTTGTAGCCGTAAGTTGTCGGTTTGAAACAGTATTTATTTATTTATAGAAACAAGCATTTTATTATCAAATAATTTATAATAGGAGGAGAACTTGACCAATGGAAGTGTAGAGCCTACAGTACCACAGGAGAAAGAAGACGAAAGCGATGGACTTATTGCTAAAACCAGGCAAAAGGCACCATGGGTAAATTTTTTTTTTTTTTTTTTTTTTTTTTTTTTTTTTTTTTTTTTTTTTTTAATATTGCTTCCATCAATGAATTCCTTTTCTAATTTGATATGTACATTTAGGTTGAAGAACTCAAATTGAATCAGATGGAGAGAAGGAAAATGGGCACGGAACGACCTGATAAAACGGAAGTAAAGAAGGAAAGAGCATTTTCATGGTAAGCTATATGAAATCGTAAATTTTAATTATTGCGCCGGCATTTATACAGAAAGTAAACGGCAAATAATTCATTATAGGATGCCTCCGTCTACAAACAGCACCGATGTGCCGCCTAGGCCAGATTTAGATGGAGAAGAAATCAAATCAAAAGAAAAAGAAAAGCTTAAATCTCCGAAATCAGAGTCTTCCCCGCCATCTGAACAACCCGCATCATCTCCGGTTACAAATTTACCTGCCTTTGTTCCCTACCATCTTTACAGTCAACTTTTAGATAGGGTATGTATTTTTAAATTCTTTGGGTTATAATGACTGGCGTAATCGTAATTGTGAAAAATTCCGTTTACAGATTGCAGTTTTGGAAGAAAAACAGACTACCCTTCAAAGAAAAGTTAATCAGCTTTCGGACCAGTTAGCTCCGTTTATAGCTAATTCAACGAGTGAAAAAAATTAGACTCGGAAACTCGAAGACTTTTTTTCTGCATTTATCTGACAAGATTTTTTTCAAATCGTCACGTTGATATGTTTTATGAATTTTAAAATTAATCAACCGAAGAATTCTTTGTTTTCCGACAAGTATTTAACAGACTGAGACATCACAACGACATCACACTAAACATTCCACTTGACGTTCGTAGGCCTACGTTGTGTCTACAATAGAAGGGTGAGCAGATACTCTTTCTATAGATCTCGACATTCATTGTTTGATGATTTACCTTTTAGTTGCATTTGCTGCTAAACTAGTTTATTACGTACTTAAAGGGCAAAGGCTATACAAGTAAGCCACGCGAAAATCGTATTTAATAGCGTAGAGTTTAAATTGACTCGATTGTGCCAATAATTTTTACAATAAGTTACTGTCTCAGCATCGCCACAATGTAACCAGTGATTAGATAAGAGTATTATTTCGGTACGATATTTAGCGAATCAGCAGAAAACGCACCAACTTTCAAAATGAACTTTTTATACTAGTGATTTTTTTTTCTAAGCAGACGATTGAGTTTTTGTATTTTCTTTGACGATTGCATTTCTTTGTTAATGGAGAACATATACACAAATATATATTTTATATCCGTTCGTCGATATTATAACAATTTGTCCGTGAAAATAATTTCTAGCATTTAACAATCGCTTTGTACTTTAATAGGCAATGATGTACTTATAAAAATTATCGATGATCTATTTAAACGATATCAAGCATACGCATATGCTTTGCAGATATACTTCTGATCAATAGATAATATTCGCTATGGAGTATGATGAATGAGAGGCGGATTGAAAAGGTACGAAAAGAAAAATGTAAGTCAGTTGCATTTCGCGGAACAAGATTATGCCTTTTAGAAAGTATTTTTTAAAAATTGAAAAACCCCTGCTTCAGTTGTGAAGAGATAAAACGATTCGACTCGAGAGAGTCGCAAGCGCTATCTTTATTCACATTATGTAGCTCGAAATCGGTAGACTAGTGAAGAGGGGAACTTTCTCCGACCAAAACTCGTTATCACGTGTCTTGAATTGATAATTTTATACTTTTATATAACTATAATTAGCCGCGAGTGCGCTGGAAACAATCAAGAGATCTGCTTTTATTGTATTAATCAAAAGTGCGACGGGATCGAGAGAGGAATTTTCATTCGCATAGCGATGCATACATTTTTCGAGAAGCCGTTAGCGTGTAGAACGTACCGAGGATGGTTGTGCGTCGATTATTTATAAATATCATTGTGTTTTTAGTCGCTGACGATTTGTATTCTTTTTCCGTTGCGAAAAGTCGAAAGTCTCAAACGGAAGCATAATAATGTTGCAATGCACGAGAGAGAAATATAGAGAAAATCGCCAGCTTGACGAGAGTAAAAACGAGAAAAAGATAATAAAAAAAAAAAAAAAAAAAAAAAAAAAAAAAAGGGAAAAAAGGACCTGAAAAAAGGATAAAAAAAAAAAAAAAAAAAAAAAAAAGAAACAAGGGTAAAATGGTCCTGCTTATCGGTTGTCTCTGTCGCGAGCCAAGTTCGACTACCACATGCACAAGCAAACAAATTTATATAGTCCAGGTTGAAACCGCGTTATTAAATGCTTCCAATAGTCGCTGTAAGATAATTGCATAATCACCGACAGTATTGATCAATCGATATGACGAAGTGAAGAGTGTGACAGAGAGCGCGAGAGGTGCGTTCCCGTGATAGCCCATTATTATATGACGAAGAGTTAAAAAAAGTCCTATATAGCAGATGTATTAAATAGTCGCTGATGTCGATGCAGCTTTTTCGGTTGTCGTTGTCGTCTCTCCTGCTTCGATGAGTCGCTGGACCCGTATGAGACGACTTTGTGTGGGGAGAGCGAGAGAGAGAGAGAGAGAGAGAGTGTGCGCGTTCGATCGCCGATGATCGAGCCTTGGTTTAAGGACGTGTTTTGTATGTACATAATTTAGGATTGCGACAACAAATGAAAAATATTATATTTTCTCTTGCTTTTCGCGATGACGACGATGATGACGATGAACTGCGCGTTCTAGCAACGCGACGCAACTATGTACTTCGTAATTGTAAATATGACTAATTCATTGGAGTATACATATATTATATATATATATATATATATATATATATATATATACAATTTTCTTTATATATACACATATCGTTTATGCGTTCACGTGGCCTTTACCGTTATGTTCCTCCATCCTCACCGAAACCTCCGTTAAAAGAATTCTAATCGATTTTTATCGGCGGTATGCGAGGTATCTCGCAGACGTAAGGTAGTTCCGTGGCGCAAGAGACGAGCTTCCAGACGGGCTCAGCTTTCGTATCAGACCGAGAGAGAGCTACGCAGCCTCGATTGTGGGACGGATCACCCGTGGCCCAGGCTCTGTAGTCCGAGCAGGACAACGCGTCACCTGTTGGAGAACAAAGGCGCGCCGTATTAGTACGGTGGATAACGGGATTGTTTTGCGTGCTAGGAGAAATTTCAAAGACTTGATAGCGATTCTTTCAGAAGTACCAAATTCGTTTTTCCAGACTCGCTGGTCACCCTCGTTGCTCAGTCCAACGTAGACCGTGAGCTTACCAACGAGCGATGCCAAACCTCGGGTACGCGACTCTTCCGTAGGGTCAGCCAAAATTCCCGTTCTTCTGCCGGGAAAATGAATCATCTTGCGGCAGTTATCGCGAGCGTTTGTGAAGTTCGTTCTGTCGAGCACGAGACTGAAGAGGCCGATCTTTTCTATGCAGGACAGGCTTTCGTTTCCTGTTCGGTTACGCATAAATCAAAATAATATTTAAAAGTTTTTGTATAAAAAAAAAAAAAAAAAAAAACAATAGTTTTCGAAACTCTCGCTCGAACTGTATACCCTTGTACTCTGCGTCCGGATAAGCGCTGTAATAATCGACGCCCGTGACATTGACCAACTGCCTCAGCCCCTTAGTCTCCGGGCAGTCGAGCAGTACGCAATTAGCCGTCTCCCGCGATCCGTTATCCGAGTCCGAGCCAGTAGTCGTCATAGCGCTCTCTATACGTGTATAGTCGTACATTACGATGTATACACAATCGTGAATCTTCAGAACCCGAGCCAAAACCCGTTCGAACAACCAACCGAGTCCCCCCCTGCACGAATATTCTATATATAAATCCAAGACCCTTACGAAAGATTCAAGGATTTTCTATTTTCGCTACGACAACGCGATGAACATTGTGAGATAATCACCGAAGTTGAAGGCGAGGGCTCGTTTGGTCTCGGCGAAGTCTTTGCACTTGCCGATACTGCCGACCTGTCGCCTGGTTATCACCGATTTACTGGACTTGGCGTCGGACTTGATCAGATTGTACGTTATCCCGCAGTTGACGTCACCCTTGGGTTTGGCTCTGCAGCAACAGGTTGACGGATGGATGCAACTCGACAAACAAAGCAACAGCGAGATGTAGCGCTTCATTTTGAAAATTACCGACTAAGGCTGTATACGCAAGTTTGTATAAATAGGAACGCGTGTAATGACCGGAAGAGAAACGAGTACTTTTGAATTCAGTTTTATTGTGCAGTTGCGATTCAATCGGTCAACTGTCCGTCATGTGCCATGACGCGTGTGCGATAATATGCACGTTGTTAGTCCGATAAATTAATCGTATATAGTTTGTACTTGATTGACTCTTCCGTTTGCGCATGAATTTTTGTACGAAAATATTACATTATGTATACTTATGTATGTATGTACACATTGACAATAAGCGTAATAATTGGCTCTATAATTTCAAAGTAGCTCAAGTGATGACAGTTGTTATTAGGCTATGCGTGGATTCAGATGTACAGAGTGTCGTGTCTACGAGGCCAGAAGCTTGTCGAGGGCCTGGCTGACCTGGTCGAATATCGCGTCGACGGCGCCTTCGGCGTTGATCTAAAAGAAGAGGGATAAAAAAAAAAACATTATAGTACTCAGAGGAACAGTTGTCGGGCTGACGGATCACGTACCCTGAGACACTTGTCCTTGTAGTGCTCGACGATCTTGCCGTTTTTCTCGTTGAAAATCTCTATCCTCTTCTTGATGGTATCCTCGTTGTCGTCGGCACGTTTGACTGCTGCTGCGGCAGCACGTCCCATTAGTCGGCTGATCAACGTCTCGTTCTTCACGTCGAAGAAAATTATCAGGTCCACTGGGCATACCTGCGTAGCTTATATCAATTTGGATTACCTTTTACATTTCTAACCATCATAACCTCTGTTTTTTTTTTTTTTTTTTTTTTTTTTTTTTTTACTCACATCCTTCTCGAACTGCAATCCCTGCTCGAGCTCCCTGGGATAACCATCGATGAGAACACCCTTGGTTTCCGGGTTATCAGCCTTGGCTTTCTCGATCCTCTCCTTGATAAGCGACAGCACGACGTCCGTCGGTACGAACAATCCCTTCGACATGAGTTCCTGAAGCTCGGCGCCACGAGGACTGCCGCTGGCCACCTCCTCTCGCAGAAGATCACCGCTGCTGAGATGCACGAATCCATACTTCTTGATGATCCTGTCGCACTGGGTACCTTTGCCGCAACCTGGCCCACCGATTATCCAGACGGTCTTCATCTTCGATTTTCCTTTTTATCTGTTATGGACAAACGGTTATTGCACAATAGCCGCGGAGACACTATTAGATGAAAAAAAAAAAAAAAAAAAAAAAAGCGAGCGTGCGAAAGACGACTGACGATCGCCGACGAGTGTGTGCTAATAATAGCAGCTGACTATCGGCCGCTTTTTCGAAAAGCGCGCGAATCCGGCGCCTGCGCGCGGCGCTCATTCTTTAGCTTTACGTCGTCTGCGAGATTTTTCCTTGAACTACTTGTATATATGTTTTATTTTTTCTCTCTCCGACGATTCTTCGCGAGGCAACAGTGCGAGATGTATAGACTCTGACGGTTACAGCCCTGTTTACGAAGTGCGTTCGAGGGGATCGTAAAAAAAGCGAAAGATGTACGACGTATGGTAAAGCGAGTATGATTAAGAGTCACGAGATAGAAGAAGAAGAAGAAGGCTTACCTATATAGACACAAAATTAGCCGAGGAATGCAGCAGTGCACAGCTCCTACCAGGCGCGAGTCTCAGGTGGTACTGATTCGCGCGGGAGTCTCGCAGCTCTGCGCACGGGATATAGTCAGTATATTGGCGCGAGTCCAGACATCAGCTGCCCAGGATCGATTTCCTCGAGTCAGCTGCGCCAGTTAGCCTCTGCGCATATAGTCTCTCCTCGCTATACGTAACGCTTGTCTTTATGAATTGATGAGCGTTGATTTGAATTGATGGAGGATTATTGTGCTTTTCTACGAATTTAACTTCGTGACAGTATAGTTGGACTTTAGATACCGTAAGCGCTCTGTATTAATGGTTCTCGACATTTTTTAACGAGTTTTTTTTTTTTGTTTTTCTTATCTGTTTATTTGCTACTTGACCGATTTTTAGTGGGTCACTTTTGCGCAGATAACGTTTTTGCTCCGAGCACTCATCGGTCGATCATAATTATAAAAAGCTCATCCTACTATGACATAATCTCCGATCGTCACACGAATATATCCATTTATAAACTGCCAGTTTTATACAAGAAAATTTAAATTTTTACTCGTCGATCAGAAAGGATGAGCGCCCGATCGGCGGCTCGTCTGTCTCTGAAACAGGCAGAAAACCTGCAACCAGTTGTGCAGGCTCAGGATCGATATGAGAATCTGGTCACGTGACACGTGCAGTCCTTCCAGGAACAGCCTCACCAGGAACACCAAAAGCTCCAATCCGATCATGCAGGACTGCATTAGTAGCCAAGGCGCGTGTAGCATCGGGTAGTCCTTGCTTTTACGATTTTTTTTTTTTTATTTTACACACGCTATCGTTTCTTATGACAAGTATTACGTGATACGTGCGCAAAGTGGATTATTCTCGCACAAAATATAATTTTTGCTCGAAAAGAGTTATTTACTCCGAAAACTATTATTTACGTTTTTATCAAAATTTCCACTCAGGCGAAAATCATCTACTTTGCGCACTGGATCCTCGAATGAGACATATAACGCACTGTTATAGCTCCGAGCATGATGAGCGTGTAGTGCTCGATTCCAAGGATCGAGCTCATCAGCTTCAGATCCCTTTCCACTTCTGCTGGTACAGCTTCGATAAAAACGTTGGAAATTATATTATTCCTCGTAATTATGCAATTTATAGAGGACTTTTATTTCTGTACATTACTCACAGAAATTGCGCCAAGCGCTCGATCGATCGTTCCTCACCGTCGATTTGCAATTGATTATCCGTATAACGTCAAAGGTAGTGATGGCCTGCGGATAAAAAACCGCAAAACGTTCGCGCGACTCGTCATTACATAAAACGCTCGTCGTAATTTTAGCCTGTCTCTATTTCAGAAAGTGACGCAAACGCTCTTTCCGGGCAAAAAAGAAAATAATTACCCGCCCACGTATATAGTCGCATACGAAGCGCGGGCTATAGCTCCGATATTTTCGTCGAATTTATAACTTATACATTTCTATCTTGTAATCTGCTGTCTGCAAGTGAACACGTGCGCACGCATGTATACAATATATAGCTATATGCTATAAGCTATAGTATAGTTATACATTATAAAGGCTGTCAGTGCAGTCGAAGCATGCGGACGAACGCACCTAACCTAACAGTCGTGTCTCCTCATGTATCGAGCGTGGAAGTGCACCAGCAGTTATTGTGAATTATGACAGCTTACCACGACGAGGTGGAGATCGAGGACTTCGAATTCGACGAAGACACCGAGACCTACTACTACCCCTGTCCTTGTGGCGATCAATTTGAGATATCGAGGGCTGAGTTGCTTGCTGGCGAGGACGAAGCTACCTGTCCATCCTGTTCTCTAGTCATCAAGGTTATCTTCGACAAGGACAACTTTATCGCTAAGTTCGAGGAGGTGCTGAAGATCGAGGAGAAGGAACTGGTCAAGACGACTTCGTAATGTGAGTTGTGGTTGCTCGAGTGTGTTTGTTTACAAGTGGTTTCGTTCCTAACCTCTATTGCGCGTGTTGATACTGATACTTTGTCGTTGATTATTCTAGACTAGATTCCGTCGTACCATGGCAGGTCGTGGTAGAGGAAGAGGCAAGTCCTCGCTCGCCCTGCCTGGGGATCCGGGCATTGGAAAAGGGGAAGTATTGCCACCTATACTGCAACCACCACCGGCTTATCCACCGTTGGATTTCAAACCCCTACCCACTACTATAACGAATGAACTGAGGTACTTGCAACAACGAAAGAAAGAGTTTGCAGACTTTATGCACGAATCTTTCAACAACGTCCTACCGATTGTGGTAAAAAAAGATATCGAGAGGTATTCCGACCGCTACCAGGATCTGTCATCGACTGTGAAATACCATGAAAGGTACGACTGGAGCAGGATGCCAGCGGAGCTGAAGCCACAAGTGAAAAAGAGGAAAGGAGATAAAACACAAAAGAACGCTAAGAAAAAGAAGAAGGACATTGACATTGAGTCCAAATTGCAAGAGCTCGAAAAGAAGGAGACTACTGCAAACCAAAGTGATGCCGAAGATGGGGATAAGGACGACGATGAGTCTGAAGACAAGGATGTGGAGGATAAGGTGGAATTAGAGGAAGAAGAGATCGACGAGGAGATGGATGAGGGCACGGATTATGTGAATAACTACTTTGACAATGGGGAGAACTATGAAGACGATGAGGAGAACCTTGATGATGGAGCCATTTTCTAACAGCAAATATAGTTGACTTGTAAATATAAAATAAAATTTACGATATTTTCAAATTCCCCGATCATTTGTTATGTATCTTATCTTATAGTTATCAGTTAAATAATTCGTAGACAAGTGTATATAACATACTAACAGAACCAATTAGTCCAATTAGTATAACATAGAAAGAGCTGCCCATGACAGTGCTGGAGTCGCAGATGCTGCAGGCCAGCGCTCCAAAGCGCTAAAAATATCAGTTATTACTTATGTCCATAAATTGCGCTGTTTTACTCTGTCTATATTTCGTTAAATCGTCACTGACTAGGTAGCCACTGCTGATTGATCTTCTACGAAATCTTGCCATATTTTTTTTATTTTTGAATAATTTTTCACTTTTCTCAAGTTTGTTATTATTATATTCTTAAACTTAATTTTTTGTTGGTTATTGTTATGCAAAACTGGTCGGATTTTGGCCCATCGTTGCGCGTGAAATTGTCAACGAGAATATGAGTAAGATGAATTTAGTCGTAAATCAAGTATAAATACACGCTTTTCAGCAATTCAATCAATTGTTGCGTTTTTCCGAATAATGCTGACTCGTGTGCATTTACAATTAATTTTGCAATCTTCAAACAGAAAGCGAGTCAACAATTGGACATGAAACGTTGAATAATTTCTTCGAAATCGATTTCACTATTCGTACACCATTGCACCCGGTGATTCTGTAAAGAAAAATCGGTATCATACGATTGAACGATATTCATTTACGTAGAAATCGTTATACCTATTGCAGTATTGCGACAAAGTGCTCTCCATCAATGCTCGACGATCGGCGAAGCTCGTCGCAGGTTTCGCCATCCGATCCAGAACAAAACCGATAAAAGACTGACAGGGCACACTAGTAGCTTGAAAATCGGCATCGATCTGCACGCTCGCATCGAGATCGACTTCATCTCTGTAACAAAAATCGCTACGATTTTGTAATTTTAGCATAACGATATTAGCGAGTACTTGAATCTATATACTCACTTATCCGCGAAATAAGGTTGTATGCTTTCCAATTGGTGAACCAATAGTGGTTCTAGACTGACACCCGGAGAATCCCAGATCAACTGGAATTTGGCAGCCGACTCGATTTCTTCGCTTCGCAGATCGTCGGCTTGAATTCGTTTCGACATTACCGATCTGCCACTCGTTCAATGACGAAAAATGGTTATTAGAATATTTTGTTAAGTGTTGATATTGATCGTTGACGACGGGGATTAAATTACTCACTTGGCAAAGAATTTCCGAGCGCTCGTATCGACACTTCGGACATTAGAAAGCTTTTTAGCGAGCCGGCGAGTGATATCGACGTTATCTTCCGGTGAAACTGCAATCGGCGAATTATCTCTTAGAAGATTGACTATAACAATCTATGAATTAAGAACAACGTAACTGATTGGTCGAAATAAAAAAGTTCTTGCACGTATAAAAAAAAAAAAAAAAAAATGTACTATTACATTGTATTGTGGATACAGGTGCGCGGCTGTTTCAATACTGCACAACTCTTCGCTCGTCCAGATCTTATCCTGGTGTTTGACGAAGTAGACGCTAGTGTTTGCGTTGTCGAAGGTGCTATGCAAGCAAATAAATCATTTGTAATAAACTCGACGAGTTATTGAGTTTAAATATTCCAACAAGTACAAACCGAGAAGTGGAGCAGTTAGAATGTCGGGCGAAGGTAGCGATACCGGGTGCGAAAACAAGCAGCAGAAGGACGAGTTGTACAGATATGAAACAGCATACGAAAATCACGCCAATCAACAGCTGACCGGACATCCTCGTCGATCTTCGAAGTAGACCGGCTGCACCGGTGACCATAGCTCGGCCTCGAGATCTTCCGCAGAGCTCTTGTAATTCGTCCTTGTCCATCTCTTAGCTTTCGGTAACGTTTTTCGACTGACATACTCCATCGGAAGTTGTATCATCGAAGTCGAGAGTTAGTAGAATGACCCACTGCGAAATTCGCTTACACTGTTATTGCTGACTCAAGGATCGGCCGACTTATGCTTATTGTTCGTTTGGATGTGAAATAATTTACAAAGTACACAACAGCGCAAGTCAGTTTAAAAATTATTTTATTATCACCATTATTATTTTATTGTCGTTCAATTCAATTGAAATATTTGTGCGTAGTCATCGACGATCCTGCGCGTATAAGTATACGGCTTTGGCAGCTGTATCAACATATTTCCGTCCGGAAACTCGTCGTCCTGCGATAGTACATCCGGCAGCTTAGAAAATTACTATACATACATTTGTATATCGATCGATCGCATATATATTTACAATAAAAAGCAAACCTACGTTCATTTTTTAGAAATTATCGCTCACTTTTATACATTCGTATAATAAGGCGTTTGACAATTTTGTGTTTTTAAACGAGTAAACCAAAAAGGAGTATTATAGTAAAAAGCATCGACGCGCGAATCGCGGATCGGTAAGTTTTTTGTTTCAAAAACGGTACTACATCCTAAATTCTGCTATCAGACTCGTCTGGATTATCAGGCCGCACATAAATAAAATTACACACATAATGACTAAAACTAAGAAACGCCGGGCCTGCCTGGCGTCGCGCGCTCGCATATTTCATATATTAATCATGGTTGTCACACACGCCTATACATCATTATTGTCACGTTCATCCGAAACGACGTCGCTTCGCGATCATTATTGTTCATTCCGGCGGCGACTATTGCTATATGTGTATCACTCGCGATATGTTTGTAGTATACATCTAGAAATTGCACTTGAAATACTTATTTTATCGAGAAAGAAAAATGAAGAGCAAGAACAAGCATAAATGTTCTTAGGAAATAGTTCGGTCTGGAAAATCATTCATCGTCTCCCCGCATCGGTCTCCGTTATCGAATGTAGCTTGAATTAATGAAAAAAGCATGTCTCGTTCGAGTATACACGTTATATGCCTTGAGTCAATTATCGAAGCGTCCAACGCGAGTGATAACATTCTCTCGAACGTTACACGAAGATTATTGAACATCGTTAATGAACACAGCCTTTCCGTTATTTTTACATGAGAACTAACGAGTGTACCAAGAATAGAGTCGTATGACAATTTGCATGACGTTGTTGCTTGCTCGAATCACCCACTCAAACAACACGAGGAGATGCGTCCCGTTTTCGTGGACTGTGGTAATTAGGCGATTCAACAAAAAAAAAAATGGAGAAAAAATACTGCGTCTCATGCTGGAATGAAAAATAAAAGTACTCTAGACACTCGTAAAGGTCGGCATAGGCAACTGTTGCTCGCTGTCGGAGGAGTTGTTGCTGGAGCTGGAGACGTCCAGCTGCTCCTGCGCCCGCTGATAGCTCCTCCTGTTCCTCGAGCAGGGCGTACTTGCAGTCGAGCCAACGATTTCCTCTACTTGGGCCTGTTGAGGCGATTTTCGTTGTTGTTGTTGTTGTTGTTGCTGCTGCTGCTGCTGCTTGTGCACGACGATCTCGCGCAGGTTTTTGCTGGTCGGCCTGGAGAACGCATTGAGCTGGTCTGTGCTAGCGGTGTTGCGCCTGGCGATGACAGCATGTTCGAACTGCTCGCTGTTGAAGCTACCCGTGGAATAGAGTTTCTGCTGGTCCAATGCTTGAAGCAGCAGCTGCTTCTGCGGTGGCTTCTCGTCTCGGTTGCAGCTGCAGAGACTTCTTCTGGAGCTGTTCAACGATCGCTGGTGCTGTTCCACGTAGTCCAGCACGTGGTGCCTCTGTTTCAGATGCTGACGGTTCGATGGGACTCGGAGTTCCGGGCAACCGCAGTACCTCATGACAGACTGGCCCAGGTCCTCCATGCTCTGCTCGTGTAAGCGAGGCACCGGCAGCTGGAGGAAGTGCCTACATGCCGTCGGCTGCGCGCTCGTCAGCTCGTCGGTGGGATAACCTGCAAAGCAAAGGTTCTTCTCTCTCTTAACTCTCGCTCCGCAACGGATACACCTGCGGCGTATCTTCGGACTTGTTACACGCGCCATCCCATATTACGTAGGTACCATATCCGCCAGGTGATGAGCGCGAGAGACACATGCATGCGCAAGCCAATGAAGAGCGACAGACGTAATACTTGTTTGGCGTTAACATATTCGAGGGGGAGGGGAAGTAGAGACAGTGGTACACCGAGTATATGTCGGAAGCGAGGGGAGATTAAAGGTCGTCGGGACTTTGGTCGATCGGCGGAATGTCGATGTGCAACTTGCTGGGGTTCTGCAGGCCGACGCTGGAGAGCGGCGGCGGCATCGGCGATCCTGCATCTAAGAGCCCGTCTCCCAGGGGCAGTTTGCTGGGCAGCAGCAGGCCCACTCCTCCATCTGCGCAACACAAGAGACCAGCACCAGATAATAACGATCGCACGGAGAGACACTGAAGCCGACACGGTGTTAGATGCACAGATGTTAGTCGGGGGAATGGTCGCGTGAGTTAGTAAGTGAGTTAATTAGTTCCATAGCTGGATGGACAATTGAGAGAAAGTGTACCTGGTGTCGAGGTGTGGCGCAGCTCGTCCTGCAGCCGATAGAACTCGGCGAGTTCCCTGCCGGAGCAGAGCGGCGTGTCGACCTGCAGGGTGCTGTTGAAGAGAGAGTAGTCGACCTCGTAACCCTGTCGCTCCTTCGAGTAGCTGACCATCGGTTCGAATCTGTGGCCCCAGAGAATCTCGTTGGGCAGGTAAGAGCTTCGGGCCTGAGTAGTCTGACCGGTCGACTCGATCGTGCCCTCGAGTATGACTACGAGCTCGAACCTCTCGGCCAGCATGTCCTCGGCCGAGAGATTGTAGAACGGCGAGTCCGACTCGATTCTGTGCACTACGGTGCACGGCCAGATGAAGAAGAGGCTCTCGGGCTGTCCATCCGCGCCGACCTTGAGCTCCTGCTGATTGTGCGGCAAGATCTCGCCTTCCTTCGTGGTCCTCGAGCGTATGAGCTGTGCCCTGACCGTCGCTCCTATGATGTGACTCTTGCGCATGTCGCCGACCCGGAACATGAGACACAGCTCGCCGTCTCTCTGGCAGATGACGGCGTTGCGCGAGAAGAGGAGAGTCTGGGTGCGCTGCTTGGGTCGGGACATCTTGGCGAAGACGATGCCCACCATGAACGCCTGGATCATCACTCCGGAGATGCTCTGGATGCACATGACGAATATGGCCTCGGGACACTCTTCCGTGGTGGATCTACCTCCGTAACCGATCGTGTGCTGCGTCTCGATGGAGAAGAGGAAGCAGCTGGTGAAACCGTGCAGCTCGCTGACGCAGGGCCGCCAGTTATCGTCAACCATGTGTCGTGGTTCGAAGTCGCCGTGGGTAAAGGCGATGAGCCACCAGATCCCGGCAAACACGAGCCAGGAGAGCAAGAAGCTCAGGGCGAAGCAGAGAAGGGTCCAACGCCATTGGGTATCCACGAGAGTCGTGAATATGTCCTGAAGAAAGCGCAGCGAGCGCCTGGAGATGCGGGACTGAAGGACGTTGCACTCGCCGCTCTTGAGGACAGCTCGTCGACGAAGCTTTCGCTGACCTGGTCCTGCGCGAAACCTGCTCCTGTGCGACAAATAAAAATCGGTACGTCCGCTGTTAGATCTGATGTACGGACGTACGAGGAAGACTTCTGCTAGACTTTTGGTACGTGAAAACGGAGAAGACGGATTCACAAAAACTACGTATAATACAGTAGCCAGTAGCTGTACCTTTCATCTCTCGAACAGGTTAAACGCAGTCGATCATACCGGCTGGAGTCATCACTTAGAAAAGGATATGAATATTCAGTGCATGCAATTGAGATAAATGGACGCAGAGGGAAAAAAATGCTTGACATCACAAACCATTTTCCTCCTTCAACACACACACACACACACACACAGTTGGTGTACCAAAAGCCACATCTCTCTCTCTCTCTCTCTCTCTCTCTCTCTCACTCGCAACGATACCTCGTGCAGCTCTTGGAGCTCTGAACGATAATCGGCGTAACGCGTCCAGGACCGAATCCGGAGAGGAGTTTCTGCTCGTCGCCGAGTTCGCGATGCGGCTGTGCCTTCATCTCGCCGCAGTCGCCCATCTCGAGGAGGCAAGCTTCCCGCGATAACTACGCGATACACAAACTCGGCGTCGTCTCTTATCAGCGAACGCTGAGGCGTCGGCTGGCGACCTTGACGAGTCTCTTGGTCAGAGAGACTTATATACACCCGGATAGTTGCAGCAGGCGCTAAACGATGCCGGCTTTGCTCTTGTTGTTCGCGCGTGCCGTGTGACGTCGCTCACATAAATAATCGGCGTTTCATGCAAATTGGAAAAATAAGAATAGACCACGACTACGGCCAGCTATGCGCGATTACCGCGGCAGCTTTTCTCAGACTGAACTTCACGCGCGCACGGTAAAGCTCGCGCTCGCGACTATATGCTCAAGTTATCAGCGAGCGCTTGCTTTGTCAGCGAACGAGTTACATGCGCGCTCCTTATCTTTCGCCTTATTCTTTCGCTCTCTCTCTCTCTCTCTCTCTCTCTTTCTGCGACTCAGCTGTCTGCTGTGTACATGCGTTTCAAGATCGCTGACTGCGCGCGCG
The DNA here is from genome assembly GCA_024372645.1 of Trichomalopsis sarcophagae. Taxonomy (NCBI): domain Eukaryota; kingdom Metazoa; phylum Arthropoda; class Insecta; order Hymenoptera; family Pteromalidae; genus Trichomalopsis; species Trichomalopsis sarcophagae. The sequence goes on from QLSS01000067.1 coordinate 460,108, forward strand.
CGTGCTTTAAAGAGAGAGATTTATGCGCTTGTATGTACATGCCGAGAGCAGCACATGTGCATAGCGGCGCGCCAGACGCGCCATGGGATCGTCGCTGATGTACATAATAAGAGATAGGCAGAAAGAGAGGGAACGTATCAGCCACGGAAGCTAAGCGTTTGTCGAAAGGGAAGTCGCTTATTAGCCGATCTGCAGTCGGAGATATAGATCATGCGCTTGAATTTTCAGCAGCGGCGATGCACATAGCAAAGTCAGTCGAAATTTAACGCGTGCACACAATTCGAACGCGCAAAGAGCGCGCAACGAGTAAACAGGTAAACGAGAGTGCGCGAATCGGCAGAGCATACATACACAGGGGAAAGAGAGAATAAAGCAAGGAAACAGAGAGATCTACTACCTTGCTTTTTACAAACAACGAACCAGCTGTCCCTCTTGCAGGACGATCGTCTCCGCTGCATCGTCTCTCGTCGTTCTATACACACTAAAGCAGATGCTACTCTTTTGCTCGATAGGAGCCGATAAAATTTCGTGATGCGCTAGGGAGCCTGAGCCCCTGTCGTCGATGATGAGAAAGAGAGCGAGAAGAGGGGCAAGCGTTTGCCAACGCATACAATAATCGCGATAAGCGCACAAGAGCGCGGCGAATTTAGAGCGCGCGTTAGATCTATCCCCGCGAATACGTACGTGTGTGCACTGTGCAGGTTTGCGTGTACGTAGGGTATAACAGACGAAAATACACCTGTCAATTGAATTACCGCCTGTCCCTCGCCGCAAATATTTTTTACGAAATCCGTCTCCGCGTGTGTACGTGTCTTGAAAAAATTAGCGATGCAAAGCTCGTCGAAGGAGGATAAAACTCGCCGGCTGACCTGGTCGAGTCCTGTCGGCCGATGCCAACGATGCTGCTACTCTGCGTGCTGACTCGTACCAGGGTCGGGTTTCTCGTTATCCCGCTGTTAGCCGGTAGTACGCTGACGTTGTTGCCACCGCTGGTGTTCCTGCTCGCCAGCAAGGGAGACTCGGCCCGAGAGGAGAATCGCTGCTGCGGGTACTTGTCGAGGCTCTCCTCCTCCTCGATGGTACCGGGGAGACGGAAGAGCTTCTGGCACTGGCTGCTGTCCGCTGCTTCGCTCGTCATTTTTCCGCTGTTTTACAGTTGGCTCTTCAGCGGCAGGAAATCATAGCTCTCGGAGGTATGCGCAGCAAGGGAGAGTCTCAGCGGGCGTTCAACTCACCGCGCGAGTGTATGCCTCTGCTCGATCGGCTTGCCTCGTCTCTGGAAAATAAGGTGATTTCGATTATTCGTTGTGCCATTAGAAAGGAAACGTTCCATGCGGGTTATCGGAGTCGGGAGACTGAAATCGAGATTACACCGGCGACACAGTAATACGATATTATGTGGGTCATGAACTATCACGAAATTTTTCCCATTAGTTATCGGAATTTTTTCACTAATTTTTCAACGTAAAATGGGCGAGAGATTACAAAATCTTGTTTCATCCGAGTGTACGGAAAAAGAACGACGAGGAAAAACAATTTACCCGAAGCGCAGTCGTACGGCCTTACAGTAAATACAAAACGTACTTAAACTATATCGGCAAGCGGTTATCGCGCTCCGTTGACGTAACGCGGCTACATGTGCGGGCTTAGCGCAATTTTTCAAAAAAATTATAGACGAAAGAGAGCAGCGAGTAGCTTATAACGATGTCCCACGAGCGACTAGTTTTTCCGCGGAGATGTGCGCGGCTGCTATCCGATTTTCTCCCTCTACCAGCTACCAGTGTCCATCGCGTAGGTGCGTGTCTGTAATAGAGCGGATTGGAGGCTGGTATACCTATAATATTGTCCATAGCTGGCGGTGAACGCGTGCACGTGAATTCCGAGGGCGATTCTCGAGTGCGCGTTTATAGGTGGAGTCTTGCACGACCTGCCGAAATACTCGTACTCGTTATTTTTCATATACGCGGATCTATAACGAGAGATAATAAATCACGCAGCCCGGTACAACAAGCGTATCGAGTTCCTCGTTACAGCGCCGTATCCAATTTCGAGCGAGTATTAATTATCAAGGCCGTTACCCGAGATTGCAGCAGCCGCGCCTCGATGAAAAATTAAATCGCTCGCCTCGTCCGCCATACGTGTGCGGATTATCTTATATTTTGTACCTTTAACGATCGAAGATCCAACTGACCAGCTGGATGGAAAGCTGGCGCTCCGGCATATTCGCGTCAGCAGCGAGGATCAACGATTAGGTATAGTCGAACGGAGACGTAAGTACACCCTGCAGCTGAGAGAAGCACGGGATACGAGGAGATATCTAAGCGAGAACTGACGAGTTGGCCGAATCCGATGCCTCGAGCGATGTGTCACACCTTCGCGCTCTCTTCTTTCTCTCCCACTCTCTCGCGAGGAGACTTGACTGCTCCTATATGTGAAGGCGGACTCGACACCTAAATACACCGTATATACAATTAATCGCTCTCCGGCCTTTCACGCCTCGCTTTATTTTTTGTTTTTTTTTTTTTGTTTTCATCTCATCTCCTGCCCTAAAATACACTCGACTCTGCGCTTGACTTTTCCACGATTCGAAGACGACCGACTATAACGAGAGTAATTAGCCTCGAGACGAGCGCGGCGTGTAGCTCAATTGTCGCGTTATTGAAGCGACCTTGACCTTTTTTTTCGCGTAAACGCCGAGACGAGCGCCTTGACCTTCGAAATCTCTCCTGATCCTTTTGGAGTACTCGGGTAAAAACGCGCTATTTGATTGTTTGTGCCTCGCGGGTTTTTCGACCAGTGACTCATTGCCTACCTGCCGGTCTAGCAGGTATACGTTTCTGATCCGGGAGAGAAAGACGAGATCCTCTCGGGTTTCCCGTATCGAGGACCTTGTTATAATTCGACGCGACGATTTCGCGCTAGTTTCCACTGCAGGCGGAGCTCTCTACCACTGATTGCGCGCTCTCAAGGGCGACGCGTGTGCGGACAATTTTTCAATTAGTCCTGAAGCTCGTCGTAGCTGCGCCGCTAGAATCCAGTGATCTGAAAAATTTCACCGCGAATCGCGGAGAAAATAAACCGTGTTTTTTCAGCCGTGACGAGAGTCGCCGAAGAGCCGCTGATTGTATAGAGAGCTGCCTGTGTGTTTGTGTGAGTGTGTGTGTGTGTGTGTTTATACACTCGTATAGTCGGCGGCTTGCGTCGAGGAGAACGAGTTTAACGGCGGGAAGTGCCCTCGTTATCGCGCCGGGCAATTGTTTAATCTCGGCCTCGGCGGGAGATTCCTTTTCAGACTTTTATTGAAAAAAAAAAAAATTGTCGCTGATCGTTCGAAATGACAAGTTGTGCACTCACTCGTCTCTAGACCAGTTCCTTGGGCCCGTTGCAGTTGGACGGCTGGGGTGGCGGTGGCATGGATTCTCGGAGCAAGTTGGTACTGGGCTCCGGCGCGATCAGTTCCACGTTGTTCCTCGCTCTCCTGTTGCCGATGCTGTTGATGCTCGAGCGACGAGTGTCTCTGCGGCACGAGAACACACGCGATTCTCTCGAAAATTATTCACAACGATAGAGGCCGATCGCTTGCCGCGTCACTTTTGTCAACTCATATTCACCTAGGTTGAGAGTTCCTCTCTTCGACTTTTTTATCACTTGAGTTAGCCGGTTTTGAATCCGGTATACTCGGACGCCGACTGTGAAGTCGCAAGCCGGTGTTGTTCGCCCCGTGGTCGTCGATGATTTTGGGCTGAATGAAGGGCGGAGGCGAACCGTGGTGCCCACGGTTCGGCAACAGGGGTTTCAGATTGCCCTCCTCCTCTTCGTCTTGCTCCTCGACATCGTTTAGAACTTGGATTGAGTTTGGTTGATCGACTGATCTGTGGAAATGGCTGGTTCGCTCGTCTGGCTCGATGGTCTGGATAAGAATAGAACAAGAGTTTCGGACGTTAGGCAAATTATGGGTAATGAGAAACGACAAAAAATGACAGTGCAAAATTTACGTAATCAGATAAATCAGTTGCGAATCACTACGAATTAGGACGAGCTCGTTGAAGGAAATCTAACGCGTCTTTTTAGAAAAAGCATTCATTTACTTCGTCAAGAGTGTAGAACGTTGCGAATTTCCTGCGTGGTTCTCCGGGTTGAGAGCCACTGCCGCGCCTCGACGGCGAGTCTTCCGGTGCGGTGATCATGACGGGAATCGGTGTGGGTGGCGTCGTGGCGTGAGCCTGCGGCGGCATCATGTGCAACCCACCCGCCGACGAGGCGAAGCTCGAAGCCGAACCAGAACTCAGAGAGCTGCTGGAGTCCATACGGTACTGGGCGAACGTCGCCGAGCTCGTTCGTTCTGCAACGACAATATTTCATAACGTATCAAATTTATAGGTAATGAATTTTTTTTAACGAATTAAAAAAAAAAAAAACAGCGCATACCTCCTTTAGCCCTATGCATGGCTCGCACGTGATCGAGCTCAGCGGCGGAACAAAGAGGCGTGTCGACTTCGTAGGTGTTGTTGAAGAGCGTATAGTTGACTTCGTACTCGCCGGTTTCCTTGCGAAAGGTGATGATGTGCTCGAACCGATGGCCCCAGAGAATCTCCGAGGGTAGGTAAGAGCTACGTGCCTGAGTTGTCATACCCGTCGACTCGATTACACCCTCGAGCATGACGATTATCTCGAAACGCTCGCGCAGCATATCGCTCGCCGACAGGTGATACAGGGGTGATTGTTCGTTGATCTTGTGGACGATCGTCGTCGGCCAGATGAAAAAAATTTTGTCCTCCTCGCCATCGCCGCCGACCTTCAGTTCGGTCTGGAAGAACGGCAGCAACTCGCCTTCTCTAGTTACCTGTCGATATTAATAATACATTAGCTAGATTTATGTCGAGTGTTGCAATTACAATGTAGCGCAGTTTTGCAACACCACAGCAAAGTAATTAAAGTCGAGAATTCTCGACAAGAGATTAAGTTTTACTTTTTCCCGCGTTGCATACTTATCAAGGGCAACGACCCAATAATTAGCAGCGATAATTCGTAACAGCAACATTAAATGCGCATTACCGCGAAGCCAGTCACGAAATAGCATCGTTTTTAAAGCTCGCGTGGCTCTTAAGCAGTGTTATCTTTTTTACGTTGCATAAAATCGAGCCTTTAATAACGCGCGGCAGTAAAATAAAGCAGCGATTCTCGGTAAAAATAACAACGACCTTTCGCTTAATCATCTGAGCGCGAACGTGAGCCTCGATGATGTGACTCTTCCTCATATCTCCGACTCGGAACATCAGACAGGGCTGTCCGTCCCTCTGGCAAATAACGGCATTACGCGAAAATAGAAGAGTCTGGGTGCGCTTCTTCGGTCTGGACAGTTTGGCAAAGACGATGCCAACCATAAATGCTTGTAGAATAACGCCGGTCATCGACTGGATGCACATGATAAATATAGCCTCGGGACACTCTTCCGTCGTGTGCTTCGAGCCGTACCTACGAAAATACCAAGCGGATCAGTACGTAGAATATAGAGCTCGTAGACGCATAGAGTTTATATATTCGGTATAGGAAAATCGTGCGATACCCGATGGTGTGCTGGGTCTCGACGGAAAACAGAAAACAGCTTGTGAATCCGTGAATATCCTCGACGCAGGGTGTGAAGGAGACATTGGAGCCGGGCTCGCCGGTGGCGATCTTAGGATCGAGGTCTCCGTGCGCGTAGACGACCAGCCACCAGACCAGTGCGAAGCCCAGCCAGGAGAGCAGGAACGTCATGGCGAAGACTAGCAGTGTCCAGCGCCATTGCGCGTCGACCAGCGTCGTGAAGATGTCCTGAAAATCGATCGGTTAGTCATCGTATTTCTACTTGCGAGCGAAACTTTGCCACGTAAATTAGATCGGATAAGATAATATCATCGTTCGCACACTCGGAAATCCCATGCTCAGATATATATTATCTTCAAAATTTCGAAATCTCGCTGCGGTGTGTTTCATCAGCTCGAAATATATAATACACGCTGCGAATTTGAAGAGCCAATATTTTCCCGACGAGACTAATGCGCCGATGCGCGGCTATTTAATAACCCTCCTCGAGAGATATTTTCCGTCTCTTCGTTCGCACATCGGATTTACACCGATATCTGCCAATTTTTCATTTTAAAATAAATCTCCTATTTCGAAGAATAATAACCAACCTGCAGATAGCGTCGTCTCCTCTTGGCCACGTTACCCTGCACGACGTTGCAGTCACCATGCTTGAAGACCACCCGCTTCCTCACCCTCCTCGAGCTGAATCTCGTCTGCCTGTACCTACAACAGTCCCATGGCACGCGTCGTTTTACAAACGAAAAAACACACCTGCACAGAGAGAGAGAGAGAGAGAGAGAGAGAGTCTACTCTCTTTCTTTCTCTCGAAATCACGGGTCTGCCAGATCACAACCGCCGTCAGCAAAGGAGGGAGGGGGGGGGGGGCTTATTTATTTTTAACAGCCGAAATATCCAGTTTGAGCCTGTCGCGACCGCCGCTCTCTCGGCGATAATGACAGTGGATTCGAGTGTAAGTATAGGTGTGTGTGTGTGTGTGTAAGTAAGTAAGCTGGGTGCGTATTGGGTATTATACTTTTGGCACTCTTCGCGCCACGCGACCTCCCCCGACGTCGTGGCTTTGACCACGAGCATCGAGACCTGGGATATGGCTCGCCTCAGTCCTGCCAACGCCATGCCAGCGCCGCCGTCACCCAAGTGTTGTTGTTGTTGTTGTTGTTGTGGCCTGCGAGGAGTCTCTTGGTGTTCCGAGGGCTCCTGCGCCACCGTTAACTCGGCCATATCGACGACGCGTACTTATCTATAGCGAGTGCAACAAACGTCAAAGCGACGGATGATGCTGCTGCTGATCCTCCTGCCGACGATGAGAGTACCAGTAGCGATAGGAGACCATGACTTGGAGCTAGTGCACGCGTAACCGCGACTGCAGCCGAGAGACGACTGCAAGCTCTCTCCGCTTTTGGAGCTGGGCTTGGGCCAACTTTCTATTTTACATCCTGCACGCGCTGCACTTCTAGGAATAGAGAGATGTGTATGCGCGAGAGTACAGTGTGTATATATACCTGTTGGCTACAAGTGGTCCGGCCTCGGTCCTGATGCTGGTCCGACTGGCGTTGCGCCTGGAACTGCCGAAGACGAGCGAGGGATTGCGTAGCCGCGACGGCGCCGAAGCCGAGGGACGGATCATGCCCATCGCCACTGCCGGCGGTTCTTCTTGCTCTTCCTCGTCTTCCATTGCTTCTTTCTCCTCCTCTACTACTACTGCTCATGCTGTACCGACTATTTTATCGACTTTCTATCGGCTCTCCAGGAATAGCATCGGGGATCATTGGCTTTTGTATATACTTTACAACACACCCTTTCTTTGCTTTATCTCAGCTCGTCGTTTATTGTACTCTCCTCTCTACTCTCACACTTGAGCGTATATGTACACTTTATACAAAAAGCTTACATTATTAATTACCATGACGTCTCTTATCGCTCTCTCGGACGTATAATGCTAAGGAGAATTAGTCAGTGCACCAAACGAGGAAACATTATGCAACGCGATTCGTATCTCTATATCAGCTCATTCTTCACTTCCGCCGCTAACGTATTTCATATATATATACACACAAAACACACAGACTCAGAGGCACAGATCTCTCAGAGAATATAGTCCGCTTCCATGGCCGATTCGAACTTGCAGCACTTTGCACGAATTTTAAAAATAACTATATAGGCTGCGCTCTGTCGTATATACTCTCCCCACTATTGCTGCCTTCTTTCAACGGACGTCGTAACCCGACGGGCTTGCGTATTTCTATATACGCGAACACTGGCACTAACAAGCGTAAAATCGTCGTTTACAAGAGATATGCATTCCGCGCGACAAAGAAGAAGTTTGGGTATAGAGTGCGCCTAGCGCCGGAGAGAGAGAGAGAGAGAGAGAGAGAGAGAGAGAGAGAGAGAGAGAG
>QLSS01000067.1:472766-537191 GCA_024372645.1 Trichomalopsis sarcophagae
GAAGAAATATATATATATATATATATATATATATATATATATATATATATATATATTCCTAAGCACGCGACGGCTGTAAACGTCGATTTTCACGCCTATCGGTTTAGCCGAGCAGCGGCGGAATGAGATAAAAAAGGTTAGCCTCGGACAGATAATCGAATACAAAAGCCGGCCGCGCGCCGATGTCCGGCTAATTATGAGCTCGACAATAGAGAGCGACACACGGTATATATATATATATACACTCTGTACACGCATCATCGAAAGCCGGCAATTATACAGCCTTGCGTCATACAACACAACCTACTCTGTGTACACATCGATCTGCGGTTCTCGGTGTCCACAGGCGAGCTGCACAAAGTCAAAGTCTATCTCTCTTTTTCTCGGCGGTGGCGGCATTATCGATCGAAAGAACTCGCGCGCGCGCACACACACACACACACACGTGTATACGCGTCGTCTGATAAGCGAATGAGCTTAGACTCGCAATAGAGGCAGCTACTATACGCTCTCTCTCTCTCTCTCTCTTTCGCTCTCACGTGGCCCCGTGCGCGCGCACGAAGCTGAGGAATCGTCGGCGGCGGCGGCGGCGGCGGTGCTGTGTAGTATTAACAGCGGGCTATGACTGCTCTCCTCCGTCAGTAGGCGGCGAGCGACGCTGCCGAGCGTTTCGTAGTGTAGTTGTTATAGAGCTGTGTATAGATATAATTTCTGTGTACAGACTACGCGTGCACTCGAGGTTGCGGCACTGGAGGATCGTCGAGTTGTACCGAGGTAACGTCTCTCTCTCTCTCTCTGTCTGTCGTATGCGTGTGTTAAATTTTACGGCTCGATGCGCGGCTCCAGGTACAGATGCTGCGCCGTGCGATGCATATGTACGCAGGCATGTCTTGTATATATATCTATATATAAGCGCGCGACCATCTGCTTATCAGTATGTATCGGCGGGCGCGTGAGTTATAACTCGTGAATGTTCCGTGGGAAAAAGTAAAAAGCTGGAATTTTTTTTCTACCCAATGAATTGCGTGTCATTTATCTCTGTTATGATGCTGCGTAATCGACGTTATTCGCGCTGACACCGCATCAACAGGTGGAGCGTCGAGAGCCGAAACAAGACATAACGGCTAAACGCCGACAAGTTTTCATTTGCTACGGCTTTAATGACCCCGAGTAAATCAATCGGCTCTCCGTACCTATATATATATATATATATATATATATGATACACCTCTCTCGCGTGCGGCTGGCTTACATAGCTCCCTCCGACTCTCCGAATCAATTATCGATAAGGGACACGACGATATCGTGCGTGTATACCTCTGCATAATGCGTATACTCGTAGAGAGAGAGAGGGAAAAAGTCGTTATAATTATAGCGGAGGACGTTGTTTTAATTCGTTCTCCCCCGTCGAGGGACACGCGCCGCGGAAAATTTCGTTCATACTAATTGCGAGCTTCGAGTGCTAGTGATAAGAGAGCTGATTGCTTACGTAAACGAATAATAATTTATTTCGCGAGTTAGCGGTGCTTTTACGTACGCGCCCGCGAGAGAGCAATTTTGAATTTAGCGCGCGCGCGCGCGCGGATGTCGCCCGTTTAAAAAGTCGCATACTGCGTACATCAGCGAAGAAAGCTATACAGTGGGAGTTTATGCAGCCAGTTACAATTGACGCGAAATTGCACCGGAGACAGTACGTATAAGGCTTCTTACCGTCGTCTCGTTGTTTATCTCGTCTCTCCGGATGGCCAGAGCCTGAATTGTAATCGAGAGATTTATTTTTAAACGAGCCCGCGCTTATCAGCCATCTCCGCTTATATTCCGGCGGATTTTCTCAGAGAGATTTTGTACACGTTTGTATTTTATCGGCTCTTTTTTTTTTTTGTTTCGCTTCGTGTATCCGTCACCACCACTAAGAGAGAGAGAGAGAGAGATAGTAATAAAAAAAGAGTACTTTTATCGTAAAAAAGACACCGGTGTAAAAGCAACGAGAGCGATATTCGAGTACACAATCCCGTAAGTCCGGGCGATAGTGTAGAAAATCAACGAGAGCCGTCGTTATACCGTCGAGAGATCTGTTGTAGTATAATGGCGCTATAGGCGAAATTTTTTCGTCAGGGGGAACAGCGCGGAAAGTGAAAAGAAAACCGGACGACCCACCGCGAGTTTTATCGCCCGTGCAACGCATCGGAAAAAAAAATAAATAAATAAATACAAGCGTCTCTCGAGCGCGAGATTTATAATAAGCCTTTTCATATCGCTACGGTATACAGCATCCCTTTCAAGTGTCGCTGAAGCGGCGGCAGCTCCGCGCGCTCGCGTATAGGTATATATAAATAAACCAAGAGAGCAGCTGGTCTACTACGGCTGCGCGTCGTATAAAAATATAATGACTGTTACGTTATAAACCGGCGGTCTACAGGTTTTCCGAAGGAAAGCGAAACCGGACAGCCCTGCAGCGCGTTTGCTTTTCTCTCTCTCTCTCTCTCTCTCTTTCTCTACTCTAAAGAGACTATTGCGCTAATGCTCGATAATCACGCGCCCAAGTGGATACACAGGAATTGAATAATCAGCGAAGCGTCGATTATTTTCTATCTCTCTCTCTCTCTCTCTTTCCTAAGATCTGGATTCCAGTGGAGAAAAAGTGGATCGTAGCGGCGGTTCGCGTTTTTTTCTTACGTTCCTCGCGCGCGTACGTAGCCGTGAAATTAAACGTAATCCGGGCGCGTAGGAGGCCGCGAGAGAGAGAGAGAGAGAGTCGTCGAGAAAATATAGAAAATAGTAGCACAGCGTGCGAGAGAAGCTCCTCTCTCGACTCGGTTCCGTGAGAAAACCCGTCGCTTATTGTCTGCTCTCGTATACAGCTATTTACACGCGCTCGCGTATGTATAACCGTTTCTCTATTAAAAAGAAGAAAAAAAAAAGAGAAAAGATTTATTAACGCGTTGGATTATAATATCGTAGAGAGGAAGGGAGCTTGTTTGCGTCGCTCGACTGGATAGTTGGCAGAGTGGACGACGTTCGGCTGCCGCTAAAAATAAAAGAGTCGCGCGCGCGCGCAAGTTGACGAAACGCTGATAGTACGAGAGAGCTACTGCTCGTCTTCTATTCGCGTTAGTCGATCCGCTGCGCTGGCATGTTTCGAGGAGTCGCGACAACGGAGAAGACCGGATGCTCCGAAACTGCGTCGTGGCTCCTCCGGAGGATGACCGAGATAAGCTGACACTAGCAACAGGTGCACCGTATAATACATATTCGGGCTTTTGTTTCGAGATACTTCATCAACGGAGTTGAATTACTGCTTTTGCGAAAGAGTTGCTGTTTGGGAAATTACGTTACCGAAAGATTCGAAAGTATCTCGATCGAAATTTCGACGAAGACGGCGTATTCTTTTTTTTTTATCGCTTCAAGCACGACTTGTTTTTGCCATCGTTTCGTCGCGCTCCGATAGAAGCTCTCCGAGAGCGGAATGAATATTCGCTATATATATATATAGCTGTGCGATCAAGTTGAAATTTTTTTTTTAAAAACAAACGCCGTTTATCCGATTGCAGGATTCATCGGAAGCTCCTCGCCATCGGTACCGCCGCGTCGCAAGCGTCGCTTGGAAAGTCGCAGCAGCGCAAAGGCCAAGTGCTCGCCGCCACCCGCGAAATGCCGACTTGCAAATTCGGCGAATGCAGCAACAGCAGCAGCAGCAGCAAGTCGAGAATCGCTAACGCATCAGCAGCAGCGGAAAGGCTGCCAGTACGGAGGAGACGAGAACAAGAGCAGCGAGAAAACGAGTCGAGATAAGATCGAGGATAGGATGATCGATAGGACGATTAAACTGGCGCAGAGATGCGTCAGATTGAGGGAGAAGCTCATCGTCGGTTTGGCTGTTCTGGCCATACTTTTCACCATACTGCTGGTCATGGATCTACAATTGGATCTAGGCTACAGCGGACACCACTTGTTGCCCAGTCACGGCAGGGTCAAGATGTCCGAGGATCCCGAGAGGGACACCGTATACAACAATTTTAGGTATAGGCCCGAGTGTGTGTGTGTGTGTCAAACGAGTTTGGCATTTTTCTCCTCTCTTTTTTTATTTTTTCGCCCCCACCTACTCGTCGCGCTATGCAGCTCGATTCGGCATATCGGGTTCTCGCGTAGGCTCGAAAGTGCGCGCGAGCCAAGTTTCTGGGAAAAAAAAAAAAAAAAAGTTGGCTGAGAGTTGATTATCCGCGCGACGTAGTTTTATATCGTGGGGACGTTTTACATTCGCGATCGTTCTCGAGCAGCTATATAATAATAATACACAAGTTCAGTGCCGCGCGTAATTTTAACACTCGGTGATCGTTATTGTCGCGTGTATATATAGATGCGGCTATAAAGTTTTTATCATCGATCGAGAAAGTTTAATTAAGTCAAATCGCTACTTCTTGCGCGAAAAGTCACGCTTTGTTTCTCTTTCGTATCGAAAATTCCAAAGTTGTTAAGGAATAACTGTACGCAAGCGTTGAACAAAATTTATACATCTACACGGGTCAAAAAAGCTTCGAGTAATTCAACTCGAAATCCTCATGGCGGGAAAAAAAGGAAAACTAGATCAACGCTCGCTTTATTAATCGCTCATTTTTTTTTTTTCAGTCCCCCTTTATATTAACGACCTTCGAAAGTCGTTCCGCTACTCTAAATTTACAGCCTCGCGATATAAAATCACGCGGAAAACGCTTATGCATTATAATAATATCATACGCTCGTTTCCACGACATTCCAGGCGGAAGTTCCTGCAGCGGCCGAACGCCAGTCGAGAGCTGGCCTCGGGTTCGGAGAACAACAACAACAACAACAACAACAACAACAACAACAATAACGAGACACCGGCAGCGGCATCGCCTCAGTTGGTCGTGGAGAGCAGTACGAAGAGCAGCCAACCACCTCACGACGCCTTCGAGGACCTGCAGAAGCTGCTGCTGAACGCGGACGACTCTCGGATGGACGACTTTTCCGTCATCAAGAGCGAAGTTCTCGAGGACGTCGAGGAGAATCCCTCGGTAGCGGAGCTTAAGCACCTGAAGCCGGGGTGAGAGAGACGAATGCAAAGTGAAAGGAATTTTTTTAATCCACGAGATCGGTTTTTCATCAATTAGCCGTAAAATCGCGCTCGCCTATAGAGGAGAACCTTCTCCGCTTCCTTTTACTCCAGAGAGAGAGATGTGTATATATATATATATATATATACACGGCGTATACTAGCGCAGATTTAATTGCACGCTGTCCGCTCTAATTAGCGCTGCAGCGGCTTCTCTCTCTCTCTCTCTCTCTCTCTCTCTCTCTCTCTCTTCTATGTACGTGTATAGACACCGGTATTGAGTTTCCCGCGCGTCAGCTCTCGCCGTACATTACTCCATCGGATAGCCCTCGCGGCTTCGATGATAGCACCGGGAGAGACAGTGTAAGCATCATGATTAGTTTTCCTGTTATAATAGAGCTTGGCCTCGCGCATATTTTGCAGGAAGAACACGACGCTGCTGGATAAATTCCACATGCAGATACGCAAGCGGGAACTGTACTCGAAGGGCTCGAGAGTAGTGGAGGACCTCCTGGAGTTCATGGCCAACCAGCCGATCGTTCATGCCTGTAAGAGAGTCGAGATGAATTACTGTCTGCTTCTGTAGAGTGCGCAGGCTTGGAATGACGCCGATTGTCTCTGTTTCAGCTGAGAAGTCGGGAGGCACGCAGCTCAAACTCGTCATGGACTATCCGAACAAGATGCAGGCGCTCTTCAAGCCGATGAGGTAATTTTCCGAGGAATATTTTTCTCTCCGACTTCGTATATAATGCTATAACTGTGATAATTGACATTTCGCTTTATCGAGTGTACACGGGCACTGAAAATTAACTTTCTTCGTGACCCGCGTGAATTGACTCTCGCTTGAAAATGTCACTTTACATAATGCTTATCTAACGGTTCTCTCGCCGCGGACCGAGCTAATGCATAAGTTCGATTTTTCCAAGCGTTGACAGAATCTCCGCTTGAATTTCTCTAATGCTCGCGAAAGAAAAAAAAAAAAAAAAAATTCGATCCTACTTTCATATCCCTCTTATAATCGAGATAGTTACGAGTGAACCGCGGCGTAAGCGTTTGCAATTAATATTTCCTCCGCACAATGGAAACCTCTCACTCCAATTTCGATAATTGCCGAAGCACACGCTCGCGCAGACGGCTAAACGGCTTCGATAACGATCCCTCGCAAATTGCCGCACAAGTATCGCGAATAACAACGATAATGAAAAAGCAAATCTCATTGAAGGTTTCCACGGGAGCAACAGACGCTTCCGAACCACTTCTACTTCACGGACTACGAGCGCCACAACGCGGAGATCGCGGCCTTCCACCTGGACCGTCTCCTGGACTTCCGACGATGTATGCCGGTGACAGGCCGGACGCTCAACATGACCACGGAGATCTACCAGGTGACTGACAGCGACATCCTCAAGACGTTCTTCGTCAGTCCGGCGGGCAATCTCTGCTTCCACGGCAAGTGCACCTACTACTGCGACACGAGCCACGCTATCTGCGGCTCGCCCAAGGATCAGCTCGAGGGCAGTTTCGCCGCTTTCCTGCCGGACAAGAGCGTCGTGCCGAGGAAGGTCTGGAGGCATCCCTGGCGAAGGAGCTATCACAAGAGACTCAAGGCTCAATGGGAGACGGGTTGGTTGAAGCTTTTCCTTCGCTACGATTCTTTTCGCGCGAGGTCGCGTGTCGCGTTATTTTTTTTTTATTATTTCAGAAGCGTAAGTAGAACGTTTGACAACGCGAGCCGCTTTCTTATCAAACAGCGAACGGACGAACGGAGTCAATTAATAAACACATTAGCGAGGCTCGGCGATAAAATGCTATCGCGAACGGGCGATGATAAATTTTTCGCCGAACGAACGAGCTAGAAAATTTATTGCCGATCCCTCGAAACTGTAAAAGATGTGGAAAAACGTCGCCTCCGGTTTATTGCTCTCCTCGCGGCGCGGAAACGATACAGCGAAGATTTTTGCGAGAGAGAGAGAGAGAGAGAGAGAGCGTTCCGTTACCACAACTCGCCAGCGCGCTATTATGGGAGTTACGTATCGCACGCAATTTCTCCGAGAGACACGACTGGTAATTACGATATATCCTTGCACGCACGCAGACTCTGACTACTGCAACATGGTGCGGGAGCTCCATCCCTACAACGAGGGCCGAAGGCTGCTCGATCTGATCGACATGTCGGTGTTCGACTTTCTCACGGGGAACATGGATCGACACCACTACGAGACCTTCAAGCTCTTCGGCAACGAGACCTTCACCCTGCACCTCGACAACGGCCGAGGCTTCGGTAAGCCGTTCCACGACGAGATCAGCTGTCTCTCGCCGTTGCTGCAGTGCTGCATGATTCGCGAGAGCACCTTGAGAACCCTTCTCAGGTAATTATAACATGCCCGGCTTATCGACTCGTTTGCGCCTCTATCAAAACAAGCCAATTTTAAAAGCTCAAGAGCGAAAGTTCGAAGGCGGAGCGAGTTTCCGAGAGCGGCACTGCCAAGCGCTGCTATGTAGTATGTGGCTTTCATGAATACGAAACGACACGTGATTTGCGGTTTTATATTCGACGAGCCGCCTATAGGCATGTACCGCCGGTTAAGCTATAGTGCACGAACGATTTTTCGCAACGGATTATAAAGTACACATTATCTTCGTAATTAAAAAGTCAGTTACACACAATAAATCGTGAATCATGTTTGCGTTACGTATCGGTCAACCCGTTGATTAGCGCGAATCGTATCGTTATACACCAGCCGGTTATATTATATTTTTCTTTCTTGTCCGCAGGTACCACAATGGTCCAATTAGACTGAGCAACGCCATGCGGGAGAGCATGGCCCGGGATCCGGTAGCGCCGATTCTTTGGGAGCCGCATCTAACGGCCCTTGACCGTAGGATACCCATAATCCTGCAGGCTGTGCGTGACTGTATCAATCGCGGCAAGCTAGCCAAGGATGAAAAGAACGATCTCGGCGAGCCGAACAACACCGAGACTTCCGAGTAGCGACGACGTTCTTCAACGCCGCAAACGCGAGCACAGCTCTACTTTTTATCTATCTCTCTCTCTGACTAATGCGATATAGACCAAAGCTTGATACGAATGAAAGTACATATGTTATGTTATATACAACGCGCGTCGACGATATCTCGTTCGCATGGGCGCGATTCAAAAAGGTACAAAGGCGAGTTCTCGGGTGCGACTGTGCTATACCGACGAGACACACGGGGGAAACACGCCCGTATCATTGTGATTCTTGTAAATTATTCTGTACATTTTGTAAGTCTAAAATTTATAACTGTTATGTATAATGTAAGTGTTACAACAATTTATAAGTGTCAGTTTTAAATAATGAATAATTGTATATAAAACGTCTATGTATAGGATATGTAACGGTGCGTACGCTTGCATTCTTTTTGCGCCTGGCTCCCTTTTCTCTTTCTATTCGCGTCCTCTCGGCACTTTTTGTGTCAGGCGCGAATACGTGACTCAGTAGCTCGAATGCCCCCCTTATATGCGCAGACGACAATCGCGCTTTGGAGTTTGGAGAACGGAAAAACAAACGGTGAAAATGGCGACGACGCGAACCGGCGGCAGCGATAAGTCCAAACCCTTCGATATGGCCTATCATGGCCACATCAACACCCTCAAGCCGCTCTTGGCCCAGAACGAGAAGCTGAAAACCCAGACGGACGAGGTAGGTAGTAAAATTGGAAAAAAAAGCGCGTTACGACATTCGTTCTGGAGCGCTTGAAAGTTCTAACCTATAACGAAACCGCCTACAGAATCAAAGAACGTTGCTCCACTGGGCAGCTTTGGGAGGTCACGACGATGTTGTCTGTCACCTGCTGTCGCTCGGCGTACCCGTGGATCCCAGAGACGACGTAAGTTAATCTCGTTGAGAATTCTGTGCGCGAACACCCGCAGTGCATGACACAGCATACAAACAACACAAAGCGCACGTATAGCCGGTCACGTGGTATACGCACGGCTGCGATCGGCGCGAATTTACGAATAACGTCCACTATTTCATTCGCCAGATGGAGATGACACCGCTGATACTCGCAGCATCCGCGGGACGGGAGAAGGTCGTGAACATCTTGCTCAAGGAGGGCGCGGACATAAATGCCAAGACTAGCGAAGGTCACTCCGCGTTGCAGTACGCCGCGTCCAAGAATTACAAATCCATTTGCGCTAATCTTCTTGAGAAGGAGGCGAACATTAACATCGCTGATAAGAGAGGCGCTACGCCACTGCACAGAGCCGCTTCCAAAGGTAACCTGGAGATCGTCAAACTGCTCGTTGAGAGTGGGGAGCATTTAAACATCGGTAGGTCTAACTTTTCTTTACTCGAGACTTTGAGTTGTTAATATAATTGTATCGTTGTCGCGCAGATCAAAGGGACTGTTACGGCTGCACTGCGCTGCACTTAACGTGCGAGGAAGACCGTCAAGAGGAAGCCAAGATCTTGGTAACTAACGGTGCCGATTTACACACGAAGAACAAGGAGGAGAAATGTCCTCTCGACTATTGCAATCGCGGCTTGGCTAAGGAGTTGCTGGAAATTGCGGAAAGCCGAAGCAACAATTAAGCGATAACAAAGGTAATTCGTAAGCTCGTTCTCTGTGATACGATCGGAAGGTCATGTGTAACAGGTGTCTTAAAATAAACGCAACACTTTTTTTTTTAAACTAATTGGTTCTGTACTTTATTATTATATCTTCTTTTGTATATGCAAGATCCAATTAACTGTATGATCAGCGCGCGCAAGCCATCGCCTGTGTGTTTGATCGATATAAAAGGTATCAAAACTCACTCACATTTTTCCGAATCTATTAATATTTCATATTATAATTGCATGCGTCATGTTTTCTTTTATATAATGGTTTCTTTGAAACGAAAAAAATGCCACTCACTTCGTCTTTCGCTAGCAGAGTAAAATTAATAATATGTGTGAGAAGGAAATAATAAATCGGATCTGCCGGTACTGACTTGTGGCAATTAAAAATGGAGCTAAAAGGCTAGAATCAACGAGCGTGTATATACTGGCTGCTACAGCGACGCGTGCTTTAACCAAGTGAGCGCACCCGCGTAAATTTACTCGTATGTATATATACAAAATTAGTGTGTAACGACACTTTGAGAGGCTTTCGAATCCAACGGTCCTGCAACGTTACAAACAATTCCTGTTAATCATAATAAGGCCCTAGTTACATTGGATAATAAGGTTACGGTTATGGTACTGCGCACTGTCTAATGTCTATATCTTAAACACTCATCGACTTATGCGTCGTGTATTAGTATCATCAAAAAATATACTAGTCTTTCAAGTTAGTAGTCTATTCAATTCTTATTAGTTTCGGCTTCGTTTTTCCCTTTTAATATATGCTGTATAAATATTGTAAATGCTTTTAAATACAAAGAATTTCGTAAAATGCTCATATAAAATCAAA
The DNA here is from genome assembly GCA_024372645.1 of Trichomalopsis sarcophagae. Lineage (NCBI taxonomy): Eukaryota > Metazoa > Arthropoda > Insecta > Hymenoptera > Pteromalidae > Trichomalopsis > Trichomalopsis sarcophagae. The sequence continues at coordinate 483,277 of QLSS01000067.1, forward strand.
CGTGCGAGAATTGACGTTTCGAGAACCTCCTCTCTCTTTCTTTCTCCTACCGGCAGTTTACGCATTTTTTTTTTATCGAAAGTCCGTGTATATAAAGTCCATGTATGCCGGACGCAGTTTTTCTGTAAATTTTTTTTTTCAAAGTTACGGTCGTGAAGAAAAGGCATCGGCTCTTTTTTACTTAAAAATTTTTCCTCCCGTCATGTGTAAAAAAAAAAAACCAAGAAAACACGCGTTCCATTTTAAAGGTACAACGCATGAGTGATCAAACTAAAAGAAGCTTAAGTACAACGCGAGAGTAGTAGCGTTAAGTAACTTTAGTTGCTCGAATAATACGCGCGAAGGTAAATTAATTGTACGTAAGCAGGAAGCAACATTAATCATGATTTTCATTTATTTTATAAATGCTCATCAAGCGAAATGTGTAAAAGCACCAAAAGGCCGAAAAGTCACATAGCGAGTCCTTTAAAATGAAAGCGACCCCGTAACGCAGCTTCTCTACATTGTCTTCTGCTCTCTGAAGTGGATTTTATCTCTCAGAATTTCGGATCTATCGTTGAAACAACTTCATCATTTTCGTAACACAAAGTCCATACGAATGATGCTGATCGCAATGTAAAAACGTAATAGTAATTATAATAATACAATAATACAATAATATAATAATTATAATAATGATAATAATAATGTCTTACAACTATCTAAGAGTGTTACAGGTTTATAAACTTTTTTTTTATTGCTAGTAGCAAGAACCTCCATTCGTTTTTTGTTTAGCTTCGCGCGCGCGCATCAGAACCGCGTGTCCTCATACATCATAAACCGTTCTACGGTCTCTCAATTTCCTCTTTCGGTATGGTTGTAAATTTATGTACATGATCATTAAACTTTCTTTCCTTACTTCCCGATCGCGAACTCTTGTACGCTCAAGACGTTCACATTTGCATTCGTGCGATGGCATCTCAAGAAACTAGTGTATACGCATAATCTTTAAATATTATGTACTCCTAGTATACGGGGGAGGGAACAAGAATAACAAAGATTGTATAAATCAGCATCGATCATTACTTCCCTAGACGTCTCGGTCATCTTGTTGTTCTTTTTTTTCCTTTGCCCAGACAGTTTCGCAAGGGATTTGCGTACTAATCGCACTAAAAAATGCGACTGTATCTGTCTCTCGCTTATCTTTGCCTGTCTATCATTTACCCTGGAAGCCAGTGTTCTTTCCTTTCGAATTCCGGACTCTGGACGATATATACTTATATATTGTTTTATATTATGCGTTATTTCGCGTGTCGTCCTCGTCGATTTCTCGAGATTCTCTCGCACTGTATCAATTCGCGTTTTCCTCGCCATCTATGCTCTCGTCCTGCGTGGTTGAGTCGTCGCCCGAGCCTCCGGTCTGCATGGAAGTACGTTTCAGTCTCGCCGATCCCAATCCACCGATTGGTTGACCACCGCGCCTACGAACCACCAAATAAAAGTATTAGGATAAGGCTTTCATATATAGTCGGAATAATTAAAAATCAAATAACTTTCATCGATATCGTGAAAGATTGGGTTACGACTCGAAAATTCATCACGTAAACAGAATAGTCGAGTCAAAAATGCTATATACAAGGGTTAATTCACTCTCATGGGGAAAAAAGTTAGTGAGAAAATTCTTCGATGCATGTTTCGTGGGCCTGTCATGCGCTCCATGCTTTACGCAGAGAAAATCGGCCTGGGGCTCATCTATGAATTTTGTAAAACAGAGGAACGTGTGCGAGGAATGGATGTTCTTTTTAACTAATGCCGCATTCACTCGCGCTCGTTTTCACGCAATACCTACACGTTCAGAATAATCTCGTCCTTCCAGCGGCCACGATAAGTGGAGCCCAACGGCCTGCTAGATGACTTTGTATCTAACTCGCTGCAGCGGTCGCCGACGAGAGATAAACAGAAGATATGAAGAGGCAAAATGACAGTATATCAGACTTAAACATTTTTCTCTGATTTTTTTTTTCATTTTTTAAAGTAAACAAGTGAAAGCAAGGCAGATATAGTTTGAAATATAGCAAGGTAGACCTCGCTTTCCGTTTTAAAAGAGAAGGAAAGAAACTTTAACGACTGCGTGCTTACCTCAGTTTGTTTTTCAGATTGCCAACTTCTCTATTGAGCACCTCGTTCTGTTCCATCATATCTTCCAGATCTCTCTGTTGCTTTCGCTTGGATGCCTTGTGCCTGCTGATCTCTTCCTCGGCCTCGTCGAGCTGTCTCTTCAGGCTCTTCATTCTACCGTTGACCTTCTCCACCTGTTCCTTGTACTGCTCGGCATTCCTTCTCTCGTCCTCAACCTGGAGCACCAGCTCCTTCACCTTCTTGTCTAGCTTCCTGTTGACCTTCTGCTGTGCGAACCTCTCCTTCGTCTCTGTGTCCACTTGCTCTTCGAGGTTGTTGATCTTGCTCTCGAGCGCCTGGATGGTAGCCTTGGACTTGGCTCGCTGTGCCGTCTCAAGCTCGGCCAACTTGGCTTTGAGCTCCTTGTTCTGTCGCTCCAGAAGAGACCGGTGAGATTCCAATTTTTGCGTAGCCGAGCGCTCAGTCTGTAAGTCTGTGGTGAGCTGTTCGATGGCCAACTGCGCCTTTCGTGCACGATCCATAAGAACCTAAAAAGAGTAAAATACATCAGAAAAACTTGTTTAATCGCACTACAAGAGTGAAATAAACGTAAATACGAACCTCGTTCGAGGATTGTTCTTCCTCGAGCTCTTCTTCCAGTGTAGCGATTCTCGCGTCTAGTCGGCGCTTCTCGTCGAGCAGGATCGTGCCCTTGTTCGCATTGTTGTTCAGCTCCTCCTGCAGCTCATCACGCTCGGTCTCTGCAACACGGCGAGCTCTCTCGCTACTCGTCAAGTCCTCAGTCAATTGCATCACGTCGGCTTCCAGACCCTTAACCTTTCGTTCGACTTCCTTCGAAGCAGCGGCAAGTTCGTCCCGTGCGGCTCTAGCCTCCTCTGTTTCTCGGGTGCAGTCTTTGATCTGAGTCTGCAGCTTCTTGAGCTGCTTAAGGGCGTCTTCTTTGACTTTGTTGTGCATCTCGAGTTGCTGCTCCATATCCTTGTAGTCGGCCTCAATCTTCTTGCGTTGGGCTATGGCTGCAGATCGCTGCTTCCTCTCGTCTTCCAGTTCAGCTTCCAGATCTCTCAGCTGTTTGACAAGTCCGCGACGCTTCTCCTCAGCCTGTTCTTCCTTAGCCTGAAGCTCACGCTCGAATTGGGCTCTCATGGCCTGCATGTTGACCTCGAGTCTGAGTTTGGCGTCCTCAGTACACTGCAGTTCATCTTCGAGCTCCTCAACCTGGGCCTGCTGTTCTGCGATCTTCGACTCGAGCAGACGCTTAGCCTTCTCGAGCTCGTGCACGTTTTTGTCAGCAGTACCTTGATTGTTGACGAGCTCGTCGAGCTCGGCCTGCAAGCTCTTGCGTCCGCGCTCCAGCTCTTCGACCTTGTCGTTCATCTCGTCGAGTTCGCGAGTCAAAGACAACACCTTGGTCTCCTTCTCGCGAGCCTCACGCTCCGCAGCATCGCGCAACTCGGCGTACTGCATGGATATGGCCTTTTCTTCCATGAGAACCTTGTCAAAGTTCTTCTGCTTCTTTTCTAGCTCAATAACCTTGGCGCGTTGCAGGTCCAGTTCGATTGTGCTGTCCTCAAGCTCGGCCTGGATCTTTTTCTTTGACTTGTCAAGCTTCTCGTTCGCTGCCTGGAGTTCCTCGACTTGACGCTGCAGAGCCTCGATGTCCTTTACAAGGCGCTTTCTCGCCTCCTCCAGAGCTGCAGCGTTTTCGCTTTCCTCGTCGGCACGCTTCTTGGCCTCGGTGTACTGAGTGTTGAGAGCCAGTACTTGCTTCTCGAGCGCGCGTTTGGCCTCCTCCTCTTCGTCGAGCTGATCGCGCAGGGTCTCCTTTTCACTCTCGAGGGCGCGGAGTTTCGAGCTCAGCGCAAGCTTCTGCTTGGTTTCCTCCTCGAGTTGTTGCTGAAGTTCGGTGAATTGGCCTTCGCAGGTGGCGGATGCCTTCATTGCCGCGGAAGCCTTCAACTCGGCCGTCTCCAGCTGCTGAGATACATTCTCGGCCTCGGCCTGAAGCTTGGCCACCTTCTCGGCGAGCTCCTGCCTTGCGGCTTCGACTTCCATGAGCTTGGCGTTGACCTCCACGAGTTGCTGTTCAGCTTGCTTACGCCTGCGGTCGGACTCTTGTCTGCTCGCACTCACCGAACGCAGCTCTGTTGTCAGCTCTGCATTCTCAGTCTCGAGAGCGCCCTTTGCCTTTTCCAACGCGGCCTTGGTCTTCTTCAGAGCGTCCATCTGTTCGTTTATGGTCGTCAACTCCTGGGTGTGTTTGTGTCGCATGTCCTGCAACGTCGCCTCGTGCAGCGAAGTCTCCTCCTCGAGGTTCTTCTTCAGAGTGGCTAATTCTTGTTCTCGCTTGCTTCGTAGTTCCTGCTGAGCAGCTGTCGAGTCGAGCGAGTCGAGCAGTTCGTTCTTCAAGGCCTCCAATTCCTCGTTTAAGTCGCGCTTGAGTTTCTCCGCCTTGCTGCGGGCGATTTTCTCGGCTTCGAGGTCCTCTTGCAACTCTACAAGCTGGGATTCGAGCTCGCGCAGAGCCTTCTGAGACTGGGCCTTGATCGCGCTCTCCTCATCGATCTTGGTTAGCGCCTGCGTGAGTTCTTCCTCACGCTTGCCCATCAGCAACTGCAGTTCTTCGAGCTGAGCCTTCTTCTCGGCCAGTTGCTCCTTCAGATCCGATACCTCGGTCTCGACTTTCCTCTTGGATCTGTCAACCTCCTGGCGCTGCTGGTGGTCCTTAAGCAATCTCTCCTCGAGGTCCGCGATCGTCGCCTCGTGTTTTGTCTTCAGCTTGGCCAAGTGCTTGGCTTTCTCCTCCTCTTCTGCCAAAGCCTGGGACAAGTCGTTGGCTCTTTCCTCCAGAAGTTTCTTTTCCTTCAGCAGCTTCTGGTTCGTATCGTCGGATAAGGCAAGGTCTTCCTCCAACTTCTTGATCTTGGCGTCGCAGTGGACCTTCTCAAGTTGCAACTTCTGTCTGGTGGTTTCTTCCTCTTCCAGTTGCTCTTCCAGATCGCTGATATTCAATTGGAGCTTCTTCTTTTCCGCCATCAGGGCAGTGGTGCGCTCTTCCTCCTCTTCGATTCTGGCCTCCAGATCGTGCAAGATTTCTTCAAGCTCCTGCTTTCTGGCCGACAGCCTGGCGCGCATTTCCTCAGCCTCAGCGCACAGTTCCACCTCAGCTTGGAGCTGCTCGGCCAACATTGTCTTTTCCTCGATTGCCTGTTGATATTTGCGCTCGTACTCTTGAGCCGAGTGCAATTGCATTTCTAGCTTGTCGCGCACTTGCTTCAACTCGTCTTCTTTCTGGGTGAGCTTTTCCTCCTGCTTGGTCACCTCCAGCAGAGGCTTAACCTTGGTGTACAGACGCCACCATTGCCAGTTGCGAAGCTTCAGATAAGCGGCGCAATTTCTTTGAATGATACGGATAGCGTTAAGCTGCTGCAAACGTTTCTGATAGTTGCGTCTGGCCAGGAATCCTCGGCAGAAAGCTTGGAAGTTGACTATCAGATCTGTGATCTTGTAATCTCTCTCCTCTTCCAGATGAGCCAGAACTCCAGCTCTGAAGAAGATCTTAGATTGTCCGACCCTGTATAAGTTGGGATCCAGTTCCAGAGATTGAATCTGTAAGACGTAAAGGCGTTTTAGCAAATCAATCGTCAGCAAATTAGGAAAAAATAATAAATATTTTAATGACAACGAACCATGTTTTCGCAAGCCTTCTTTCCATCCATGAATCCCTTGGGTATGACATTGGGTGTGAGCAGCTCGTACCGCTGTCTGAACTCCTGGAAAGGAATCCTGTTGGGGAAGCCCTGCCTGCAAATTCTGATACCCTCCAGTACACCGTTACACCTGAGCTGATCGAGAACGAGAGGAGCATCGATCTTGCCAGCGCGTTTCTCGTGATTGGGAATGATACACCTCACGAAGTTCGGGTTGGTGTTGCGAAGCGTAACCATGAGCTTGGCCAGCTGTTCTTTGTACAACTGCGACACGGTACGGAACATTCCCTTGCGGGTCCTGGCACCGAATTGCGTGTCCGTGAGAGCTTGCTGGGCCATGCCGACGATCTCCGCGTCTTTCCAGATGTGGCAGACGAACGCATCCTGCGAGGCCTGCAGCAGACTGACGACGTTTTCGTTGAGTGGGTCCATGTTCTTCATAAGCCACTTGTCAGCCGAGTAGTCAACCTTGCCGGCGTAATGGATGATAGCAAAGTCGGCGACACCGCGGAAATCGGTCTTCATGAACTTGGGGTGCACGTGGTGCGCGCCAACGAGCTTCTCGACAAAGGTCTTGTCGGTGGCTTTGGGGAACCAACACTCCTCGTCGAGCAGTGCCATGATACCCATGGGCTTGTCGATGAGGTCTATGGTCGGCTGAAGATCGAGCCCAAAGTCGATGAACTTCCATTCGATGCCCTCGCGCTGGTATTCCTCTTGTTCGAGGATGAACATAGTGTGGTTGAACAACTGCTGGAGCTTCTCATTTGTGTAGTTGATGCACAGCTGCTCGAACGAGTTGAGCTCGAAGATTTCGAAACCAGCCATATCGAGGATACCAATGAAGCTGGCGCCTTGGCGCTTAGTACGGTCGAGCGAGCGGTTGATACGGTTCACCAACCAGCGGAACATACGCTCGTAGCAGGCCTTGGAGATGGCCTCAACGGCGAACTCCACTTGCTCCTTGGTCTGAGCCTTGGTGACGAAGTCTCTGCCGACCTTGATGCGTGGCTTGAGGAAGGCCTTGGTCATCTCGGTAACGTTGAGACCGAGCAAGTGTGAAATCTTCTGGGCGACGGTGTTGTCGGGAAGAGTAGCCTGGTCGCTGTTGCGCTCCTGGCGGAACTGCATCGATCCGAAGAGCATGACAGCGGAGACGATACGGAAGATCGAGGAAAAGTCTTCGTTGGTCATGCCCATAATGTGCATGGCCTTGACGGTCGAGGCGAACTCGGCAGCATCGTCCACGCCCGGCACCGGGAGCGCGCCGCACGACAGGAACGGGTACAGCTTGGGGTCTTCCAGGATGTATTCCTCTGCAATCACGGTACGTTATACCTTACATATGTAACCACAATATCGTGGGAATTTTCTTATTCGGACTTTAATGAAAAAGATTGAGATAGACTTGAAGAGACAGAAAATTACTACATTGTTTGGCTACGACACACATCAATTAAAACTAATTATACACTGTCAGCACTCGAAGCAGCGTTGAGGCAATATTTACCGGAGGCACGTTTTCTCTAGTTCAAAGAACGTGTCTCTACTTAGAAAAACGAGTTTAACCGCGAAACATTTGCATGTACATAGCACACAAAAGAATCACTCACTCTTCTGTTCCGGCGATGCACCGGACAGCAGTTGATAGAATATGTGAAACGTCCTCTCATCCTTAGCCTGACGGATGGCTCGAGATTTCTCCAACAGATATGTCTCGATGTTGGCTCCAGCTATGTAGCCGGAAGCGTCGAAGTTGATTCTGATGAATTTGCCCTTGAAAAATTTGATAATTTTAATCAAGCGGTTCTCACACTAGGCGGAATTCCAAGCGCCGATAAACGGTATATGTATTCAAATTTTAATTACAAATCTCGATGAGTTGTCGTTCTTGACGGTCTTGGCGTTACCGAAGGCCTCGAGGATTGGATTCGCCTGAAGAAGTTGCTGCTCGAGTTCTCCCTGTGATCAGAATCGTAGCATTAGTCACCGATTTCGAGAAATAATATCATACGTATAACATCAAAGTCGTTCGACTGTGAAATTCTTCTTGCAAGCGACAAGTGCACCGAATGACACGTTCAACGGAATGCGGGTAAAAATATAATTATATTATATGCGATTGATGATGGCAAAAGTTGTTGTTATTATGGGGCGAAAAGAGGGAGAAAATAAAATAATTAACCAAGACCTCATGCAGTGTTTCGCCGTCGTGATCGTCTTTTTTTTCAACTATTCCTACACTTTCTCGTGATATTTCTATGTACAAAGAAACGACAGCAATACGATGATGGCATGTTAATTACCGCAAATTTATCCAAACCAGTCCCAGAGTTGCTCTGTAGTGGCAGTGTTGTCGTCGTGGTTATTAATTGGCAGAGGCGCAAAGGAGTTTCGGAGTTTTTAGTAGATGTACAGTATGTGCGAATTAGGCGGTTAAAGACAGGCGGAGTTAGACAGAGACACGCGCACAGTAGGCAGTAGGCAGCGGAAAAGGCGAAAATATCGAGATTAATAATCGGTCTTGGTGTGCGTTTATCTGTAGGTGCGTGTATGTGTGTGAGTGAGAATTGCTTGCGTCAGTCGGTGTATATACAAGAGTGCCGCCAGCCACAGTAAATGGGCTTCGATTGCTCAAAGGCTATTTTCAAATGACTTTTTCATTAGCCCTAACTTTCGTTCGTGTTATATTTATATCGCTGACGGCCTATACAGTCGTCTTATTTAATTATAGTCGCTAAGTGAAATATTCAACGTAATACAACAATCAAACGTTGCACGAACAGATCTACTGATTAGGAAAAAGATGATTGTGATGGTGATAACGATGAGAGTCCCAAAAGCGTGGCTGTAGTGCCGTGGTTAGTGTTATTGCAGAATACTTTTTCTCTATCCGTATTATATGTATGAGTTATATGTATAAATGCAAAAGTTGAGTATGACAAAGCTATTTTTGACATATGTGTGATTTTAAGAAACAAAAAAAAAAAAATATATATATATATAAAAATAAAAGCAAACAAGAGGAGTTCACCTCCTCGGTTCAAGGATAGTGTGTTGGACTTACTATTATTAACGCCGGACTGGGAGACTAGAAGATGCCCGGGTCGATCAGCACCGAGAAACAGAAACAGCAACAAAACGACATTAGGAGACTTTGTCCGCACAAAAGCCTCGAGGGCACATCAGAGTGTCTTCTTCGCTAATGTGTACATGGTCGTACGTGCACTTTCGGAGAATTTTCTCTACGAAAATAGCCGTTGTCGCGTAACAATCGAAATCAATAGAGCGAATTAACGATTGATCGACAGACGCCAATCGACGATCGCTTTGCACGCGCAGCTGTCACTTCGAAACTTAACACTCTCTCGCTTGTTTACACTGATTGTACTTTTTCGCGCGCGCGCTTCGCATAGAGAGCGTTTAGATTCTGCAGAGTGTATTATATATCTATGTATCGATCCGCGAACGACTTGCTCGCCGAAGTCCACCGAACACGTGTGCTTCTACTTATTAGTCGGACGCTATAAAATATAGTACATGTTTGGTGCTGGAAACCTCTAATTGTTCTAGTTCAATCGTGTAACACTACAATGTGCGCAGAGTGCAAACACCTTTTTGCTCGTTGCATAATACTCGTTCTCCCGAGTCCTCGCTTACTTACAACCTGGGATTCTTTTTTTTTTTTATGTACAACACGGGCGATCGTCGCGCCCTTACTTTATACACAAGGCTGTAAAGGTAGAGTAAGGTTTTTTCTTTAGGAAGAGGTCGAATCGAATGATCGAAGAAGATCCACTCGATGCCTCATTCCCTTCGAGATTCGATCAAGAGTCCACAGCACGTCGGTCTCTCGGCTCAATGAATTCATTAAGAAAGCCGCGATAATCATAACCATAAAGGAATCATTTAGCGCCGAGCGGATCTTCACTTTAGGCATCGAGAGAGTGCACACTCGGCTTAACAATTTTCCAAGCGTACGCGGTTCGTCAAGGACGTCATATATGCCTGTGCGCTCGCGAAGAGACTCACCGCGTTGGATTTCGGTTTGGAAGCCGCGACGTAGGCCAGGTACTGGATGACTTTCTTCGTGTTCTCGGTCTTTCCGGCACCCGACTCACCCGTGCAGAGTATCGACTGGTCCTCTCGATCTGCGAAAACAATGATCATCCGTTATTAGCATGTATATTTATAACACGACGACGACGACGACGACGACGACGACAATGACAATGGCTTACCTTGCAACATGGAACGGTAGGCAGTGTCGGTGATGGCGAACACGTGGGGCGGTACCTCGTGTCTCTTGATGCCTTTGTACCTCTCCATAATTTTTTCCGTGTAGATGGGCAGCTTCTTGTAAGGATTCACCACGACGCAGAAGAGGCCGGAGTATGTCTGCAAACATTCCAAAATTCGTCATCATCATTGTGCACACATACAGAAACGAGCGCGCGCGCTAGTGGCTATATAAAAAGGCTCTACGTCCTTCAACGGGCAAGAGATCGATGGCTCGGATTTATCGCGGGAAAATGAATTGCCGGACGAGTTAGTGGGTCAATAGCGAGCGAGCGGTATTTATAAAGTCTAATTCCGAGTGATGCACCGCGAAGGATTACGCGGAAAAAAGAGAGCATCGAAGAGGAGCCGAAGAGATCGTGTGCATGTGTGTGTGTGTGTGCGGCTGCACGAAATGCCGAGCCGGTGACGTCAGCGGAGGACGATGCAGTGCTGCCCCGCGCTCGAGCGGAAAGGAGTCCCGCGAGGATGTGTAATACGCGTGGAACGTTGCCCTGTGGCGTAAATTTTTTTCGCTTTCGTAAATTAGCGAGATATATTTGAATTTCCCGCGCGATATTCCCGATTCTGGCAGGAGGCCCAGAATCACATAACGACGTTATTCCGCTTATTCATCAAAGGCTCCCTTGGCAGCTATCAAAACAAGCGAGAAAATCTCTTTGTCTCTGCGCAAGCAGCTCGTTATTTACACACACTCTTACGATTCCGATATCGAGCGTGACTCGAAAAATTGTATAAAATTCCGGAGAAAGGAAGTCCAAGCTAAGCTAAAAAAAAAAAAAAAAAAAACGAGAGGCTCTTCACACGCACGCCCCGCATGAGTAATGCTCGATCCAGAAAAGAGACATCATCAAAATTTCTTCGATTACTCATAACACCGCGGTCAGCAGTGCGCTCTATACGTTCTCTTTCTCGCTTCGCCTTCGCGGTTTTCGAAAAAATTTCCACGAAAAAAATATCCGACTCCGGCAAGGTCACCGCAGGGCCTGATAAACCGTGCACACCTCCCCAATCGTTGTTTTGAGGGCGACCGCGTCGACGCGTGTTTGTGTGCAGCTGTATATGCATATAGGTGTGTATATGCACACACGTAGCGAGTTCTCCCGCGAGAGAAAAACCGGTCTCCGCATTGTTCTCTTTCTCTCTCTCTCTCTCTCTCTCTCCCTCGCGTGTCGTCGACCTGCCCTCCTGAATCTTAACATTCCTCCATACGCGGACACAACATCTCTTTTACTTACAGCCCGGCGCGTGAACATAATCGCGAGAGTCGTGTGTGAAAAAAAAGGCGCGAAATTCAAACGTCGCGTGTTTTTTCCCCATAAGCGCGAAAGAAGTAGGCGAGGCCGAATCTCGGGCGAATATGGGTTGCCCATAAAAGGCCCCTGGTTTCGCGCGGCGCTGCTTTTACCTTACGTACGCGCATGTGTATGTGTGTGTGTGTGTGTGTGATACTCCTTACCGAGTGCATAAACTCGACCAGAAGCGGGTTAAGGACGCTGAGTCCTTTTAAGGATGCGTCTTTGCGGCGCCGCTTATCTCACACCTCCACCTCGCGTTACGTGTACTCGAGCACATAATACTCGTATACCTTCGCGTCTCTATCTTTCATTACGCTTGTCCCTTTCGCGACTCGAAATAATTAACAAGTGCGCGAGTTCCTCAGCTCCGAAAGAGAAACCGTCGCGCGCCCGTAAGTATACGTGTATATACATATACAGTGAGAGAGAGAGAAGGCGCCGAGAGTGACGCACTATATACTCGCGGGAGAGAGACAGAGAGAGAGAGAGAGAGGGGTCCGCTCTTTTTTATGCCATATTTGGCGGGCGAGACGGCTTTCGACATAGTATACACAGCACAGGCGAGAGAGCGAGGCGCATTACACAGCCCGAATCCGAATGTGTCGAATTATCGGGATTTCGGGGCCGCGAAGGATTTCTTCTTCGCCGCCACCGCGAAAAAGGATGTGCTGCTCCGATTGCGCGTGATGTCACCGCGCGAGCGCTACCTTTCTCTCTCTCTCTCTCTCGCACGTGGCCAATTTTCCCGATTTTTTTATTCCCCGCTATATGTCCGAGCGCGCACCGGTCAAAGCCGCGCCTTGTACGGCTCCGGAGCCGAGTTGCGCAACGAACGTTTTTTTTTTTTTCTCTCCTTTTTCGCGTTGCCAAATCGACGAGGCGAATTATTCGCTGTACGTATATACTCGTACACAGAGACACACGTATACGGCATACCGCGAGCTAAGGTAAACAGGCCGATATCGAGCTGATGCGGCGACTTTTTAATTTTAGCGCGCGAGCGAGCAGCGCTTAGACCGTTGAGTCAGCCGATAAGACTATATACTCGCGAGAGAGCGATGATAACAGCTACGTTTTTTCTTTCACTCGCTCTGTCTTTTTCAAACAAAACGAAGAAAAAGCGCGAGCGCGTTAAAAAAAAAACATAACAGAGGGAAAATCGCGCGCAATTTTTTCCGCGAAGTGTAAGGTACCACATAGCGGCGGCTCTGCAGCGCCAGCGAAATTCTCTCGGGGCAACGACTAGAAAGATGGCGGCCCGCCGCCGCCGACGCTTTTTTTATCCTGCCTCTCTCTCTCTCTCTCTCTCTCTCTTGCTCGCACACGCATACACATACTGCGGGCTGAATCAGCCGGTATCGCGCTGAATGACTCACACTGCTCTCCTGCCTCGGGTCCACGTCGAATTAGCCATTCAAAACGAATGTATCGCGGAGCTCTCTTTCCGTCTCTCGCGCTCTCTCTCGTTTTATGCATATATACATTTTCCGCGAGTGACGGACGGGATCGCTCGGCGCGATCGACGCTTATTTATTTACGTGGGCGGAGGAGCTTTTCGCGCTCGCCCGAGGGAGCGAGCGAGAGAAAGTGCGCCGCCGGGGCTGATAAGCGTCCCAAGGAAACGCCCGAATCGGGCCTGCGTCAGCATCGCGCGCACACACACACACACACACACACACACACACACACACACACACTCGGCGGTCGAGAGAAGGATCCTAACCTGTTGCGCGACTGCATAGACGTCGGTATATCTTTGTTTACCGCGAGCCTCACCGCGTGTGGCTTAATTTCAATGGGGGGGAAATGTACGCGATGATACAAGGAGGAGGAGAGAGATTACTCACGTAGATGAGACCGGAGTAGTAGCGGTCCTTGAGATTGTGCAGTACCGATGCCTCGTTCAGACAGGTTAGCTCTGCCATGTCCTCGGCCTTGTCGAATTTCGGCGGGTTCATCTTCTGTATGTCGTCCTTGGCGACGAGTATGCGCTTGCCGGTCTCGACGATCTCGACCTCGACCTCGTCGCCGCGCTCTCCCTTGATACTCGCCGCGACGAAGCCCTGCTGCTCCGATGGCACCCAGACGAGCTTCTTCTGCGTCCATTCCGCCTGCGTGGCCGGGTCGTTGAAGCTGTTCCTGTCCACCGAGAGGATTCGCAGCTCCGGGTCCGAGCGGTCCACCCTCGAGTCAGCGTCCGCCATCTTAACCCCCTATCTTCTCTCTCTCTTTATATGCGACGACGATCTTTCGGCAACACTCTCTTTCTCTCTCTCTCTTTCTATCTCTTTCTCGTGCCTCCTCTTCTTATATATACTCGGCAACTCGTTCGCACAATCACACGTTCCGATAATAGTCTCTCTTTGTATCTCTCCGGCGATGCGTACGACACACCACGAGCTCGCTCCTCTCCGAGTGTGTCCCTCTCGACTGGCGTCCGCTCGCGGACTACTGTTGCTCTCCTCAGTCCTCGCAGTCGCGAGAAGCAGGTACCGCACACACTCGCACACCGACAGGCTCTCTCGCGCACAGGCTGAAAGCGCCGGCGTGTCGGTTTTTCCCTACTACGCCGCCGCCGCTGTTCCTCTCTCGCCCCGTCTCTTTCTCTCTCTCTCTCTCTCTCTCTCTCTCTCTCTCTCTCTGTGTACGTTGTTGACGCAGCTTCTGCCCTCCTTCGACTTCGGGCTAACAAGAGCAGCCGTTGTTCGCCACCGCCACCGCCGCCACTGGAGTAGTCTTCCTCGTCGCTGCTGCTGCTGCTGCTGCTGCGCTACTGCACGCATCTACTGTACCAGCCATGCCGCGTCTCTCGCGCGCTCTATTCCCTATCTCCCTCTCTCTCTCTCTCTCTCTATCACACACACACACACACTCGTATATGCCGGGCTTATTGTACAAGCGATATGGTGAGCTATACACACGCGCACTGCAGAGCGAGACAACGACCTCCCGGTGCGGACAGTACACCCTGAGCGAGCGGCGCTTTTCCGCAGAGACGACGCAGAGAGAACTGCTGCTACCCTTTTGCGCGACCTGCGACGTGTCCTGCGCCTGCGCCTCGTGCCGCCGGCTCCCCATTGGTTACTCGCGGCTTTATACACCTATATATACACCGTGTACACACTCGCGACAGTAGTGTGCACGTTCGTATCCGAAATCTACTCTCTCTCTCTCTCTCTCTCTCTCTCTCTCTCATCTCAACGGTCGAACTGTATGTTACACCTATAGAAATACGCAGGGCTCCGAAAACACGATATACGTGCGTTCCAGAAAATCGCGAAAAACGCCGTACGCATACATATACGGGTACGTGTTCTTGCATATGGTTGTTTTGATGAATAAGCGAGAGCGCCGGCGGGTCGAACGTTTTTGGGCAAAAATCTTTCGCACCTTATTTGTCGCTGCCCCGGTGCTCTTGAACGCGCGCGAAAACGGAAAAAAAAGGAAGGGAATAGCGCATGACGTAAACGTGTGTGTGTGTGTGTGCGTGCGTGTGCCGCGCGACACCAAATCGGTCTCTATATACGCATATGTACTCGCACACCTTAGAGGTGTCCGCCGCATATACTCTGAATCACGATCCGACGATTTATAAATAAACCCGCGCGTCGGGATGTAATCGCGAGTTTATTTTCGATTCTTTAATTCTGGAGAGATTTCGTTTTCGCTATGCGTGCGAAAATCGAGGCTATAGAAAGCTGCCGCACCGACGGATGTGTGCGGGTAGCTTAGTATATATACTGATATGATATCTCGAGCCGCTCGAGCGTTATACACTTATCGACTGTGGCGCAGCAGCAGCAGCTGTTGGCTTGAATTTTAAACCGCCGCTGACGGTTAGAACAACTGCTTATTATATATACTTTGGAGTATTCAAATTTTGTTCCAAAAGCCCGCCGTTGACATTACACTTGGATACGTGCGTGCTTGTGTATATACGATGACGCGATAATTTATGACAAAAAGAGCAATCGAGTAACACATATGTGTATCGGCGCTGATTAATAGTTGTCCGGATTCATCAATTCGATTACTATACGCATACAGAGACGTAACGTAACGCTTATAAGTATAATATTGTAGGAGACGAGAGTCGCGAGTGTGGGCAGCGGCGTGTGCGTCTATACATAATAGAGGCGCAGTCCGAGCCACTTTGAGCTTCTAATCGCATCACTCCGGCCATCAGTGTCCGGATCGACGATTAACGCACACAGGATATTGTACGTATAAGCACAGCAGCGTCATGGCGTACGGCGTCAAGTCTACCGTGGATTTGGTGAAATACGCGAAGGAAAAGAACGTGAGTGTTATATATGCAGTATACAACAATGTAATATGTGGGAATAATTAAATTCGAGTCGTAAACAGGCGTCGATAGTCGACCTGAGGAGCGACACGATCTCGCGATTATCGCCGGGTATGAGGAAGGCCATGTTCGAGGCGGAGGTTGGAGACGACGTGTTTGGCGACGATCCCACTGTCAAGTGTACGTTTTATGGATGATTGAGTAGGTATATAGAGATTGTTCGATGATAACGAGGATAACGCTGATTGCAGTGCTGGAGGAGAAGATCGCCAAGATGCTGGGCAAGGAAGCCGCGATTTTCGTGACTTCCGGAACGATGAGCAACTTGATTGCCGGTCAGTGAAATCGATTTATATTCGTTTATTGGAAATTTCAAAAATGTAAATAACAAAATTTAAACGACAAATCTCATCCCCCCCCCCCCCCCCCCCCCCCCCCCCAGTGCTGAACCACTGCGAAGAGCGCGGCAGCGAGGCCTACTGCGGCGAAAGTTCGCACATCGTATTGCACGAGCAAGGCGGCGCCGCTCAGCTCGGCGGGGTGAGCCTCTGCCCGATACCCAACGAGCCCGACGGCACCTACTCCTTGCGCAAGCTCGAGAGCAAGTTCAAGAGCAACTGGCTGCACGAGCCCGTCTCCAAGCTGGTCTGCGCCGAGAACACCATCACGGGCCGCGTCTTACCCCAAATCTGGGTAGATCAGCTGATCGCGCTGGCCCGTCGCCACGGACTCAAGCTTCACCTGGACGGCGCCAGGATCTGGAACGCAGCGGCTGCCTCGGGTAGGAGCGTCAAGGAACTGGCCCAGGGCTTCGACTCGGTGAGCGTGTGTCTGAGCAAGGGTCTGGGAGCACCGGTGGGCTCGTTGCTCTGCGGCAGCCGAGAGTTCATCCACAAGGCCCGGAGGATCAGGAAAGTGCTGGGCGGTGGTATGCGTCAGGTTGGCATCCTCGCCGCGGCTGGACTGCAGGCGCTGGTGGAGGTGCTTCCGGTTCTGCATCTGGATCATCGTCGGGCTCGGGAGATAGCCGAGGCTGTCAACGCCATCGGCTCGGAGAACTTCGAGGTCGACATGGGGATCTCGACGACGAACATGGTGCTGGTGCAGTCGAAGACCCGCATGGTTAAGAGACTCGTCACGAGGCTGCAGGAGGTGCGGCGGGATGAGGAACCCGACGACAGGATCATCGTTCGGGGTATGGCTCTGACGGACTGCTTGGCCAGATTCGTCATCTACTACGAAGTCACAGACGACATGGTGCGCGATCTTGTGAAAAAGATCAACCTGGTTATTCGGGAGATCGATGCCGAGTCCTGATTTTGTATCGTTTGCTTTTTTTTTTTATAATATATACACAGTTTTGTTGTTTGAATAATCCATGTGGTTTATTGATTTCCCCTTCCGCACGACAGTGAAACGAAAAGCAGATGATATGTATACTTGGAAAACAATTCACGTTATAGTTCACCCGTTCTCGCAAAAACTCAGAATACATCAGGCTCATACCTGTTGCTCCGTATAAAATACATTCAAAATGAAGAAATACCATCCGTCGATAATGCGACAACTGCAGCCTTATCGCAATTATCACTCAGCGTCACCGCACACCGATGTCGCTTGCAGTCACTTGTCTTCTTGCCGGCATAATAACTCGTTGCGCGATTCTCATTAATATACCCCCTGCACAGTCCATCTTTTATTCATATACAAGCCTCAAATCAGCCAGTTTCCACACGGCACCTAACCGACTACCGACATCGTGATTCAGCACAAGAAGCCTTTGATTAGTCCTCGCCGATATCACACGCAGTCGCAATCTAGCCGCCGAGCAGAGTTGCATCTTCTTCCTCCCGGCATCTTTGATACGCAAATCCAGAAAAAAAATGACCAAGGCCGTGTGCGTTCTTCAGGGCGACTGCAAGGGTACCCTGTTCTTCGAGCAAGACGTAAGTCAATCTTGAAGATTAATTTTCCTTATTAATTTTCCTATTCTCTAAGACAACTTACAAGTAACGCGTATATTTATTTACACGAATAGGGCGATGCCGTCAAGGTCACCGGCCAAGTGTCCGGCTTGAAACAGGGACTGCACGGATTCCACATTCACGAGTTTGGCGACAACACCAATGGTCGGTATACGTATAATATTGCAACGACGTTATTCGTATTCGATGTAGTATTTATGTAACACTTTTTTTACGTCGTTATTCAAGGTTGCACCAGTGCCGGACCTCACTTCAATCCCCTGGCTAAGGAGCACGGAGGCCCAACTGACTCGGTTCGTCACGTAGGTGACCTGGGTAATGTTGAGGCTGACTCTAGTGGCGTTGCCAAAGTCAACATCACCGACAAACAGATTCAGTTGCAGGGAGCTCACAACATCATTGGCAGAACTCTTGTGGTGAGTTTAATTATACGCTGATTGAGGCACTCTTAAAGTTTTTTAGTTTGCGTCGTGACTCGATAAATTTGTTTGCTTCAGGTTCACGCTGACCCTGATGACTTGGGAAAAGGAGGCCATGAACTCTCCAAGACCACTGGCAATGCAGGAGGCCGTTTGGCATGCGGTGTAATTGGCATCACAAAGGCATGAACTACTTACAGTAAAATGTGAAAAATTACAAAGCTTTAGATCTTCGTATCTAACTACTTGAAGTAGTTGTTATATAAATTAATCATTCCTTTTGTAACAATTTTTATTAAGGAAAAAGTTGTACTATTACTATTACTTTATATTCTAAAGATATACAAAATGTGTACCTATACATTTGGGTTCGTTAATTCATTTTGATTAAAGAATTGAGAAAAAAATTCAAGACAATTGCCTATCCATATTTATTTACAATTTTTTGTATTAAAAGTTTCGTGTAAACATTTATACAAGTATAAAATTAATAATATCCATTTCTTAATGCACTTTAAAAAACATTAATTTCATCTCAAATCTAACGGTAAATATATAGTCTTACATTTGTATACAGCCACAAATTTAGGTATCTCACTATCTTTGGTACCTATTCATATATTGCGAGTTTGGTGAATAGCTTGGTCTAGAATTTGAAAATCGACTTTTGTATTCCAGAGGTCTAGGTCCTTGACCATAAGGTCTATGATTGCTCATTAGTGCACTTGGCACTGCAGGAGTGTTAGGACCACCTCGAAACATTACATAAATGAGCCAATAAAATCCACCTACACATTTGGCTAAAAATTCAAAAACACCTAACCATATAGGTGTGGACACGTGTACAAGGTTTACAAGTACATGGCTCAACTTAATACTGTATTCTCCCAAATACCTAAGTGCTTCCACTGCAAAAGTGAAAAGAGCCATCATTACAATTGCACTAAATTTGATTGCTTCACAGATGTTTGAATAAGTGAAAATCTGCAAGAAAGATAATTTTTTAATTTATAAGTAATGATGGCAATTCATAGTAGAAATAAACAATGATACTCGCCTCTTTAAAATCGAGTACAGGAAAGTTTGGATCATCACTGTTGAAACTCTTGTCAGGAGAGCGAAAAGGTTGAATGTGTTGAACTTCTAAGATTATCTCTCGGCCTTCAAATCTGATGGCAGACATTTGGAACCAGTGTTTACCAATAGGCACGTTGTTCAATTGGACCCATAAGAGGCAGTCATCGGATTCAGGATTTTGTGGATCATCTGGAAAAATTTCATTTAAATAAAATACCAGATAATCTCATAACAAAGCAATTCCAATATTTACTTGTGATTCCTATCCACTTGTTATTTGCATATGCCTCGAGTGTTTTCTTTGTTCGCATTAGATTTTGTGCAATGTCTTCACTAGACTCAATGATGATAATGTCCCTGAAAAAAAATTGTCATTTTACAAAAGACAACAAAATGGAAGACTAAACGATTACAGTGAAATAACTCTACAATACCTGTACGCTTGAAGTGATTCCACATAACGTCTCTCAGTGTACCTGCCCAGGAACACTTTGTTCTGAATAAACTTTAGAATGTCAGCTTTGATAGCTCTTAGAGGACTGTCTCTACTGCTAAAGGAATCCATGTCTGTAATAACTAAAAAGATATCTTCTTCATTAGATACGCTCAATCTAAATGAAATACCAACTATCTTATATAGGTATAGTCAATAAAACAACATTAAAAAGTCATTACACTCACTTCTTTGTTCAACGAATCAACAATAAACAGTGATAGCTTATCAAGTCACTTTTACCGACGACTTTCCAAACCTCATTTCACGTCGAAATCCTTCCGAAAGCTTTGACTTTTATCGCTAAACTTGCCAATACCCCGACCAACTATGCACACGTAATATTTTTCTTGTCATCACGCAGACAGAAGCATTAGCTCTGTACTTACTCTGTGTACTGACAGCTCGTGCATGCGTGCTTGTGCGAATGCCAGCCGTAATGGACGTGCACTGAGCAAACATGAATGTCGAACTAAAAGATGCGACGCTGTAATGTCGACTGTAGCGTTGGCTGTATACTTATAGATGCGGGGGGGGGGGGGGGGGGGGTGTAGTCAGTGTAGTGCAGATTCACGCCGCACATGCGGAAACGCCGAGAACTTTGAGGTTATGTTTGACAACGAGGTTCGATGCGGTTTTCGCAGCCGAAGTTAACTTAGCAATAAATTGTGCGAGTAGTTTGGATCAAGATAAAGTGAATGAATTACGATTCAGGATTACTGATCTGACATGATTGATCGAAATATTTTTACGAAAATTTACATTGTAAATCGCCCGCCAATCACGTTACCAAGTAAACACTGCTGAATTTCATGGTTATGAAGGTACCTAAATGTTGTATACATGCAAATATTGCATGTTCGTTTACTATAGATGCTAATTTTGATTATCTAACTAATATAAAAGGCTCCTCGAGCATTCATTGTTTTGTTTTCGTCTGAAGTCGTGCCAAAAGTTAAACATGTGTATTTTTTTATTTTTAGGTCTACAAGCTGATGTAAGGAGTGTAATATTTTTATAAACGAAAAGCAGCATTTGCGAATTTTAGAGTTTCTATATGGGTAAAATAAGAAAACCAAAAGTATTGAAGTTAATAAATTGATTGACAGGCATAACCAAGCTTCTTAACCTCTTACAGCATGCAAGGATTTTGCCCTTTGTGTTCAAAAAATGGAATCGAGACAGAAATCAGGACTTTTCAGATCAATTTCAATGAGGCTGTGTTCATGTGCTCCTCTAAGGATGTTAGTTGAAAGCACTGTATTTATTTATTATTTTTTGTTTTTAAAATTATTTCGTTAATCAATCTTTTTTTCCTATTTCCACAGTGCGTATGGCCAGTTGGTCATGAAGAGCTTACAATCATCAATAGATCCATCGGAGAGGATTGGTCTAAACGTAGGGAAAAGGTAGCACTGCATAATTTGAACAACTGCCCTCGAGTTGATAAAACAGTTCCCGATCAGTCTCCTGTAATCCCAGAAGATAATAGTTGCGTGGTCGAAGAAGACTCTGCGACTCTAAGTAAGCCATGTGATTTATCTTTAGACACTAATACTGACAGTGAATCAAATTTGGCATCACAACCGGTCGATTTGGAGCCAATAAATGGTAATGTAGGTGCATCACCAACGAACAATAGGAAAAGCAGCGATACCCCCGTCGTGGTTTATGCAAAACCAGCAAATTTCGGCAATGTCACGTTAATCGTAAACGGCATTTCTACCTCATTAGATAGTAACTTTGTACCTGTCAAGACTAATAGTTTAAGTAGTAATAATTCGTTGAGAGTAAGCACGGCGTCAAAGGACTTGAGCGTCAATCCGAAACTATTGAATCGTGCCAGGAGAAGAGCTATTCCTTACAAGAAGTTCAATTTCAATGATCTGAAAAAAGAGAAAAGTACAAATGTAGATAAAGAAGCTAATCTTACTTCAGTTGCGGCGAGTAAAGAATCGAGCAAAGAGAAAGAAAACTTGATCGAAACGAATAAAGCGTCGAATAACGTCGAGTGTCCAGTTGAGTTGGATTCGAACTCGAGCTCGAACAACGAGTCGGAGCATTCGGAAGCGGTGAAAAATGGCGAGACGGATTTCAATTTGGATGAATTTTTGAACGGGATTTGCAACGACATAAGCGGCAAACCCGAGGCGGAAAACCCGGACGAATACGACTGGCTTGATACTCTGGTCTTCTGACAGGCTCCAATTAAACTTGAGCAAAGGATGTAACGGATAATCTAAACTACGATTCGAAACGTCAACAATTGTGATATATAACGAAATAGACTAGATCCTAAGCCTGTACATACCTATGCATACTGCCTCGAATAATAAACTCGAATATTCGTAATCTCCAGCAAAAGTCTCACTAGAAACCTCTGCAGCCACGTAGCACAATACCTCTCTAGCGAGGAAAACAAAAAAAAAGTCATCTCGAATCCCTTACAAACGGCCTAGAAAAGAGCGCAAAACAGCGCAGCTCCCTTTCAGCAAAGGTAAAACAACAAAGAAACCGAGAGAGAGAGAGAGAGAGAGAGAGAGAGAATTGCTTGGTAATTGATATAATGAGCGTCTCCTTTCTGTCCGATATAATGCTCTCTTTCTCTCGGATCATCGATTCGCCACAGGCTCCACACACACACACACACACGTCCAAAAAAATGGTCGCCTCGATTATCGGCTGCTCTGCCGCGGGCTCTGCGCTCTCCTGGAATATTTTGAAATCGAGCAGAGTTTTGGTCGCGCAATTATCTGGCAGCAACAGCGGCAGAGCAATATGTGAGGTAAAGCTTTGTTTGTATGTGTGTGTGTGTGAGAGAGCGCACGCCTCTATCGCTGAAATTACAGCCTGACAAGACTGACACGTAAATTGGCTTCCACGAGTTTGTGTATTGTAGGTAAGCGCGCGAGCGGGGCGAGTCGAGGCTGCGCATATGTATGCGTATACAAGGGGGGGGGGGGGGAAGCGACGATGCAGAGACTTGGAATGTACGAGTGTGTGCGTTTGTGTGGTGTGATGAGGACGGGAATAGTTGCGCACTTGCATCTGCAGCCATGGGTTTTTGCTGCTGCTGCTGGGTGTTATATATATATTATGTCCGGCTGATTCGTTGTCATGTAGTGGAAATCCATTTTCATTCGGCAAATAAATTCTCAGCTAAACGGATGCATATCTGGGTAAAAACGAAGCAATGTTCGACGCGCGAGACGAAGCTATAATTGACCTCGCGAAAAAAAAAAAAAAAAAAAAAAGAGGATGTGTACCGCGCGAGGAGAGGGGGATCGAGCACAGCGCGCAGGTGATGCTCATCACTCGACAATCGCTCTCCGTCTCTCAGTCGCAGAAGTAAGCTCGTTCAAGCAACACACACACACACACACACACAGGCACGCACAGCTATTTCAATCCC
The DNA here is from genome assembly GCA_024372645.1 of Trichomalopsis sarcophagae. Taxonomy (NCBI): domain Eukaryota; kingdom Metazoa; phylum Arthropoda; class Insecta; order Hymenoptera; family Pteromalidae; genus Trichomalopsis; species Trichomalopsis sarcophagae. The sequence goes on from QLSS01000067.1 coordinate 506,394, forward strand.
CAAATTTTCCAATCGCAACGATCGATCGACGCATCGAAAAAAAAAAAAATGCACGAGTACGCGACGACGTCGAGGAGGACTCGGGCCATCGGTGAAGCGCGTGGGAGTAATATAATAGCCGGCTCGTTATCGTCGCGATCCCGGGGCGGAGCTGGCAGTCGGCCAACCAGAGACGACCTTCTCCCCGCCGCGGACGCCTCCGCGCACACGGACTCTACTCTATACGCTTTGCTCTATAACTATATATATATATACACACGCACCGGTGCGAGAGCTTTTGTCGCGAGAATACTTGCGCCTTTTGGGAGAGAGAAAGAGATGTGTGCGCGTGTGTGTGTGTGTGGGCGACGCCATCATGATTGCTCGTGCTTGTGTGTATATATCGTATAGGATCTGATTTTGGGAAAATGCGCGAGCAAAACTTGAAATTTCAATCCTTCGAGCTACAATTCTAAATCGTACGATACTCTGTATAATCTCCTAACGCGATAGATGAGAGAGTATAGAGGAGACGAGCCTTAATGAATCGGGGAGGATGAAGCGCTGATGAAAGGGATCCTTTGAACTTGCTGACTCTCGCTATATCGGCTCTGGTAAGTGTATAACGGAGTCTTCTTTTTCACTTACACATCCTCGCAGGGATATGTATGCATATACGCGCACTTATACGCTTACCTACAAGCGGGAAGAAGTTCGGAGCATGCGATGTGGCGTGATATGGCTATAGTGTGTATATATACATGACCTACAGCTGTTTTATATATTTGGACGAATTCCCGTGCACCGATGCGCGGCGGAGTCTGTGCGTGCGATTCCTTTCCCATTTTTTTTTTTTTGTTTTTTAGAGGAAGAGCTGTACGACGACGGTCGTTTGCGTTGACTTTTTGTTCGACGATATCGCGTGATCAAGAATAACGAATTATTCTTGAATCAACGAAATTGCGAAAAAAATCATTCGCACTGCGCGAATATTTTCCCATAGAATCGCAACCTCGCGCGCACACACACACACACACTCGGCAATTTTACAGAAACGATTCCCCGCACTTTTCTCTCTCTCTCTCTTTCCAGGAAAAATACCAGCGAGTAATTGTACTTCGAAGGCGATTTTCTAAAACTACAGCGCTGCTGCGGCACACAGCATATAATGATGACGGATAGCCGCACTGCGCTCGCGCGCACACACACACATTTGATAAAACCTTTTACGGCGAATTATCGCTCACCCACACACACACATTTGTGCCTTATCGCGGTAAAACTCTCCGGTGTTTTCTGAATCCGATAAGAATCATCGCGGTACACACACACAGCGACGCAAAAACTCGCAGAGCTCACACACATACACACAGAAACGTATTATAATGCACCTTCCGTTGCGGCTCATTTCATATAATATACTCTTTTCTTATATTTTCTTTTTGTCCCGGCGCAAAGTTTACCTTCGTGTGCGGCAGGGTTTTATTGTTTTATTCGCCGAGGCTCTTATTTATCGCGATGCATATGCGCGCGCGCGTATCGAAAAAAGCTCGGGCAATTTAAATTTCCAGAGTCATTAAATTGATGGATGCGGAAAACGAGGCCGTTTTATTTTTATACTCCTTTGGACGATTATACGCGGGAGAAAAATACGATTTTCGCTGAGAAATCGTGTACATCGGAACTCGTTTATATCCAGGCGAGCTGGATCTGTAAGGCCTGTGAGAAATGAAAAAACACGAGAATTTTTGCAAAAATTAGGTTCTGCCGAGATTTGAACTCGGATCGCTGGATTCAAAGTCCAGAGTGCTTACCGTTACACCACAGAACCGCGAGCTCCGTCGAACACGACGTCTTTCAAATTTTTTTCGGCTCCTTATCTCTGCGTAAACATTCGAATATCGTCGACGTCGGAGCGTCGAAGAAAAAAAAAAAAAAAAAAAACGCGAAAAAATCTCCAGAACGTTCGTAGCGCTGCTGCTTCGAGTCAGACTCGTCGGAATATAATTTCGTCAGAAGACCTCGTTTATAATTGCGCGAAATAGGCCCGACACCGGCGGTCCAGTTTTTCTGTCAATATATACACGACTCGTATTCCGTCGACGCTTTAATAATATCTTCGTATAAGTACTAGCCCCGTATGCTGTCGTTACTCGCGACTTACGTAAAAAAAAAAAAAAAAAAAAAAAATGCCTATAAGCGAATGAAGCAATCGGCGAGCCCGATATAATTACCCCCTTATATACTCGTCGAAACGGCGGCGAATTCAATTTTTTCCATTCTCGCAACGAAAAATCGCTCGAAAAAGCTAAAAATGTCCGTGTATGTGTAAGATCGAGGTAAAGAAAAAAAAAAATAAAAGTAAAATCGGCGGAAGGCGCGTATTACACGTCGAGGGGGAAAAACGGACGATTGTCTTACGGCGTTTACCCCGACTTCCGGCTGGTCTTTGGTTGGCCTCTGTGTGTGTGTGTGTGTGTGTGGGTATACATGTATATAGGAAGCTTTCGCGTTGCCCTCACTCGCCGCCGCCGCCGCCGCTGCAATTAAAGTAATTGGCCTCATTGTGCTGTCCGAGAGTAGAGGCGAAAGCTAACGAATAAGCAAATGAATGTATATACTTTCGTGGATGTATACGAGCTTCTCGCGCTCGGGCCTTTTCGCGAGGATAAGACACAGAAAGACGGGGTAAACTGCGATGTGGATCGACTGGATTTTTTTTTCTTCGGTTTTGGGTTCGCGTCGACCCCCCCTTTTTTTTTTTTATACGAAGGTACAGAATTTGCGATACGATTTAAATTTTAACGTATAACTGCAGATAAAGGGAAAAAAGAAATCGTTTACGCGGCTCGAGCATAGCCACGAGAGAGGGTTTCTCAAAAGCCGCGCGGCGATTCTGAATAATTCAGCAGTTACAATCACTCCGCGAGAGCTCTCGCGAGATAAAGCAAAATGAATTGCCGGCGTATACCGAAGCCCTCGGCACAAAAGTGCGAAAAACGATCTCTTTCTTTCGTACATATCACACATGCGACTGACCGCACTGAGGGAAAGATATCATTGACGTAAACATGTACACACGTTATAGGAGTAACGATTGCTAATACATTCATCTTACAAACATTCTATACGAAACAAAAACCGTTTGTATGGATACTGTATAGATTTCTATGGTATACATACAAAATATCGCGGGAAATATCTGTACGTTAAGAGTGCTGTATACCTCCGTGACAGCCAATCGGAGCCGCAGATTTTTCTTAGCAAACTACGGCTCTATTATATTAATGCTTTTATAAAATAAAAAATTTTATAATATTCTTTAGACTTTTCTACACGTGGGATGATTCCTAGATTTAGTAAATAATTATTGTAAAGCCGTAAAATAAATGTTGAAAGTTTTGCTCGATACGTCGTCTGCTTCCGCAGCACAAGCCACCAACGGCACCAAGAGACGCGAACGAACAATTGCTGATTGACAATTATCTGAGCTAGATTTCGACTGAAACGTTATCATCCCACGCACGGAAGAACCCAAAGAATATTATATATGCTTTTTTGCATCTTAAAATGAAAAAAATAGAGTTGCAGTTTGTTGCGAAAAAATACTTGTGCTGCGGAAGCAGACGACGTATCGAGCAAAACTTTCAACATTTATTTTACGGCTTTACAATAATTATTTACTAAATCTAGGAATCATCCCACGTGTAGAAAAGTCTAAAGAATATTATAAAATTTTTTATAGCACGCTAACCTCAAAATGCCAACTTTAATGTCGATTTTGAGGTTGTCGTGCTATAAAATATCGTATGAGACTGCTGTGGGAGGTGTTTTTCTACCTTGCTCGATTTTCAAACTCGCTTCGCTCGTGCGAAAAACCTCGAGCAAGGTAGAAAACCATCTCCCACAACAATGTCATAATATACTATTATTTTATAAAAGCATTAATAATAAAGCCGTAGTTTGTTAAGAAAAATCCGCGGCTCTGATTGGCTGCCTGCAGATGGCGTTTCTCTCGTACCGCCTAACCTCAAAATCCGTCATCCTCTTTCATACAAAACATATGCTTGAGGGTTTAGTTATCATGAATAATCAATAAATCATTAATAATAGAACGAAAGCAGCAACTGAATATACCTAAGGAAGCATGCAAAGTGCCTTTGGAACGATATAATGTCAAAATGAAAAATTTTGTCTTGCATCGGCTTTTTTTAGGTCTAAAAATCAGATCTGCTGGAGACTGCTGAATCCGTTGGAATAACGCTCATTATTTTATCTCTAGAACTATCAGATCTGGTATTTAGACCCAAAAGGCCGATGAAAGACGACATTTTGAACATTGATAAAATTCATACAAGTGTGTTTTCTAATAATTTTTATCCGACTACTTCATAAAGTCTATGAAAAATCGTAAAGGGCAGCCATACGTTAACTATTATCATACAGCTATTTGACATATAACATAGCTACGTTAACTATTAACATACGTATTATTGGCTCAAATCGAACAGGCCTATGTTAACAGTTAACATATATGTTTGCTGCGATGTTTCTTTCCTCTCAGTGCGAGGTATAACGGTAAAGGACTACTTAAATTCATATACACGAAAATATAAGCCACACACTCGGCGAACGATGCGTTATAAAGTATAACGCTACGAAAAGTAGATTCCAAGAGATTACAATAATTGGAGCGTAATGCACAGGCCGCTCGCCTCTCAGTCCCTCTCTTTCTAACTTGCGCTTGATTTCATCGTGTCCTGGGCTGCAGCTGTGCCTAATGAGCTATATTCGCGCGAGGCTCGAACGCATAAATTTCCCCGAGAAGTCAAAGAGACACGCGTTCGTTGTTATTTCTCAATTGTTATTCGATAGAGACGGTGAGAGAAAGAAAGAGAGAAGGTATATAAGGGAGAGCTACCCCTGCATTTCTAATACGACGTTTACGATCGCTCCGTCGTAACTTTTGTTTATGGACTATATATATATACGCGGCCGGGCAGTAAAGAGTGGATTTATTTTTCCGCAAAAAACGCGGAATATTATCGCCCCTTCATATCTCGGGTCAGTCTTTTAGAGCTTCTGGTCATAACATAATGTATAACTTTACGGCTGTGTGTGTGTGTGTGTGTGTGTATGCGTGATATCTCAATAATATGCGGCTGTGCTGCTACGCTTGGATGCAGTATAATTGAAATGTATAGATCGCGTCGTTGTGCGATTCTTCGGAAAAGCGTATATCTATCCGGGCAATTACGTAGCATTTTTAGGCTTTTACCTTTGTTTGCTAGTGAGCTATTGGCTAAAATTGTCGGCTTCGTATATATGTATTATCCTCGTATAACAGCAGCAGCAATGAAAAGCAATTATCAGCCATTATAATGCAGTGCGATCAGCCGTACACGGCGGCGTGTACATCGACTCGGCGTGTATAATCCAAGTTGACGAGACGCGCGGCAGCTTATGGGAAACTTTGCTAAACAATGTCGAACGGGGCCGATGATGGGCCGGTGTATATGTATATAAGCATACATATGTATAACACGTGTATATATGTGTACACAGAGAGTCGGGCGAAGGCGAGTACTAGTTTAGCATGACTGACAGTTTGATCGGCTCGTAATTATATCTCTCACGCTCTCGTCTATATATGCCATACGCGCGCGAGTGTGTGTGTGTGTATGCAGCCGACGACGACTAAAACTATCGCCGAACTGACTCTCGAGCGCTGTATACGTGAGAAATGCACGTTGTCGACGTGTCCTGTGTGTTATTCTCGCTTCGTATTTTGTATATTTTGTATTTTTGTTGAAAGTTTGTTTGAAAGTTTGTCGGGACACTGGGGTAAAACAACAGTAGGCAAGAAACTTTCTTACGGGACATAATATTCAATTCATACAATCCATCAATCCCGTCTACCGCCTGGCGAACGCACGTCGGACACGGCGCAGAAAGTGCAGCAAAATACGTATGTACGTGGGGTACACACACACACACACACAGCCGTGTGCGAAATGGGCGGCCGTCGCCACCGCCTCCTACGTACGTACGTGTACGCGTATTCCCGCCCTTCGCCCCCACTTCCGTCGCTCGCCTCTCTCGTATACTGCACACTATATGCACTATATATACAACTCGAGTCGCCGATGCAGCAATGCGCTCTCGTTAATCCTATCGTCGATATCCAAGCGATTCTCGTGTAAACTCCTCTCTTCGGTCATCTCTCGGCATCGCCGCTAGGTGGCGCTGGCTCTCTCTCTCTCTCTCTCTCTCTTTTCAATTTCGCTTAGGCTTTATCGTTATTATATATTCCTCGAAGGCATCGCTCGCTTACTGATATATTCGGGCTGCTTATGAAAGAGTCGTTGCGCGCCGCGTTATCAGATGTTCCGCCGCGCACGAGCTTCGCCGGCGCCGAGATAAAGCTCTAGAGGGAGAGAAAAAAAGCGAGCCCGCGCGATTTATGCCTCTGGCGTGATGCAGAATTTATGACTTTATCGTTCAAAACGCGCACACACACGGCCACGCTATACCTATTCACGATTCTTCTGGTAGTTCACAGGTCGCCGCTAGATGGCGCACGACCTAAGCGAAGCGCATCGCATCCGCACGCGCATCCTTCAGAAGCGAAACAGTCCTGATGCGCGCGCGTGTCATCGGTATGTGCGTGCGGATTCTTCCGTTTCTTTCTCACTCTCGCTGTGCCCGGCTCGCATCACGACAAGGTCGTTCATCGCCGCTCTTGTACCTATATATGTACAACACGTGGCTGCCTGGGATTTTACGTATCCCTATTATTATATATATATATATATATAAAAAAGTCATGACCGGATGAAGCGAAGCCAAGAATGCGTCAATACGATTGGCTCATGTAGTTAAAATTTTTTGATTTGTTTTTGATCTCTGAAATTGATTCTAATATATTAAAAATGTAATGTAATACTATAATACGTATCAAATTATAATCTGTGTATTTATAATATTCTATTATCGTTACAAAAAGAAACATGATGCGAACGCTGACACGAACCGAGTTGAGACATAACCTGAAAATTTTAAAAGGAAGTTGGCAACGAAACCGTGGCAATTTTGAAATTTGCATGAGCGCGAAATGAATCATATATCGTAAAGCTTGATATATTTCCGTGATTGAAATCAAATATTAAAATTAATTTATTTAATAAGCTAATGAATTAATAGTCTACTACTAAGTTTTCTTGAAATCGTCTTCGAATACGATCTCGAAGCAAAAACACACACACAGTCTTATATACACACTCGGAGATAAGCCGTCGAAAAATAAAGGCCGCCGAGCAAAAACTTATAAACGGCGGCTCTCTCGAGTGTCAGATCATAAAGCCAGTCCTGGCGATATGCCACGAGAGAGAGAGAGAGAGAGAGAGAGAGAGAGAGAGAGAGAGCAGGTGACACTCGGCAGCGACGCATCGGCTGCTTAATTAGCCTACTTAGGCTAACATCGATGCCAGACCGAATTAGCGCACGGCTACGAGGATGATAATTGCCGAGATCGATGCGATTATCATAAGTGCACGCTTTGGGCCCGCGTACGCTCAAACACTTCCGCTCCGATACGCGGCGGCCCATTTGCATATATGTGCGAGAGAATAATTTATACACCAGTCGCGTATAGGTTATATATGTATATAACGGTATAGTATATACACTGTTTTTGGCAATGATCGAGGTAAGCGGAGGGACACCCGATATCGCAGAAATAATCCACGCAGCCCTTATAGACGCAAACATATATATATATATACGTCAGGAAGATATAGCCTCGCAGAAACACAAGCTGAAAAGGGATACCCCGGCCGCTCGCTGGAAAATTGGAGCGGTTTATACGCGCAGAAAAGCTGCAGGGTATCGGGTCTCGCCGCTAATAAAGTGGCCCTCTCTCGCGTATATATGTATATATATATATATATATATATATATATATATATATATATATATACAGCTATACGGTATATACGTAGAGGGAGAGGTGAATCACGAGGAGCCGTGTATCAAGCTACGGGCGTCCGCGAGGAGGTGGCGGATTTACGATATCTCACTTTCAGCGAGTGACACCGCTGCGCGTTCCTGCGAAGGGCTATTTACTGGCGCCCGGCTATCATTAACAAATTATTCCCGGAATTTCGGCTGTGTATATATATATATATACATATACGGAGATATCGGTAGCGATTTTGCGAGGAAAAAAGAAAGGGCGCGAAGGTCGTGTATGTATATGTATATATATATGTATAAGGTAGTCCTGCGCGGGGGTCGTTGGACCTGATGCGCCGCTGCGGCGGGGCCTCGTCTCATCCGTTATGCCGAGTGACGACGTTTTTACGAGCGGCTCCGACTGTAATTCAAATATTTATTCGAGCCGACCAGAGGCTAGTTTACATCTTATGGGAATCGGCTCGAAGAATGACGGCCCCTTTCTCGATACGGGCTCGAGAGGAGTCAAGCTGCGTCAGACCCGTACGTCATCCACTCTCTCTCTCTCTCTCTCTCTCTCTCTCTCTCTCGTGGTTTCGCCAAGGCGATTTTCGAAAATATCGATCGCGCCCATGAGAGTACTTTTATAGCAAACTATACGGTATATATATATATATATATATATATATATATATATATATATATAAAAGCCTCGTTATATATACCGTATATACAACTCACTCTCTCCCCTCATATAAGCGCGCGGGACTGCTATCTGCGGTCAAGATGTAAAAGGCTGCCCGCTGCTGCTTATCGCGAGTCCCGACTTTTTCGCGCGCAATTACCGGGACTCTTTTTTACCGGAGCACCTGGCCCGCTGCAGCTCGTTATTCCTGTAAATTGCCGTTAATTAGCGCAGCTCTCTTTCTCTATACGTGCGTATTTGTATGCGTATGTACATATACACAGGTAGATCGTAACGTAATCGATGCTCGAGCTTGATACTGTCGCGCCACGCGCCGCTCGGAGAGAGTCCGGGGATTCCTGCAGGCTCGGCCTACATCCGCTTCTTTTTTTTTTTTGCTCCTATGGCTACCCTGCGTTTGTGTGTATATAACGATTACGGGGAGAGGAGAGTTCAAGCCCCGAGACGAACAGCCGTCGTAAAGCACGCGGTTATTGCTCCGTAGAGCCATAACAATTAGGACGATACGCGCGCGTGTGTGTGTGTATAAAGCTCTGCTGCTCGGATATGCGGGCGCCTTTGACTCGTGCCGCTGATGGATGGTTTTTTGAGCGATACAATGCGCTGATTCGCTTCGAATCTCTGCTATAGACGCTAAACTCGTTCGCGACTGACTTGTGATATCGAATACCGATAAACAAAACGAAAGGGTCATGGCGAGGTACGTTGTAAGTATCTTGAGAGTTGTTCCTCATTGATCATTGTATAACTTTAAGTTAAGTAAGTTAAGTATGATTAAATATAGTAAACTTGACTTTGGTTGATCGATCTCAGTTCTTTTTTATCTGTCATTTCGTTGCGGAATATATCAAACTTTTTTACGAGTTAATTTTTATTTTGTATTTCTCTTAAAAATAAAATATAAGCATCTTTAGCACCTTTCGATCATGGCTTTTTTGTAACATTTTCATCCCTATGAAATGAAATCACTGATCGTTTTGATAGGCTAGCCTCGAATGATTTCCATACACCTAGACACCAAAAAGTACACGTGAGCGAGCATGCAGAAAACCGATGAGCCAACTTAACGGTCCTAACATTTAAAAAATCATAGTTTGGCATAAAAAAAAACATGATATATAAGTCAAATTATATCAGAGTCAACGAAGAAACGCATTTATTTCTTTGTAATGAAAAATGCGAACCCCAATATAGAAGTAACTCGCCTTCGTGTCACTTGATAAGCGATCCCTTAATATTCCGAGTGCGCAGATGTATACAGCCCTCTTCCTCACTCCCGATGCTATCTGATACTTAAAACGATCATTTGTCCGAGTGGAGAATGCGCATTTGCATTCGAGCCGCGATCTCGGCTGTTGTCCTTTTTTGCACCTCGGCACAATCGCGGAGGTGCTAATGACGATCGTTATTGTCGTATTTATAATTTATATGACTACAGTGATTTTTTTCTATAAACTATAAAGTCCGCTGTAGAGTGATTTCTGTTGTCGTTCTATTATTCTAGTTCTAGTATTCTGCCATATTTTTAACAATATATAGAGGGTGTCGAGAATGATATCAAAGTTGCCTGAGGTGAGATGAAAAAAAAAAAATATATATATATATATATATATTATAATTTATAAATACTTTGTGTTTTTAGGAAACTTTTTTTTTATCATCTCGAATGTAATCGCAATATACCCAACCTCGACCATAACCTGCAAATCTAAAATCCCCCTACCCATGGCAATATAAGAGTGAAAATATATCACTCGAAGCGATTTTTCACTCTAAGAGATTTAGAGAGCGCGATCTCGCGCAGTTCTCGGAAGATTTTTCGCGAAATAATGAAAAGGTCAGAGCCGAGTCTGTGTCTCCTCGAGAAGTCGAGCGGGTAGAAGAAACGAGGCGGCCTGTCTATACATGATGAACGAGCTTAACCGTCTTTGAGCAATTCCGCCTCGTTGGAAATTCGAGAGTATAGCCAAGCTCAAAGATAATTGCCGCGCTTAGCACTCGTTTTCTCGTGTTCCGCTGAATTTCGCGTTTATGCGACGCGACACGAGCTTGTTATTACTCTTCGCAGCGATATATGGAAAAATATATATACATATTGGCTTTTCGTGTTCCGCATCGATGGTCCGCTGATAAGCATATGTAGGCTTTTACGCGATGAAACTTTCGCGTTTATTATACGAACCGTATATATACGAAGCCGCGAAAAGAGGCAGACGTCCTGTATTATATATACCACACGGAAGAGGGTTTCCGGCTACAAGGTGCATCGCCTACTCGAGATTTCGCTCACCTCAAACTGTATATATATATATATACGACCCGATTCACACAGCGAATTATATCCATTGGTCGTTTATAATTCCTCGCGAATGATGTGTATATAACGAAAAAAATAACCGTCGCTCGTCGCTACTCTGCAAATACGTAATATAGGGACGTGTAATTGTCGGAGCTGGCGTTATCGTATAGCACACCGCGAGAGAGAGAGAGAGAGAGAGAGAGAGAGAGCGCAAATATTGATAATACACGCGGAGACATGCACGTACAGAAAATATCCATCGCAAAGATGGCCGTAGTCCGCATTGCATGATCGCGCAGACACATCGCTCTATATGTGTATATATAACGTACGTCAGTTCCGCTGTATACGCTCGCGAGCGCGATGAAAATTTAACGCGCGTGCAGCGATCGATCTATAGCGGCGCGAAAAAGCCTACTGCTATATATACGATTGTAATTTTTTTGGACGATTTCTGGTGTACATCGCAATGTTACGTACTGCGTGCAAAGAGTCGCGCGGCGTCGAAAAGGGAGGGGCCTAGCGTTGCCAAAGCAATTACCCCCGGAGTGTCTCGACTCCCCCGCCACTTTTGCGTCTCCTTCTGTCGCGTCGACGTGTGCATAAGTCTGCGACACCTTTCTATTTCGCTACTGCTTTTATATATGTATATATATATATATATATATATATATATATATATATATACAGGCAGGAGAGAATATGCGCGCGAGCTGATATATGGACGCCATCTTGCGATATTGGACGAGTATATCGATGTCGGAGTCGAAAAAAAACAAAGTTTGTTCTCCTTTCAAAAGTGTATACCACCAGTGGAAAGTATAACAATCTCTAAGCTGAGAGGAAAGAAACATCGCAGCAAACATATATGTTAACCGTTAACATAGGCCTGGTCGATTTGAGCCGATAATACGTACGTTGATGGTTAACGATTTTTCATAGACTTTGTGAAGTAATCGGATAAAAATTATAAGAAAACACACTTGTATGAATTTTATGTATTGTCGAAATTCAAAATTTTGTCTTTCATCGGCCTTTTCAAATAACGAGTGTGATTCCAACTGATTCAGCAGCCTCTGGCATTTCCAAAAAGGTATATATCAACTAGTTTATCATTATTAGTTCAAAAGTTATTGGAAAACTTGAGTAGTGTGTTAAGCATCATATCGTTATATATGATCATTAATTTTTTCAATAACTTTAGAACTAATAGTGATAAAGTAGTTGACATATGCCATTTTGGAAATGCCAGAGGCTGCTGAATCAGTTGGAATCACACTTATTATTTTATGTATTTAGATCCAAAAAGCCGATGGAAGAGAAAATTTTGAATTTTGACATTATATCGTTCCAAAGGCACTTCGTACGTATATATACTATATAGAAATCTATAGTATATACATACAAACTGTTTTTGTTTCATAGACTTTATGAAGTAATCAGATAAAAATTATTAGAAAACACACTTGTGTGAATTTTATAGTCAAAATTCAAAATTTTGTCTTTAACAAAATTTTGAACGTTATTCCAACTGATTCAGCAGTCTCCAGCAGATCTGATTTTTAGACCTAAAAAAAGCCGATGCAAGACAAAATTTTGCATTTTGACATTATATCGTTCCAAAGGCACTTTGCATGCTTCCTTAGGTATATTCAGTTGCTGCTTTCCTTCTATTATTAATGATTTATTGATTATTCATGATAACTAAACCCTCAAGCATATGTTTTGTATGAAATAGGATGACGATTTTGTACGTATATACTATATAGAAATCTATAGTATACATATACAAACTAACGCGTGTACATGTTTAAGGCAATGATATCTTTCTCTCAGTGTATATATATATATATATATATATATATATATATATATATATATATATATATATATATATATATAAGATACCGCACCAGAAGCTATATAGAACGCACTCCGGCAAAAAGTGAGGCAGCGACAGAGGAAAAAAAAAACCTGTCGCTCATATATACGAACACGCGAGTCTCTCTCTCTCTCTCTCTCCCTTTCAGAGCTCGCATATTATAGGTATATTCTTCCACATATTTCGGAACTCTCTTGCACTTTCCAGTTCTCTTTCTCCGTCAGTCGTGGAAAAAAGGCCGAAAAAAAGGAGAAGCGGCTCAAAGAAAGCAAGAGAAAGAAGAAGAGGAATACAGCGAAGCTATGGGAAACATCCGGTGGAAGATATCACACTTAGTTTTCTCGGGATGTATATATATATATATATATATATATATATATATATACCGACTTGCGGCCAGCCGCGGACCGCCGCTGCGGAGAAAAGGCTTTCTTCCTCCTTTGTCTCTCGACGCTTTTTTATTTACCCGTTATATATATATAACTGCCCTTTCGGGAGAGATTTCTCGAACGAGTTCCCGAGTTTCATCGATCGTCTACAAATTGCAAGATGGATAATCGCCTAATAGAATCGACCCTGGCGCGCAATGGTATATATAATATATACATATATATATATGTATAGGTTACAGACAGAAATTTCCGAAAAACGCTCGACTCGGAGATCGAGGCAATCATCGGATTATCCTATACACAGAGAAGAAAGGAAGGATCGCCGCTGTCAATCATCCACGGGCTAGACTACCAATTTCTCCGCGGCTCCGCTTCCATAATTCCTCGTAATTTCTCCGAACGCATCAAACACGGTCCGTGTTTTCCCCTCTGAAAATTATTATAAATATACCGTGTATATATATATATATATATATATATATATATATATATATATATAGCTCCGCGCTATTTATACACATTCGGCTTCGTTATAATAACAATGTAAATCCGCGGCCGTAATTATCGGTTAAACACTACTGCGATGAATCCTCTTTGCAAGAGAGAGAGAGAGAGAGAGAGCCGATACATAGCTGCGCAATTATACTCGTCGATATGTATAATTTTTGAAAATCGACTTTCGGAATAATCAAGCGAGAAACATCCTTTCCGAAGGTCGTCGCTATATGTGGTATATATATATCGTGACACGCGAGAGAGCGTAAATCGAGCGACTAATTCTCCGGAGAGTCGAGCGGAGCTAATCTCTCGATGAAAGTTCAACTTCCCATGACCGGAAAATAGCGACCTGCTGGGCGAGCTGACTTTACGCTCTGCGATCAAGGGGAATGGGATGTACGCACAATGGATCTTTCTTTCCCCTTTGACACTGCGCTTTCCTCTTGTTTGGGACAGTTTCGATCCATTTGGACGTTTACTGATCCCTCGAGCTAGCATGTGCTGGACTTCCGACTTTTCAATGCACTTTGCGGAATATATACGACTTTGCGGCTGACTGCCGTCGACGATTAAGTGCTTTCGAGGGATGATCTCTCTCTCTCTCTCTCTCTCTCTCTCTCTCCGTGGGGTGAAAGCTCTACGCGTCGTCTGCTAGTCGAATTTTATTTATTGCGGGGCTTTGCCTAGTTTGATCGATATTAACGTATAACGGGCTTACTCGTCTATCGCGCATAAAGGCTGTTCTCGTTTCGAAAGGTAATAAAGCATAATGTTACTGTACGAATGCGACAATTAAAGCGCGCCGCGAAATAGAGACAATGAGCCAGAAAATGACAAAGTTGACAATATAAGAGAGAGAGAGAGAGATGTGGCTTGCATAACTACAATGAACCGCGCAACAATGAAACAATGCCGGCCGCTTATTCTGGCTTTACTAATAACAGCCCCCGTATATGCCATATATATATGTATATATATATATATATATGATGTCCTGTACATGTATATTATATGCGATGCCGCTGCACCGATGTTTATCGTAGCTACTGGGCTGCAGCGCGCGACTCTTTGTCGTTGAAAAAGAAAAAAAAGAAAAACAAGCTTTTATGCGAAATACGATAAATATATAAAAACGTCCGCACACATAGCGAGTTATTTATTTTTTTTTTTCTTCCCGAGTAGACGCCTTGTTACCTAAGCATCTTGATTCCTCTTTATAGTATATGCCTCTCGGGTAATGGGCCGTACTCGTTTTTCGATTACATGACACACAGGTCCTCGTTACATCCCATTGTCGTCGTCGGGCAATATCCATTACGATATAATATACACACGAGTCTAACAATCTCGTTATACGCGCTGAATTAGCTATATACTCTTGAAGTAGCGCTAATATCGAATCTACTTACACAATCCATATTACAGGCTGCGATTGACGCGTTAAACCGAGCGGTGTTACATACGTCGATAGAAAGCCGCACGAACGACCAGCGGGGTGGAACCGCCGAGTGTGCCGGGGGTTCGTGCCTCGAGTGCGTTAGCCTCGGTTCCGATAGATGGCGTCGCGAGTGAGCCCCGTGAGCGGCTCAGTTTGGGGTGATACAGGAGGATTTGCCATTCGGATAGCATTGCACCGGACCGTATCACTGCTTCGAACCACTCGCTACCCCGTGTACCCCACATAACCTCAAAGATAGACCCCGGAAAAACAAAAAATAAACCCCACCCCGCACACACTCGCATCATCGCGTATACGTATACGAATTCGCACACACACACACACACACACACAGAGAGGCTCACCGCAGCGCAGCGCGATAGACATCTCCCGTGCGAGGAGCGCGAGCATATATAGTGGGGGATATTCCTCGGAGGGCGTCGCGCCATACTGCCGGCACGAGCGCCGCTATTGGTTAGATCAGAGAGGCGCCAGCGTTATCCCTCGGCAAAGGGGCGTATATCGGTCGGGCTCCGAGCGAGTGGGGAGCTCGCTGCGCGCGCCAGTACTCGAGAGACTCTCCGCGGCTCTGCACGCGTCGACACGTTGTGCTCGCGTATAGAGAGAGAGAGAGAGAAGCAAAGCAGTGCGTTGATCGATAGCACACAGCCTTCGCATAATAGTGTGACAGTATAGTAAAATGTACAAGTGAGACTGTTGTCGTGGTACAGCAGCGGCGGGCAAGACATGGCGAGCACCGATGCATCGTCCTCGAGATTCGCAATCGAGACAAGTGTTGTTGTTAGCGTAGTTGTGCCTCGCTCGCTCTAGCCGTGTACGCGCTGGAGAGAGCTGGAGCCGGGGGGCTGGGGGTCGTCCTCGGAAGTAGTGCACCGGTAGGCCTGCACCTGCTACAGCAGGCGCAGACATGCGCCTATGCTCAACCAGCAGCGACGGCAGCCGAGCACAGCCAGCTCCTTGTGCTCCAGCAGCATAGCTGCCTGAGTGCGGCTAGCGAAGCAGCGCAAGCACATACGACGACGACGACGACGACGACGACGACGACGACGATCATGACGCCGACCTCGGCGCCGGCGGCCGTCGCTGCCAGTCCCAACAACCCCGTGGCAATGAGCCAGCTCGGCACCGTCTACGCCACCAAGAGGCGTCGGCGCAACGGCAAGAGGTGAGGGACCGTGTTTCTCCGAACTTTACCTCTCTCTCTCTCTTTGTGTGTGTATATATATATATATATATATATGCGTACGCGCGGAGGGGAACCCGTTGTGTTGTTAAATCGATATTTCGACGACTCGAGTGTGCGCTAGCTTCCTTCGAAAATCAAAGTAGATACGGGCCGCAATTACGATGCGTCCTTGCGGAACGGCGCTAAGTACTCGGACGTCCGGACGGCGGTAAACAAGCGCGCGTATATATATATATATATATATATATATAAGCTTTGGTTTTGCGCGTCTAATGGTCCGCGGGAGTCGCCGGCGGCGTACAGTCCTGGAAATGACTGTTATCGCGTGCGACGCGCTGCGTTAGAAGCGAGAGAGAGAGAGAGAGAGAGAGAGAGAGAGAGAGAGAGAGCGCGCGGAGGACGACGAGTTCTAATGTTCTATAATTTCGCTGACTTTTCGAGGAGGGAGAGAAGCCGAAATTTCAAGGATCACTGTTATTATATACGTTGCGACCGAGAACTGATTATACTCTCTCCCCTGCGCCTCGGTCGTTCGATGCAGTTTCGACGTTATTTCGAATTTTTAGAGCGATGAACTCGTATTATATATTCGATCATGAGCGTATCGGATGGGCTCAATTTGCAACGAATTAAAGAAACGCCTCGCGACCGATATCCCCTACTGTATACGAGCGTTTTATAATTGAATAAAAGAAAAGGGCACACACATCCGGACACGAATTAAAAAGCCGATACTCGCGCGCACAGGCTGATCGCTTATATATCCTCTTTCTCTCCGGCGCGCGAGAAGTATGCACATCGTAACTTACGTAAATGGCCACGCCTGCACACACGCGTACGCGATATGTAAGCGAATTGTATATATCCAATTATTATCGTCGCTCGATTCTCCTTTTCTTATACACACATATATATATATATATACACACCGGGTATACGCGTGACGCGGAGACGAGTCTCTCTCGATTGTAAAAGAAAAATTCTGCGGTTGTAGGGGGAGCACGCCTCGGATTCGCGCGGAGAGACGATCCGATACAGCCGATTGTATTCTATATAAGCTGGTAGCGAATGAGACAGGTAAATCGGGGGTGAGAAACGAGTTTCCCGGCGATTAATCCGCGAACGAGATCTGTGTGTGAGAGAGACTCGTACGTCGAATTTTTGTGCTATTACACGAGGTAAGAATGCTCCCCTCGCGCATATATCCGAATAAAAAATTATACACGTTGTGTACAGGCGCAGAAGCGCATCATCAAGCGTACCCTGCAATATCAGAGGAAAAAGGACGATCGCACAAAACTGGCGCGGACTCGATACGCGGGCCAAGAGAATCCCCTCATTTCGCCTCGCGACTATCCTCGGATTTGCATACACACACACACAGACAGACGTCCCAACCTTTCTCGCACAAGCACACACACACACACACACACACACAGGTAGAGAAGTGCAGGGTGCAGCTCTCTCACCGAATCAACGCGAGGGCGCGAATTTCACGACGAGCCGATCGATCCCGGCGTGGGCGAGTCTGTGTTCGCTCTTTCACGCACACACACACACAGACACGTGTGCGCGAGTGGCCGCGTCGCGGGAGCGTATGATTACCCCGCCCAGTGGCTAGCTCGAAGGAAGATTACACGTCTGCGGTGCTGCTGCTGCTGCTCAGCTACGGCGCGATTTTTGCGACGGGGCATATCAAGCGCAAACGAGAGAGAGAGAGAGAGAGAGAGAGAACTCATTCGGATGAATAAAACGTCGGGTCCTATGCGGATTTAGAACCACCGCGAGAGGGTAACCCGACACTCTGTCCGCGGATAGAGATAGAGTCACCCGATACTCGGCAACGTTCTCGTTTAGTTCCGCGCGAGGAGTATATATACAGAGGAGATAGTCGTCGATCAAAACAGATTAGCAAGGGGGGGGCTCGGATGTGTATCGGATTCGAGAGACGGTCACCGGCTACCGTATTTTTTCAGGTTAGACAGCTTGTATAATAACATCGTTTTCAGCTTCAACCTATGTATACTCGCGTATACGCGTGTGGGTGCGGTGTGTTGTTGTGGCGCGCGCACACACACACACACACACAGAGTCTGTAGCCTACTCTCATTAGCGAGAAACGGGGCGAAACAGGGAAAGACGGAGAGCGAGCAGCGGTAGTTGCGGTACACCCCGTGTGTGGATCCCAGGGGAATCGGAGCAAATGAAATTAGCCCTAGCCTCATAAATATCGCCGCGCGCGCAAGCTGTTCCGCGCTACCGCTAATAAGACTAAAACCTGCTCTCTCTCTCTCTCTCTCTTTTTTTTCGCTCTCGGAAACTACGTTACACGTTCGAATTCACGGATAGTACAAGTATACAACGTAATCGATCCGAAGCGGAGACATATTCGGCGCGAGGGAAAAAATTAAAATATAAAGTGTAGAGACGCGACTATACCGCGAAGCGGCTCGAGACTGGTACTCGGGAGCACCGACTGATACCGGCTCTCTCTCTCTCTCTCTCTTTTCTTATCGTCGCCATCGTCGTCGCCGTCGTATCGTATCAAGGTCTACGGGGCGACCCCTATTCGTATTAGTTCTCTCTCTCTCTCTCTCTCTCTCTCGGCGCTCCACCCCCCCACCGCTTTATGTATATCTATATGTCTAATATGCGGGGGAGGCCCGCTGACGGGCTTTACGCCCGCCCTCAGTGATTTATCGTTCCGCCGCGTCTTCGCCCTCTCTCTATGAGTTATTTCTCTTTGCTTTTCTTTTTATTTCTCCTCTCTATGTCGTTCGGCCTTTTCTGATTTACATCAACGTCGATTTCGTGTGTACACGCGCGCGCGCGCGCGAAGAGAGAGAGAGAGAGAGAGAGAGAGAGCTGAGGATTTATTTGTGGAACCGCGTTGCTATAGGGATGGCTTTGCCTCTGTTTGGTTCGATATAGGAAATCCTTCGTTCGTCGCAAGCACTACTGGTACAGAGAGAAAATATCGACTCTGAATTAACCGGAGATACGAGCTCGCGTGAGTGTATATAGAGCGACGGTAAAAGAGAGGCTGCAGGATGCACTCGCGAGCCGTGGCTAATCGGGCTGCAGAATCGATATAACGCCGATTTGCGGTACGGGGCTCATTTTCCCCTTTTTAATTATACGCGGCTTAGCCGGACTCCGAGAGAGCCCGTGTATAACCCCATTAAGAGCTCGTTGCTTTCTTTTTTCTTTTCGGCACAGCGAGAAGAGTGAATCTCTCTCTCTCTCTCTCTCTCTCTTTCTCCTTGTTCTTCATTGCGCGCGGGGCTAAATTAAAAAAGCGACTTCTCTCGTCCGATCGAATGGAATATTTCATTTAGTACTTTGAAACAAAGGCTATACATATATTCCCACACGCAGTGTTTATCCGATTCCCTCGAATAACAGCAGCCGCGCATACGCACTACTTACCCGCGATCGCTCGCCGCGCGCTTGTAATTTCCAGGTCCAGCGGATATTTATCCGTGGAATTCGACGCAGTCCGTAAGGTCAATCCGGTGCGGCAGCGGCAGCCAGTCGTTCCCCGCCCTGATACGTATATAATTGCCCGCGGCGTTCCTTTCACTGTATACACACACACACACACACACACACACATACACATAGCTATAACTATATACCTATACGCACACGTACACTCGATATCTCTCTCTCTCTCTCTCCGATTCTTCTTCGCCTCCTGTCCTCCTCCTGCCTCCACACACACACACACACACACACACACACACACACACACAGACGTATACAGAAAAGATTCCGCGAGAGAGTCAGTCACGAGAGACGTATACCTACACGAGTTAAAAACCCCGGGAGCTTTATCGTCACTCAACATCGCAAATCTCGATTCTTTTTCGCTTTCTCTCTGCGCGCGCGCGCGCGCGCACGGGGAGATCGAATTTCGCGCGTTATGAGAAGCGCCTCTCCGCTTCTCAAGAGTCATTTTCCATTCCGCGGATATTATGGCTGACGTCGCGATAAGTTATTGCTCGCGCTCTCGATATTCCGTCTTTTTTTTTTTTTTTAAACGCCGGCGTGTTTTTCGGAAGTCAAGGGGATGTATATTACCTTACGAGGATCATGAAACCCGCGCGTGTGTGCGTAGTTTCGTATATACCCTTGTACGACTGATTTAACGGTTTGCCGATACGTTTCGCGTCGTTTCGATCGTTCTGACTGTTTTTTTTTTTTTTTATGCCTCTGGAGGACGGTTATTGGGATGAAAGTGGCCGTTTTTACGCTCACGGACGATAGCTCAGCGCTGAGTTGTGTAATTTTCCTCAATCACGAGGTCGTATAACCGTGTGTTTGTGTCCCTCTTGAAAATCTGAAAACCTCAATTACAAAGTATTCCTCATCGACGCCTCGAACTTGCCCATAAAATCCTCATAGCTCCGCAATCGGTAATCGCTTCATTCTCTCTCTCTCTCTCTCTCTCTCTCTCTCTCTCTCTCTCTCGCGCGCGCATCCGGTCTTCTCCTCGACGCGCAGTCGCGTTCGAGCGCGGAAACGATCTTCGAAAAAACCCACCGTGAAATTGCAGCCTCGTTATATCGGTCGTTTTTATCAGCGCCGAATTTTCCGTATAACCTCCGCGCGGGGCAGCTTTCCCACGCGCGCCTAGGATGTAAGATTCGCGGGAAAAGCCCGAAAAAAAGTTGTAAGAGAAAGACGCGCTTGGATCATCGCTCGTATCCCCGAGGGCTTTTATTGCCGGATGCTCGGGCGAAATTAAGTCGAGAGAGTCTACACAGCCGTCCGCTCGTGTTTTTTTTCCCGCCGAATCCGCGCGCGAGTTTAACGAGAGAGAGAGAGAGAGAGAGAGAGCTGGAGAGCGATAATAAAGGAGGAAAAAACGCGGAGCAGCTGCAGCGCCGAGAGAGGACACGCCTTTTGCGGTGTATACTCTGTATTACACGGCTTTACGGCGATCGGGCCCGATAAAGCGCAAAACAAGTCATAACCGCCGGCTCTAATGATCGGCTTTTCGCTGGGAGAGTGGGTGGTGCGAGCGAGAGCAGAAACGGCTAATAGATTCTCTCTCTCTCTCTCTCTCTCTGCCGTAAACTCGACGATGTTTGCTCTTAACGGCGTACTGCTCTCAACAGTCGCGTTCCCCTCCGCTTGCGGGAGCTACTTCGGCCGAGCGCCATCTAGCGGCGTATCGTTCGCAAACACCGGGACAGAACCCGCGGCTGAAACAAAGCCTATAGAGCTCAGCTCCGAACTCTTTGAACTTCTGTCCGTCCGTCGGGCGATATAATTCCCCGTAAATCCCGGCGATGCGCACATCTCCACACGGGGGAAATTCAAGCTGATTCCACACACACACACACACACACACACACACACATAAACATCAGGCAAAATCCGCACACGGGCGAGAAAAGAACTTGTCGCCTCGCTCTCGTATCGTCGGGGCCGCAGAGGCGCTAGGATTGCGGGGCTAGGCTTAGGCTGTGCACATAAGCCGCGGCTGCACCCTAGGACTATCGTCGCTCTTTCTCTCTCAGCGAGCTGGCCACTAATGAGATCATGCTCGTGTAACCCGCGAGGGTTGTCCAGTGGCTTTTTCAGCGGAAAAAATCGCGTTTTCGCCGCTCGACCGAGCGCTACGTGCACTTGGGCGAATTCATTCGGCCGTCGGTGAGCTATTTGCCGCGAAAAACGTCGATTTTTCGCGATACCGATCGCTGCGCCGATTTTCTAAGATCGTCTCTCTCTCTCTCTCTCGCTACGATTAGCGCGGGTCGTTTTTGTAGATCGACTGGGAAAAAATCGCGGGAAAAATCGAGCGCGAAGAAAAATTTTCACGGCATCTAACGTCGGAGCCGTGGAGAGAGAGAGAGAGAGAGAGAGACCATTTTTCCGCTTTTCGAGCCTCGTGCGTCTATATGTACACACTCGATCGAGGCAGGGCGTGGTTTGCACAGCCCTGTCGCCGTGTCCCCCCGGTACGTAACACCTAGGATAGGCTCATCAGATGCTCGAGCGCGTAAGAGAGAGAGAGAGAGAGAGAGAGAGAGAGCGAGAGAGATAGAGAAGGGCTGGCAAACGAGATTACTATGATCCCGAATCCGAACAAACTTGCCTCGCGCGCACACACACACACACACATAGACGGACTTGTATTTTGCGGCTACTCGGCTTCGGAATAATCCAATAGATCGCGCTCGGCTCGCTCGCTTTTCTCTCTCCGCGATGCAGCTCTAGAGCTGCGATTATCCGAGCGTAAGTGCTTTTTAGCGCGCGATGCGCGATGTCTGCAGCGGCTCTCTCCGATGTGCCGTGTATTAGAGTTGCGAAGACCCGCAAATGTCCGAGCTAACCCTTTTTTTTTTTTTTTTTCCCCGCGGTGGGAGGGCTTTTTCGATTTCGCATCCGATTTTGAGGTTATGCGTGCTAAGCCAACCGTTTAAGAGAGGGAGTGTATTCGATTCTCATATTGAACTCGGCCACTGGTGAAATTCGATTCAAACGGCAGAGCGACGAGGACTTTCCTCACTCGTGCGTGCGTGCGAGGGGTTAATTACACCGGTGGATCGATGACCCTAACCTCAAAAATCGCGGGAGAGATCACTCCTCTCCGAGTACGACTGCGGCACATCGGCAGCCAAACGCGAATATATATGCAAATGAGCTATGCATCGATGAGCGACAAAAGACATAGGAGTATCGGAAGAAAGTTGAGCCTTTGCAGCGCGGAGAATTTCTCTCGCAGAAAACACACACACACACAAAAGGGAGCAGACTATATATCCCGCGCGCACGCCGCAAACAAAGTGCATTTTCTTCGTATACGGCCGTATTGGGTTGCACCCTTTTACTGGTTCACGTTTCAATCAATGGCTTTGGCTAGTTTTACACCTGCTGCCCAAGCCAGAGACAGCGACTAGTCGAGAGCAAGACGCTGACGAGTTCGCACAGCTGAATTCCTATATGCATCGTCCGCTATACCTGCTCGCGCGCGAGAAAAGGTGGATACGGAATGAACGCTCGAATACAGTGCCATATAACCACGTAATAGTCGACGAAATCGAAGTCAAAAGACAAAATTTCGAGTGTGCGCAGTGTTTGGTACGAGAGAAAGAAACGTGATACGCGCACAGGTGCGCAGCAACGGATTCGAAGCGATCCACTTTTTTTCGAGGACGCGATAAAAGTTTCTCACGTTTCGAATATCGCTCGCGCATACCTCTGCATACTAAGCGTGTAGCGATTCGAAAAGTCATTAATCGGAGAGCCTTCTTTCCGTAGCTCTCGAATATAATCGAAGAATCAATCGCACACGCGCATCACCGGTTAATCCGTTTAACACCCGCGAGTGCCGAGAGAAGAGGTCGAAGAGAGGAAAAAAGAAAAAAAAAAAAAAAAAGGAGAGAATCATCCGATCGTCCTCTCCTCTCGTGTCCGAAATAAAAAGAGAGAGAGAGAGAGAGTATCTCCGAAAGGACTACAGGCTTCTGGTATGCGCCGGTATCGAGTCATTACCATCTGGCTCTAAGTCGCCGAGGGTGCGACTTCGCATCCATTAGGATAATTGCTCCGAGTTCGCGCGCGAGAGAAAGAGACGGGACCTCGCGATAATTCCAGCCGGACACCTTCTTGCTCCTCTTTCTTCGTTCGGTGCTCGACGATTTTTTTCGAGAGCGAGGCTTATATTACACGCTGTTAACGATTAAAACAGTTTTAACAATTACGACTGTATCCCCCCTAATTACAAGCGTATAAGTGTGCGCGTGCGTCGGCTGTCCTAATCTCTTTTTAAAAATATCCGCGGTAATCGCGATTCGGAGAGAGAGAGAGAGAGAGAGACGACTATACGTAGGCGGACCTCAGCCCTCGAGAAGTCGAAAAAAAAAAAAAAAAAGGAATTGAAAGAGCGACTGCTGCAGCAGACGATCAGTTCGGCAGATAAAGAATAAACTCGGACCACTGTACTACTCTCGGACTCGATCTATACGCGCGGCCTATACGTCTTAATTTCGCCGGAGCGTAACTGCGAGAGAGAGAGAGAGAGAGAGAGAGAGCTTATATACACACATTTGCATATAGAGGTGAGCGTCGGGACGATCTAATTACCGGGCTAATTAATTGGCTCCTCTCGTCGCGAGCGGATATGTTTTATCCGATCGTTCGATCGTCGCCTGTCGATGAGCTCCCGCTCTCGGTGATTTACGCCCCCGCTTGTTGGAAATTCGAATTTCCCGCCGATATGTTAAAGGGGGCAACAACCGAGGTATACGCGTATATGTATATACAGGAGAGAGAGAGAGAGAGAGAGAGAGAGAGAGAGAGAGAAAGAAGAGGGAACAAAAAATAATCTCCTCGGCAGCTCATTAATTCATCGCAGGGACTCATTTGCCCCGCTCGCGGGCATATATATGCAGCGAGTCGTGTTTGGCCGAAAGACTGATTAGCCCTGGCCCTCTCGAATTCGTCGAGAATTTATAGGAGGCACCGCTTGCATTTCTATCAGTCCCCTACTGGCGAACTGAATATATAATTGTCGCCGCGCTCGCGTTTAGCCTGGAATTAAAGTATGCGCGATAGAATTGCCCCCGTCGCTTTCATTAGCGCTCTCTCTCTCCTCCGATCTCCGATACGCCGCGCGCCTCTGGCTGTGTGTGTGCACACGCGCTACCAATGACAGATTTATTACGCCCTCGAATTGATTTTTTTATCAACACTCTCTCTCTCTCTGGTGCAGAAACTAGTTCGCGCACAGAAGCTTGCCAAGAGAGAGTTTCTCTCTCTCTCGAGAGGGAAGAGTCGAGAGTCTCCTGTATATAGCTGATGGCCGATAGGAGATGGGCCCGGACCTGCGCGAGAGAGAGAGAAAAGTAACGTCGCAGCTTGCGCGCCGTAAACAAAGCCCAGAGGCGTGGGACGATACTGCTGCCACTGTTGCAGTTAATTGCGCGGATTCCACACGCTAAGCCGGACTCTCTCTCTCTTGAGCTCTCCGATGTCGAGATGCGATTCCGCGATTGTCTTCCTATATACTCTCGGGAGAAAGAGAGAGAGAGAGAGAGAGAGAGAGAGCTTCTTCTCTCTCAATAATCGTAATTTTTTTTTTTTCCTCGCTTATCGCGATCCGTCGTTAAAATTCCCGCTGTCGCTCCGTATATGAGAGAGATTGGAGGAAAATGAGCGAAAAGCAGAAACTCGACCCCTTGCGTGGGAGAGAGAGAGAGAGAGTATCATTATATAGACAGGCGCGCGCGAGATAACGAGCTTTTAAACGAGCGAGGAAAGAATGACGCTCCGTCGGCCCAGGGCGAGCCTCTAATTTCACTTTAATTTGAAAGCTCGCATCTCGCGCTCTGCAGAGAGGGATTATATTATACGCGAATATATATATATATATATATATATATATATATATATATGCTATATACTTATTCCAGCGTTTAATCGCGTTCTGTGTACTGCAGCACGGCGAACGATTAATAACGTATATATACATACACGCGCACAGAGCATTAAATTAAGCAGAGAGAGAGAGAGAGAGAGAAAGACGGAAGAACGCACGCCGACAATTCAATTAAAAGCAATGGAATACGCACCGCGAAGAATTTTGATTGACGCGGCTGGCCGAGCTTCGCGCTCTCGAGAATCATAACGGCGGCAGCACATCAGCGACTGCATTAATTACCATCGCAGATATATATATATATATATATAGCTCTCTTCCGAGATTAATTGCAGCGAGTCCGACCTCATTGTAATACGCGGGACTGATCCGGCTACCGACTATATTGACCCTAATTTTTTACAATTAATCATCTTTACGTTATATCCACACAATCGTCAAGGCGATTCCTGTGTGTACTAATAGCCGCATTAATAAACCTCGTCGTCTCTCTTATATATACGTATACGAATCAATTCCGGAGGCACTACTGCATATCGAGTCGGCGTAACCATTAATCATCGCGCCCGCGAAGAATATATATATATATATATATATACGCAACGATGATACGATTGCGTTGTACAACGTCCATCTTGAGCGTCCTTGCGATATGCGCCTGGAATAGCTTGCTGTGTGTATATATATATATATACGTGTAGAGGCAGCAGTTATCCAAAAATCCATAGTGTTGGTCCGACGCGTGCGCAGTGCTCCTCTGAGCTCTGTCCGCTTTTCTTCCTCGATTCTTCCTTCCTTATATATATATATATATACATACACCTGCGCGTGTATTATGCTTGGATTCGCGAAAAACACGACTCTCTGCGGCATACTCGAGCATCGATCGCTTATATACTATATATATAGTATATATATATACATACGTTTCGATTACAAAAAATCACTCGCATAAATTTTCCCCGTCGCACACTGTTAATCGCTCCTCGCATGGGGCACACAACTGCAATGATTCAGAAGAGGGCAGCCTGCGCGCGCGCGCGAGCCCGTTTACGCTCGACGGCGCCGATAGCCATCGTGCTACACACACACACACACACACGTGCTACATAGAGTCGAGCTCTAACCTCGCGCCAGTTCGAGGGAGAGAGATGTTGTATCCCCCGAGATATCACCTGGTCTGTATAGCTTGCACTGCAGTCGGGCTCTTATTTCCGGAAAAGCGGCGGGTGTATGGCACACGTGTGTATATATATATATATATATATATATCCATTATATACCTGTCAGCAGACGAAATAATCGCGGGTATATCGCTCATTGTCTTATTAGGGAAAGCCCTCTCGGGGGTGAGTTTTCAGGGCCCCCCCCCCCCTCCTAGCTGCGCCGTTATTCGTTTTCAACGGCTATACACGCGCGGGAATTAATAAGTCGATTATATACACTGAGAAAACTAGATGTTAAAATTTAGAAATTTTTTAGAAATTTTTTTTGCTGGGTAATTTTCTGCGCTTATTCGAATATGATCATTATTATTGTCGATGTTTAATGTTGCCAAGTGAAAGAAATAAACGAAAGAAATTTGTCCGCGGCGACGGGAATTGAACCGAAATTATATAATCAATATTTATAGATTTTGGTCTCTGATTACTGCACAAATCAACTTTACAACCTCAAATTCTGGCACACTGGGAGAAAATACGCAACAAATTTTAATATAAGTCTATAACAATTTTTACTACGAATACAGTAAATTTTAATATAGGCGGTCGCGAAAAAACAAACATTACTGTATATATATATACATATACGAGCTCTGAAAATGCTGACTTTAATTAAAATGCTTAGGGGTTAGAAAGCGTGATGAATGCGAGTGCGCTGCCCGAGAGAGAACTCTATTAATTATCGGATGACACAAAATCCATTAACCCTGCTTTCTCTCCCTCCTCGGAGCTCGCGCGACCGAGCAAAACAAAGCTAATTATCCTCCCGGAACTCATCATCGTCACTGCTGAAAAAATAAAAAATAAAAAAAAAAAAATAAAAAAAAAAAATCAAGCGCGTTTTCGGCTTACTGTTGCAGCCTGAAGCCGCCTCAGAAGGACGGCGTGACCAAGTCGAACCCGAGCAAGAGGCACAGGGAGCGATTGAACGCCGAGTTGGACACCCTGGCATCGCTGCTGCCCTTCGAGCAGAACATCCTCAGCAAGCTCGATCGACTCAGTATCCTCAGGCTGAGCGTCAGCTATCTCCGGACCAAGAGCTACTTCCAGGGTGAGTATATATACGCACTTCTCTCGTTACAGCCGAATATATATATATATGTGTATCCATAGATCGTACGGCCGCTCCCACCGAAAACTCTCGGGGCGCACGCGAGCTTCTCGTTAGAGAGCTGCTTCTCTCTCTCTCTCTCTCTCTGGGGAGGTGCAGGCTTTTCCAACGCGTACACAGTTCCTCGAAATAAACTTGTACGCCTCTCTCTCTCTCTCTCTCTCTCTCTGTGCTGCAGCCGGGATGTGTCGTCGACTATCGAGCATCTCGCTCGGTATATCACTCGCGAGAGCAGCAGCTTCTATTCAGCGCGTAGGTGAGAGAGAGAGAGAGAGAGAGAGAGAGAGAGAACAGGTCTCTCGCGCAGCGCATTGTTCACACCGCTTTAATAGGTATTCATCGCAGCTGCCGGTTCTCGGACTTTTGCCGATGCTCGATATATATATATCCGCGCTGCCAATGACCACCTTTCACCTCTCGCTGTGTGCTGGTATATATATATATATATACGTGAGTTTAAGGGGGCCGTTATATATCGGGGAAAATAAGCAGAGAGTAGAGGTATATAGTCTTCGGGGGTCGATTATAATTAAGAGCCGGGAGTACTCTTTTTACGCTGTGTATATTTGCATGCGTTACTCCGAGTGAGAGAGAGAGAGAGAGAGAGAGAGAGATGATGCACCTGCTCGTAATTATATCTCGTCGCGACGACGGAGGAGGCAAAAACTCTCTGGGCTGATTACTTCGCGCGCCGATAATACACACACGGGCCGAAAATCTACGAGGTCGGAGAGGATAAAGAGTTAAAGGGGAGAGCTTGTATGTGTGTGTCTGTGTCTGTGTCTGTGTATTAATCATCCGGCTTTCTATGCATATAAATATGGAATCCTCGCGTAGCGGCGGCTATCAGAGCGATAATCGAAGCGTATCGCGCCAAGAACAACCTCGTAATGAGCGCATATAAGCGCATAACCTTCCTATCGACACGATCGCCGCTTTTGAGAGCCGAGCAGTTCCGGTATGGTCTCTCGTCGTTTTTTTTTTTTTTTCTAATTCACCGTACTCCACATACTTTATCGTCCAGAGCGAATGAGAATCAGCGGTAATTGCGCTCTCTCTCTCTCTCTCTCCTTAATGCAATTCCGATTATCTCTCTATTATGCGCGAATTAGACGCGTGTATCGAGTGTAATTTCGACTAGCTTCATCATCGTGTGTGATACGTACGGGGAGAGAGAGAGAGAGAGAGAAAGAGAAGAAAATTGTTTTTCGCCTTGTTCAGCTTCCTGAAAAAGAGCAACGAGAAACCCGCTGCTCTGTGTGTACCAGCGCGTCAAATCCCGATCTCTCAATCTCCCAGCCTCTGGCGCATATAAACATATATATATATATATATATATAACGAGTGGATATATCGCCGGCTTATTAACTGGTCGTAACGTCGCGCGATATCGCGAGTATACAGCAGTTAGCTCGCGTGCATCGAGCGGCACACGCATCGGCCGTACACACACAGTGTGTCGGAGCAGCTTCTTACCACGCAACGCGACACCGCCGCACTCCTGACCCACTGACGCTTATATGCACATGCGTACGCATATATATATATATATATATATATATATATATATATATATATATATAATACTCGTGATTTTTCCGCGAACACGTATTGAAAAACCTCCGGCGAGTTTTCTCTCCAGACAGAGACAGACACACGTCGTAGACAGGCGAGTTCCAGCTCACCTCCGAAACAACAGGGCGTATAGCTCGGACGGAAATTAATTAGCCGCAGCAGCAGGCATAGCGACCCCCTCGGACTCGCGGCGCAGTTCCGCATACTCTCTAGCGGCATATGGGCGATGCGATCGCGAGGCGTACCACCTGGTTTTCAGAGCTCGCCGCCGCCGCCGCCGCCCCCCCACGTGAGCTGTTACTGATTGCTTCCTCACCCCCGAATGAATGGACTTGGAATATAGGGCTAATAACTGATATGCCCTGCTGCTGGCATCGGGTCGTGTAATGCACGCATATATATATATATATATATATATATATATAGGAGTAGGCGTGCTTTTCTACCTTTGTATATATATATGCTGTCCGCGCGACTGGATTAGGCTTTTAATTTACGCGATGGGTAGTTTTTTTTTGACTCTTGGATGGAAATGTGGATAAAATTAAGGTAGATCCGAAATCGATATCAGCGCCGGTTTTAACGCTCGCGATATTTCAAATGCCCGCTAGCAGTAGCGAAGGGAGAGTGAAAATATATAGCTCTGTAAAATGATTAGCTGTAAATCTAGAGCTTGCGTAGAGAGAGAGAGAGTGAGTGAGAGATAGCTTCCACCTGGCGCTATATAACGATATATACCCTTCTTCGTTCCGCTGCTGCGCCGTTCTTCCATTACCGACTCACAGCCTCGATATGTTCCCGCAGTTATGTTACATATAGTTATATATATATATATATATATATACAGCAGAGGGTGGAAACGTCTATAGCGGTTCTTTTTCTCTTTGTATACATTATACCGCGCGCGCTGCACTTATTGTATATATATTTTATCAACGAGAGAGAGAGAGAGAGAGAGAGAAGTGTATATATAACGCGTGATTTATAATTGTCTGCGGCGTCACGCTGAGCTGGCTCTTTCGGAGATTTTACACCTCCTTAACGTTGCCTTTGGATTCGATTAGCGTCTTGATGATCTCGCGCCACTTGCAGCTGTGTTTATATATATATATATATATATATATATATATATATATATATATAT